>CABPRJ010000950.1:864394-1339412 GCA_902439185.1 Cinara cedri
GTTTTTTTTTTTTTTTTTTTTTTTTTTTTTTTATCGATTTCTGAGTAAACAATGGATTTTCGTTGGAAATTTTGATAAATTTTTCAAATAATGTACCGACACGGACGTGAAAATCCGCATTTTTTTGCGATATGGCGGTAGAAATTGACGATACCAATAATATTTAGAACTCGATACTCGATATTCGTTCTGTTTCGATACCCGGATACATTTATTTAGTAATAAAAACAAAATACAATTATAAATATATTATATTTCATGGTTAATGTTATTATTATAAAATTTTTTTTACTTTTTAAAATTTATAAGAAAATAACGAAATTGATTAGAGAATAGATTTTTGTCTTTTCCTTCGCTTTCGTCCCTGTTATTTTGGGTCGGCCGCTCTCGAATTAAACATCCACTTGACCCGAGCTCCCATCTCGCACACACCGGGAGCCTTCGAGTGCCCTCTCAACCGCCACCTCGTGTTTTATTTTTACTGAAGTATTTACAATAAAATATCGTAATATTCAATTCAATTTTCAATATTGTCAATATTTATACCCGGACCCCGGACAATATTGTAAACTCTTAACTAATTTACACTCAAAAATCTAACATCTTACATTGTCTGCAACATAAATTATAATCAACAAATAATTATTAACTATTATTATAATACTGTTGTAATATATTATAAATCATTATATAGGTACTTAAAACGTCATCATAATAGTTTCATAATAAACCGGGGGATAATATTTTTTGTACAGGTACTGATTTTTTTTTTCTCGTGCACCTCACCCAGAGTTCACTACAATCATTAGGCTCTCGTTAAGCCTGTCATGACGAGAGCGCTCGTATCGATTTTATTATCGCTCGTATTCGGCAGCGCTCACGATAAAAATCGTAGCTATACTCGTCCGAAGAGATTAAATTGTAATTTTGATATGCGAGGTATGATTTTCATTGTGGCAGCCGATTTTTCGTCGCACTTGTCGGATTGTAATATTATCTCAACCACAACCGGAAATCCAATCTATCGGGCCATAGAGATTTCTGAATAAAAATCGCAATTTTTGCGCATAAATTATACACTGAGGTACACAATTGCAACGGATTTTTAATCGGAACATTTTTTGTTGGTTTTTTTTCAGCACATTTGAATGATTATTCTTTTGTCATACTATAATAATTTACAATATTCAAAATCCATTGTCGTTTTGTATATCATGTATAGTACTACGCGTGGTGTAATAATTTTGTTCGCTGCCATCGAAATTCGATCGCTATTGTCTGTTATTATAATACGTAGGTACATTGTGACGACCGACACAATTTCAAAAGTAAAATATCGGTTCTATTTTATAAACGATAAGACAGTAAAAGCTAAATTTCTTTCCGTTAGTTTTATCTTTTAAATTACAGATTCATCGTGAATATTAAAAATATCGGTAAACAATATTTCACGATAGATCACCACGAGGAATACCTACCTACTATACACACATGAAATTAAACGCAAGTCTAATAGCGTATTTAAGTGGTGAGATTATCAACATATCTTTTTTAGTATCTATACAGTTATTTTTATATTTCTACACAATTTATTTGTATGGCTACATATTTATCAAGTTCAAATTTTTTGACTTTTTAGTCGGAAAAATTTAAAAATTTAAAATGTGTTATTACATAATTTATACATATATATATATATATATATATATATATATATATATATACGAATACACAATAAATGCGTATCTTTGTGTAAGATGAGGGTTTTATAGGCAAATAAAAAACAAAAAAAAAAAATTATAATCATCGTTTTCTTTTTATTTTAACTCAAGCTTAGGATTCTTAGCAATTTTCTCTTGCCGGCATGGGTAAAAGCTTTTTAGCTTTTTAATTAGCTACCTAACGGAGGTCTAATTGTCGTTGCGACTTAACCTGTTAATTACCTGTTTTAATCCCCGTCAATATTACTGAAATTAACCTTAAGGCCTTAAATGTTCGAAAATGCCTTTTCTTTAATTTTTATTTCAAACTTATATAAATTGATTACATAGTTGCCTATAAGCAGTGCAAAATAGTTATAAATCATTATTTTGTATCTGGCCCGACCTACTGCGGTTTAGGTTTACTATTTCTACTGGTCAGATTGAGGGTTTAAAAAGTGTCAAACCTCCGGATAATGCGGATTGTTTTACGAAAAACCACGTGAAAATTGGTCCGATAATTTCAAAGAACATGCGTGACAAAGGTTTTCATTTCACATCTATAGTTATGTTAAGGTAAATGTTGGGAAATAGGTTAATACGTTATATTCAAACTGTTTTGTACACGAAAACCGATTTTACGCTGTTAGGTTTAATACTGGGTGTATTTGCCTGCAGTCAAACTTACAGGTAAGACCATTATCTATTTTTGTACGCTGGATTTTTTCGATATTTTAATTTTCAAGTGAGTTACGAATACGTGAAATCAGTTTCAAAACCATCCTATCTCGCTTGAAAATTAAAATATCGAGAAAAAAAACAACGCACAAACACACATTATATTCTCAACTTTAGGTTTGATAATTAGCCAATATACTTTAATATTAAAATTAATGGCACATACTCGGTTAATATACAAACGTGACGACATTAACCGATTTCATAACATTCATCGTCATATAAACGTAATACGTATAGGTATACATAATATGTTACACCCTATCGGCGAATTGCCCGATTTATGAAATTACGTTATATTTATATTTTTCCATCGTTTCGTGCTGTTCGTTTTAAGATAAGGGTATTTAATTACTTAATTAATAGTAAAGTGTAAGCAGTCAGTAAGGTGTTGAACGCGACGAGAGATGATTAGGATCTAGTATGGTGTATGTGTGTGTGTGTGTGTATGTGTCTGTTCACAATTTTTCTACCAGAAATTTTGATCCGATCAAAATATGACGACGAAGCTTCTTTTTTTTTTGTTGCATTTTGGATACACTGTGCAGATGATTGTTTTAAGTTTCCTGTTTCCTGTCCGGATTTTAGTTGTCATTATACACTTGTGATAAATCTGGGAAAAAACTTACCTATACAAGAAAAACGAACAAATTTACGGCATTTAAAGTTTCATTACCGTTGATTTGTACTTGCTACGAATTTCAAATGTACCGTCTTTTCCCGAAATAAAACGTTTTCAGGTATATTCGTTAATTTTTATTTTTATTTTTTTTTGTTTTTTTTTTTACTCGTACCATAACTCTTATTTACCGCGCTTTTGCCGTCGTTACGTAAGTATTATAATAAGAAGGGGCAATTCGCCGGCCTTCTTCACCGCGCAAGACATCGCTATATCCTATAATATTTGAGTGACAATTATCGCCTCTGTAGCATAATACGCGCATAATAATGTTCACACAAACGGCGACTGGCCACCTATAATATCGGCTGTATCGCAATCGGCGGCCTTAACCTCATATCCGAAACCGGTTGTACGAGAAACGAGCGGCGATAATATTTGAGGCGACGCCGATCGGCCTAAAATACGTAAGATATTATAATATTTTACGCGCATTAACGAAATAACAATTATTGAACGGGATTATGATGGATATGATGTTATTTATGCGTTGAATTAACGTGCCGTACGATGTACGGATGGATTAAAAATTACCTGAATACGCACGGAACGTTTGTATATAATATTTTAACTATTTGACGAAAATCGAAATCAGTGTTTAAGATATGAAAACGTTTTCAGTAAGAGAGTCGCGGTGAACGATGATTGTTTTGTTTTGATATATTTTAAATTTCTATCTGCTCACCTGTATCATATATATATATATGGTGCCAATATGTGCATTTTTGAAACCGCAACGGTTTTTTATTTTTTCGCGTATAATTGATCGAAATTCCGAAAACCGTAAACTAAATTAATTGGAAACAGAAACAAAAGTCAAAATATATGCATTTGCTTGCGAAAAATTAAAAATTAATGCGGATTTAAATGTTGTTATTATAATGTAATGAATTAAGAATTTCTGTTAACGAATGCATGCGAACGAGAAAAAAATTGTTCTGCCAAGCAAGTCACGTGGAAAATTAAGTCTTATACCCCGTACAAATCAATTATTATAATTGCAGTTTTAATTTATCGGTTAATACACAACGATGACGATGCATTCAACATGATTAATATTTGTGTAGGCAGGCGTACGAAATGTACAAAAAAATGTATAATGACACCAATGAGTGTAGTGGTGGATTTTTAGGAGGGGAGGTGTAATCGATCATTGTTGTTGACCCCGTGCGTCGGAGCCCCTTGATGACAAACGCTTGAAAACATTTTTATTTTATTTATTCAAAATAATTATAGAAACTTTGATTCGCACTTAATTTGCAATAATGATGATTAACAATCTGTGACTATTTATTGATTATGTACAATTGAACGTAATAGACATAACACATTGAGCGATAAATGGTTTAATGCTTATTATATGTATCAAAATTCAAAATATTCTTTTCTTCTCGGCCTATCACTCAATTAAGACACTAGTATTGCGGGGAGGAAGGGTGCAAATTATACTAAGAAAATGGTCTAAAACAAAAAAAAAAAAAGACGACCATACTACGCAGTACGGATTGTAGGTGAAAAGTTGTGAAGGTAGGATATAGAAAGAAATGTAATGTTTATCTGTACGATATTATTAATCTTTGCTTACGAAAAACGATTTTGAGTGAAATTCGGTTGTACATGTTTTGAAAGGCCGTCATATTTACGAATTTTGTAAAAATTGGATACTGAAATTCTACATTGCCCCCGAATTTTTTTTTTCCACCACAAGGTACGATTTATAATAAGCCTCTTGTTAAATTTTCAACTATTCCTGTTTAGTCCGACAGTTGTATACGCTGAATACCTACCGAATAAAATTTACGTGAAAATAACACAAATTAAAATGTCTTCCAATAGCTCAAAAATGTTTTGAAAATTGTACCACCACTAAAAAATTCAAATATAATTTCTTCGTTTAACTGATTTCAAGTCTTTATGAATATTTTTAACTGAATCGAAATTAAAAGCCAGATTGAAAATAATACATTTCGTATATTTTCCCGTTTCCCTAAGTTTTTTCCTGGTTTTTTCCAATTATAATGATAATTTAGTGGAAAATTAAAATAAACGACCTTTTTATAGTATTAAGTAGATCGAATTTTCTTTCAAGAAAGATACTACAATTGAAAATTAGAGCCAGTCTTCTGGTAGAAAAGTTGTTCACAGAAAAAAAAAATTAATAAAAAACATAATAAAATAAAAATCATTGTAAAACCAATACATTCCTCGCCCCATTCAAAATCTAAAAGGTAATTTTCTCTATTGGTAACTTTTAGGGGTGTCGATATTATATTTTGCCCTGTATGCCAAAATATGTAGATACGGTACTGAAACCCGGTCATATAGTGGATTTAGCCTCACCTCTGGAGCAATCAAACGGGTTGGATGGACGGGATAAATTTCCTCTCATATAGTCTCTCCCCCTATGTTGTTTATAATGCAAAGTACGCAGGTTTTAGTTGATGTACAATTTTTGCTGAAATCGACCTTAACCCTCCTTCCTATCCCACATAACCGGCGTTCGAGGCCAATAACAATGTTATACAGGTATATAGTAACTGGTATATCAGACACATACGTTTCGGATCACTGGAGTTACTTATTACGTGCATTTTTTTATTTTCATATGTTTTTTTCGTCGAGTCTTACAATGCTCGGCACGCAACACTATCAACGGTAAGAGGAAAAAAAACGGTCTTCGTCGGTAAAACTACAATGCAGGTAACGCGTTTGATCCACGAAGGTCGTACTGTTCTTCCTTTTTTGTTTTTTTTTTTTTTGTTTTGTACATCTACCGCGCGGAGATAGTGTATATTATTAACTCGAGTAGCTGATGGCATACTATAAAATATTTTTTTCTCCTCGAATTAAATATCATAAAAAAAAAAAAAATATCTATACATAATTTTTATATTAATCGCGCCGTATACTGACAGTAAGTAGGTAGGTAAAGTGGGCATGTCCGCTTGTGCGTGTCATCGGGTGTTCGGGGTATTTTTTCCTTCCGTCGTCCGTTTATAAACACAAACAAATTATTATGAAAACCCATGTACCTAGTACGTCTAGTACTTGACGTACTAGACGTTGAACACACAACGTCTACTATAAATATTATATCGACGACCGAGATCGTTGATTACAGCACGGTCGCAATTGGATAACGGTCGTTTTTACCAGTATTCTGTTAGACACATCTACACGCCCACCAAGTCGAATATCACCGACTAAAAATCTACAATACGTTAAGTCAGGTTCACGAGATCAAAAATTTGACATATATATATATATATATATGTGTGTGTGTGTGTGTGTGTGTGTGTAATAATATAAACAACTTTTCATCGAGAAATCATATTACAATCAAAAACTTTATACGGACTTTCTTGCAGTTTTTTTGATCTAATCGGTGCATTTAGAAATTCGTGTTTCGATTGCCTTTGTAGTTTTATTAATGAATGGAAAACTTTCAATTTGCTGGTTTCCTCGAGTAACGGGAAAATATACGATCAATAATATCTCCGCTAAAAATGGATTTTTTTTTTTTTTAATTATGGTTTATAGTTGCGTGCATTTATAAACTAAACTATTACATAAATCCTACCACCTAAGTTCCCTCGGACACAGTGACAATATCAGCTTTTTATTTTTTAAACACAATGACAGTATTATTAACAATGTAATATTCGGTTCAGCACAAGATCGACTTTTGAAATTCGGTCGCGTCGACAATGCATTGCAAATGACACCGGTAAATCTGTTATTGGCGAATTCAAAAAATATTAACCCGAAACTCTTGTTTCAATTCTTATAGTCTATTTTTTTATTGATAAATAAATATTATTTTTGTTACGAGAACGTCAATGTAAAATGATATTCCGTACTTATACTGTACGAGATAACGACCGATCGAAAATGCGACATAGTCGACTTGAAAATACGCGCGTTTTTTTTTTTTTTTGTAAAACTGTACAGATGGATAATATTTACTATTAGTTCAAATTCGTTCATAGTAAAAATACCGCCGCAATATTTTTCGGCGGTCTTAATTACTCGACAATATTTGATATCGTCGATATCGATTACACGGCAACGTGTTACTCGCGGAATCCGTTTGGTTCGGTTGAACCGGTCGGATGATATTCGATTGGGAAAAAAACCGCGGACAGTCGATCGGACAAAAAAAAAAAAAAAACCCGAAAACGAAAAACCTACCCCACTAGAAGTGTACGCTGTGCGCGTAATAATAATCGGAAACGTGCGAAAATCGACTTACCCATATTACACCGGACCGACGTGTTGTTTAAATAATACGATCACAGTAGTGTTATCGTTGGCATTTTCACTGAAATAGCTGGCGCACGGGTAGATACGTTTGATTTTCGGCGGCGTCGTGAGCAAATATTACGAAAATTCTTCACGAAAAAAAAAAAATAAAAAAAATACGATATTACAATTACGTGTTCGAGAGTACAGCGGCGACGGCAACGCGATGTTATAACGTCGACAGCTGGTTTTGATCTAAGGCATCGTGCCACGGCCGGCCGGTGATCCGATGATCGATCGGTCGTATACGACGGCGAGGTCGACACCCCACTTATTATATACGAACACATATTTAAAAAAAAAAACACACTCAAACACGTATATACACACACACGCAAACGCACATCACACAAACGCACATCACACAAACAACACAAATCACGATTCGCGCCCACACCATCGTCGTCGTATTATTATGGGTCCTTAAAGACTCGTGAGAGACACGCGGGTTATTGCGGCCGATCGGGGAATAGCGGTAGCCGGGGGAAAAACTATTTTAAAAAAAAACTGATATAGGGGGTGGGAGCGACCACTTTTTTAGGTGAGAAGTTGACAATGTAGGATACATAAGGTTATTTCTTTTGTATCTGTAAGCAACGATAAACCATTGGTTGGTTTAAAGACGATTTCGAGCGCAATTCGGTATTACAAATAATTTGAAGAGCCGTAATTTTTTCGTCAGTTTGATGATTTTGGAAATTTTACTACGTCTAGGTAAGTCCAATATAAGTATTATTAAAACCAAGTTTCAAGTCTCCATGTGAGTTTATGACTGAATTACAACAAAAAAAAACTGTTAAAAATTAAAATTCCTTAAAAGCTCAAAAGTTTTTGCGATGATATCGTAAAAAAGTAAATTAAAAAAAGTATCTTGTAATTTTTCGACTGAATCATTTTTTCTGGTAGAAAACGTCGACCGTGTTTTTATAAATTAATAAAATCGTGAAATTGCACGTTTCCCTACGTATTTTCCACTTAAGTACTTCTATTATAAAGTTGCGTCGAAAATCAATAAAAGACCTGTTTAAAGTACCATTTAATCAACTTTAGCTTTTAGAAAAGTTACGATACGTAAACATAAGAGCAAGAAAAAAACGTGTCCATAGACTAGAACAAAAAACAAGGAAAAAAAAAAAAAAAGAATAAAAAGCATTGTAAAACCAATAGCACCCTCACTATGCTCGAAATCTAATAGTCGTATCTATTCGAATGGAAAATTCTCGAATTGTAGAATTCGGATCTGGCGTTATTTTTTTTTTTTTTTTTTTATGTTTCGACTTCGGACTGATTTACGAGTTTACTATCGTATACGTTGTATATGTTTCGATAGGGACGATTTTTTTCAATATTTTTCGTAAATCGTACGACCATTTTAATATTGATTAGAAAAATACCGTATTTTCCATTCCTCGGTATCGCACGGTTGAAAAAAAATAGATATTTTTTAAATCGTTTTCGTCATAATCCATCTGTGAAACTTGTTAATCGATCAAAATCCGTTTTCAAAATTGGATTCCAATAAAAACGCAGTTTTTTCGATTTGGACTGGCTTTCCGATAAAAAAAAAAAAATGGGACGTTTGTACGGAAAAACGGCCGTACGTACCACTTCCGCCTAAATGGGTATCGGGCGGTAAATCAGCGGAAAAGTTTCATCATCAAGGCGGTCGTTAAAATTATATAAAGTAAATAAACAAATAATTTCAGATTTCGGAAAATCGGGGAAAATTGAAAAAACTTACTTCGAATCGGCAACATTTTTTTGTATAATGAATCATCGTATTTGAAGATCAACAAAACACGTTTGCTGAACCGATAATCGGCCATTGCGGTTATGTAAAATTAAAAACCGTTTTTTTTTTTTTAAAAAACGAATAATAATCACATAATCAAAAACCCAAAGTTATTGACTAGATAAGTCTCGTTGAACCGTTTAACCGTAGAATACTTTGCGAATCATGTCTCATCGTTTATCTACCATTTGTGTAATTATCACGTGAAAAAGTCGTTTCGTTCATTTTTCGGTTTTCCTGCGTTTTTTTCCGGATTTTTCCTTTTTTATTATGAAAAGTTTTGGTAAAACCAAAACAATTGCCCGTTTTATGTATCACTCCAATTAGATTTCTTTTCATAAAAAAAACGTCCATTTTAAAATCAAAGCTAAATTTCTAGTAGAAACGTTGTTCACAGATAAAAAAAAAATGTATAGTATATATATATATATATATATTATTGTAAAAACAATATATTCTTTGCTTCATTCAAAATGGCTTGAAATTGAATTTTAATTTCTCGTTATTACAAATTCGATTATTAATATAACACTATGTAATACCTGATCAAATATTTAATCCCCGTAAATAAGGATGGAACATATTTATTCGAATAATTAAATACTTTCGTGAAACGCAATCGGTTAACTGTGACTTTAGAGAACCGGTAGACTATCAAACTAACAGTTTACAGAACTGTTTTCATGCGTATCCCAGAGTAAACTTTACTTTAGAAAGTGCATGTATCACTCACAAATACCTGTGTAACCGGAGTTATTTATCCCCATGGAATTCCCCTCCCCCCTCGGTAAATTTTCCCTGGGTCGTAAAATATCAAGATGGTAATGTCCTTTTTTTTTTTTTTAATGATTTTTTTTGACAATTTATTCAGGTTAGGATAGTTAAAACCTATAAGTAATAACTATGTTTAATTTAATTTAACATTCAATTATTATTAGAACCTTTTGACACCTTGATGAAACTTGGAGTATATTGAACAGATAATGAAAGTTATTTAAAAAAAAAAAAATAATAATAAGTGTAATTTTACCCCCCAAATATTTTTCAGGAAGGTAAAATTGCATGCGATAAATAATCGTGGGTAAATTTGTAAGTCTTTTTAAAAATATTTTGAGTACAGTTTATTGTTTTTTCGAATACTATGAGGTGCCATATCTCGTTGTTTAGAAAAAAAAACGATAAACGCGTGAGAACAAATAAAAACATTTTCTGACAGCTATTATAGCTATACAAACGTTGTCGGTATTCGTTTCGCACCGTTTACGTCAGCTATACGATTTTATATTATTTTGTAAACATTATTATAAATCAACAGCAACGGTGGATCGCGAAAAATTTGTATAAACAATTTAATTCATTTAACGTAACGCGTAAATCATTCATCTCCCCCTCCCCAATCATGTTTAGTCACGTGGAAAATAGTTTTTCCAACACGTCCAAATTTATTAAACTACAATCGTTTCGTCAGCGTCATATAAAATATGACACTAGAGAAATATTATTAAAGTCGATTAATATTGCAATTAATATATTTTTATAAATCTATAGTTTAATGTGCAAATATTTTTTATAATAGCATTTCACATATTTTGTATAGTACTGCAGGTGTAATACAAGTAAAAGTTAAAATTTTAAATTCTTTTGACTTAAAAGCATAAATGATAATTTTAATTCTAATAGAAAAATTAAAAAATGGCCTCTCTAATGTAGCTCTCTAGCACGGTTTCCTTTCAGAAAAAGTCCTATCATTGAAAATCGAAGCAAAATGTCTAGTATAGAAAAGTTGTCTATAGAAAAAAAAAAGAATTAAACATCTTTGTAGAATAAATTTGACTAGAAAATCCAGCTATTTTTTATCAATTCGGATTCATGTTGGAATATTTAGATAGACAATTGAAGACTTTGTTTTACCTATGTTTTATTAGTTTTTTTTTTTTTTTAAAAAAAAGGAGACTGTGCAATATTTAATGAAAAATGAAAACTGATTATAAAGTGCATTCATCAAGTGGGTACTTGTTCAATTATTAAATAATACGGCTATAGATCGATATAAAAACAATGCGTTTTTTTTTTTTTTTACAAAATCTGTTGCTGAATATTAAAGTAAAAATAAATTTAACCATTATACAAAGGTACAGCGGCAGATTCAGACATTTTTTAAAGGGGGGGATTCATTTTTTATATTTTCAGTAAACTAACTAAAAATTATATTCAATTAGTGTAAAATATATAAATAAAAACCGTAGTAAAAACCGTAGGTAAAACCCTGCGGGCACGTGCCCCTGTGCCCCTCCTGAATTTGTCACTGCAAATGTAAATGATCATCGCTTTTTGTGATGAACTTAAAATGCTTCGAGAGGCGCTGGATGCACGATGTACACATGTATTAAATCGGAAATTACAATTTCTCATTATGGCAAGGTTGTAGGTTGTAATTCTACAGCAGCTTTTTGCGGCGATACTATTGTAATGTAACAGTGCAAACATAGGATTCACTGTTTGCGTTATATTGTAATGATTGTGTCCCACGTGTACATCAGGTACCTCATATTGAAAACGGTAACATAAATATTATTGCACACAACACGGTGAATATTTCGTACTTACGTTTCGTGTCAATGTAGAACATTCTGAATAATAATAGGAGAAACGTTAACTCCGCGCGAAAACCATATGGACAGCGATTTCCTATTTCCCATCAATTTTACCTGCAGGCGCACCTATGTCTATACTGTAATTACAGACATGCTAGACAGTTTACACCGGTGAAATAATAATTATGGTTAAAGATTCGAACAGACGGGTAGTTTGACATCGTGTGCATCGAACGGGAATATTATTATAATCGTAATACGCAAAGTACTGTAGAAATGCGAACACGTTGCCAAATGAGATTCACGAGTACACCGATGCAGCCGTCAAATTTAAAACTTCTCACATACCGTACGCTGCCGTCTCACATTTCAATAAACCAAACGGTTGCGTAAGAGTCTGTATATAATTATATAATAATTGGATACGTAAAGAAATTCATTAGCGTAATTGTCTCGAGTTTAATTTCGTTTTTAAACTTTCCGAACGTTCCGGTATCTAAACATACTTGTTACTTTCAACTTGCACTTGGGAAAACGTATTAATTTTGTAAATGAACGACCGCGGGGTTAAATACGGTGTAAATAGTTTCCGCAAGAAAACTATACGAAACACGCTGATAACGTTTAAAATACGCTTTGATTTAGCGTTTGAGCGATGCGAGGAATATTTAGGATTTACTGTATGTATGTGCGTGTGCGTGTGTGTGTGTGTGTGTGTGTGCATATTGTTTGTGTCTGGTTTAAACAGTTTTAAACAAAATTTTTCTACCAAGTCTTATTCCAATCGAAAATTGCTAAGGAATTTTCTAAAGTGCATTTCACCAACTCCCACCCCCTTTTCGATTTTCGCACTTTTTTTTTATAAGATTTGCGATCATATTATGCAAAATTTGAATGACAACGGTTCGTGTGTAAAAACTTTGGCGGGTATTTTTCTAGCCCCTCCTCCCTCATTTTTTGATTTTAATTTTTTTTTTTATCAAAATGTTGTGTTTAATTAGTGTGAATTTGTTCAGTCGAATTCAAAATGTCTGTGACAACGGTTTACGCGTAAAATATAAAAAAACCTTGTGGGGGAAGGGTAAATATAGGCCATATTAAGCCATATTAAGTAAGTAACAATAAACTATTGCCGTTAAGTTCCCGTTTTCCTGCGTTTTATTTCTTTGCAGTTTTTCCAAAATATTATAAAAATTAAAACTATAAAATCTAAAAAATTTAAAAAAAAAATAACTAGCTTAGTCACTAAATAATTTCAAACTACGGTAAAAAAAGGTCTCTGTCGTTTTTGGATTGAATAAAAATTAAATTGTCTTTATAACCTAAAGTGGTTGGAAGAAAACCTGCAATATAACTAAATGAACTTTTAAATGGTTTAATGCATTTCAAGGAAAGGTTCATAGTGAACGACGAATATGGCGAAAAATGTTAGTACTCAATTATAATGTTTTTTTTAGCGGGTGTTTCTCCAGGTTATATGTAACACACTTAAATTAATGATTTTATTGTCTCTAAAAAATCTATAATATCGCGTACAAACACTTGTAAATGGTCCAAAAAATTTATTTCATTTTTTAAAAATTAAAAATTACAATTTCAATTCTGTCACATATTTAAATCTCGGTCTTTTCAGTATTTGAATTTTAAAATTCGCAACGGCCTAGTCCGGTCCGATATACATATGATCCGGTACGGCACAGTTTAAAAATCAATAGAGTGCCGATTGCCGGTGATAATATAATTCTAATACTAAAAATTTTATAACTGTGACTACTATGAACTATACGTATTCAAATAAAATATTATCAGAGCTAATATTGTCAATTCCCTCCTCTAGTCTATCGTCGCCGAAACAATTCAAAATACAGACAACCGTTACACAGATAGTACAACTATAAAATAAAATGTTAGGTTTTTTCGTGGTGTTTTTTAATCTGCTAAAAAATTATTAAGTGTTTCGTGATGTACGGTTTGTTTTATTTATCGTATATTTTATATTTAAACCTCAGTGCCGCGGTCGCGGCTCAGAGCTAAGTAAAAGAAAAAAGAGGTCATGCGTCGACCGCAGTATAATACATGAGACAGCCAACTTCTATTTAACTTGTGAATTTCACGGCAAACGATCCGACCACTCTGTAGCCTAAATTTTAGGCCTGTCTACCGGTTTACGACGATGGCCGTTTTCGATGAATAAAAAATAATTTTATTTACTTATTTTATCGCTGTATTAGTATAGTATCGTTTTCCAGCATCATTAATAAGCTATATTCATAGCTATACATCATATAATCTTTTTTTCAATCTATAAAACAACAAAGATATTTTGTCTCTATAATTTTTTGTTTGATAAAAAATAACATAGGTTAACTGTATACAAAATGTTAACATAAAAATGAGTGACTTCCGAACGAAAACCTTCCGCCAGCTACATGTAAAACCCTCGCTAAAAAAAAAAAAATCTCAAGTTAGAAATGTTGTGATATCAAAGTAATTTCTTAAATTTATTAGTATAGAAATTTTTTACAGTTGTTTATATTCAATGAAGTCAGATAATTTAATACAAATAATTTAACTTAGCTTTCTCATAGCCACTCATAGTGTGTACTTAAATAGTGTTATGGTGATATTGATAAATTATAAAATGGGGATGTAAACATTTATGTCGGCATTGAATCTTTATTTTTAATCGTAAATATTAGTAGCCGCCAAGCTAAGTTAGATTATTATTATTCAATTATCGCACTTCATCAAATACAAACAATTATAAACAATACCTATCCTGACGAATTTAAAAAATTACTTATCGCCAATTTGATACCACAACATTTCTAACTTGAGTTTTTTTTTTTTTTTTTTTGGCAGGGTTTAACACGTAGTTGATGAAATGTTTTTGTATAGATATATTATTACAATAATTTCAGTTTTGATTTATATTGGAAACTCGTATTATTCATCTGGAGTTTGTACTTTGTTGTACTCTTGGGAAAATAATGAAATTATTATACATACTGTAGGACAAACATTGTAGGTATTTATATAAAGTAAAGAAATAGAGTTTTATATACATGCAAATCTATAAATAATAAAAAATTTCCTACTTGGTTAGGTTTTAAGTTAGGTTAGGTTAGATCGAATTTTCAATTCAGAACCGGCTGTGTAATACACTTGTCATAATAATCCAGGTGCGCATTTATTAACTAATTTAGTTTTTATTTGTATGCATAATTTTTTAAATTTATTTATGAATTTATTATATTTAAAAATATATATCATAACAGAATAATTTTAGTCCGCGTCCGCCGAAGTTAGACTACCCACTTTGCACGCATTTTTTTTTTTTGTATTCACTACTGACATGATTAAATCCAAAAAAGAATATGGATAAAAAAGGGCAATGCCGGGCGGGACAGCTATATATAAACACAGTCATTTATACTATTATAGAAAGGAAAACAATGAGCTGTTTGTAAAATATCACCCGGGTCTCGAAAATTTCCATACCTGAGTGTTGGGCGTTTGCATGACCAAAATAATAGTATAAGTGTTTCCCGTGACATACCGAATTAAACCCGAACAACTTTTAAAAATCTACTTCAATAATTAGAGAAGTTATCGTATTTAAATGAGTAAAAGTGCATGCAATGTATTTTATTTTTACAACTATCGTTTCATCATACCATAAAATAGGTTGTCGAACATTTTGTAGACGAATCCGTATTCCGTTTGACGTTTTTATATAATAACAACTTGTATTTCAATCTTTTACATTTGGTTTGATAAAGCGCAATAGCAACTTTAAATAAATTTAATTGTAAATACAACGTTACATTATACTTAGAACAACTGCAGGAAATATTGAATCAGTAATCAAATTAAAAATCGTACAAGATGAGCTCTTCTAAAAAGTTTTAATCTTGTACTGAGTAGTGAGAGTTACCTATCACATTTCATAAGATAAACAAAATTATATTACATTATCAATTATAGTATATTATCTATTATAAATATCAACTGAAAAAATAAGTAAACTAATTAATAAGTGAGATATCATCACACTGAACATGTTTTACATACAATTATAAACAATTTACATTTTTTAAATTTTCAAAGATTTAAATTTAATTTTTGATAAAATTATGAACATTTGAGGCATATATACTTGAGTTAAAATAGCTGAAATAATACATTTTGCGCATTAAAAATGGTTATTATCCGATTTAAATAAAGTGTTATGTTAGGTTATGTTGAATTATATTAAATTTAATATTTTTTTCACGATATTTGTTGTTGATAATAAGGTTTAGAATTGATTAACAGTTCAATGTAATTTTCCATTGTAAAGAATATGTGTATTTAGATTTTAAAATTATAAAAAAAATATTTCGGAATTTTTTTTTAAAACCAGCAATGTTTTGGGAAATAACGAAATTATCGGTTTCAAAAACAACTATAACAAAATTATACATCAACTTTTCTAGTTTTATTAAATATATCTACATACATCAAGTGCACTTCAAAGCTTTGATTCAATATGGATATTCAAACTATAGAGTAAAATCTTAACTACTGAAATTGTTTTTTTTTTTTTTTTTTTTTTTTTTTTTTTTTTTTTATCGTTTGAGAGCAATTTCAAAATTAGATGGTTTTGATACTAGAGTCCTCATTTATCGGTTGAATATTGAGATATAACGGTCTTAAAAATAAAAAATAATTCATTAAAATTGAATTTAGAAAATAATGTATTTCTACTATCGTAATATTACGCTCAATCGTATTCGAATGACAATCGAATATTTTAGTAAAAATAACCTAATAATATGATGTATCGTTCGTTTAAAATTTAATTAACGCAAACCGGATGATTCAATAATTACTACATCCGGTGTGCGAGTATATTACTGTGGTTGATCATAACACGGATCAGTACACGGACATCATCGTCGACACTGAACAATTAATACGTGTTAAATTTAATATCAATTGAACGCGGATCAATCGGAACAGTGGGATCTGAAATTAAATTTAAAAAAAAATGATAGTAATAAAAAAAAAAATCACCGGACAAACCATATCGCACCGATGTTACTCTTGAAGGCGGGATGATATAGTATAATTTGGTTTACGTATATACATTGAAAGCGTCTAAACGAATCGTTGCGATTCTGAGTTGAACTCGGTAAACTGGTACGGTAATATTATAGTATTAATCGTGGTTTTTCTCTTGTATGTAAAGTAATCTATAAATTAACACAAATAAAATCAATGTATACATTTTTTTTCACAGACTTTTAAGAAAACCGTATTCGAAAGTCAAGAAATGTATTTCGATTAAAGTACCACTTCCGTATGAAGATCCGGTCTATATCTTCGGATTTTTTATGAACCGAAATATAGTATTTCGAGAAAAATCACGTTTTGGTTTCACATTAATACGGATAAAAAAATTAAAATAACAACAACTCTCCCATAAAAAACCGAAGAATCATAAAAGTCGATTATTTTAAAAACATCAACTTCTTAATTTCACCATCTAGTTAATACTATTTTTATATTATATTTTCGTTAAAGGGTGTTTAGATGGATTGTAAACGTTTTATAGAGATATTGTTATTAACATCGTCAATTTATACTTACTTTGAACGAAAGGTGTCGGCGTTTTCTCTCTTGTGTATCGCAAAGTATTCAACGTTAGTTTTCAATGTACATTGTTTTTTGCTGAGTGGGAAGTGAAACCAATAACGCGCAAATCCATTTTTTTAATCGGTTAAAAACTAACAAAACCGTCTTATTATTATACCGTCTTGTAATCTCAGTGTATTTTGTTATATCTTATAAATTAGCCCTTATCCTAATTTGTAAATAGTAATAGCGGATTTTTGCGGTTTCGTGTGTGATACAAATGCCGGTTGCAGGTTCTATAGGCAAACAAAAAATTGTTTTTTATGTCACTCTAATCTCGAACGGCCAGTATTCATAACTCATTACAATATGCATAATTTATACGTGTAATTGATCCCACTTAAACGAAAAGCCCAGTAATAAATTATCACTTAGCAATTATGCTAACATGTTTTACTATCAAATTGGACTAATTAACGATAGTAAACGAAGTTTCGTAAATATCACCGTTCCATTATAGCGATTAAAAACACTTCAAAAATGATTTTGACTGCTGTAGAAAATTATACTGACCCTTCGCACGCTATGTACAGCTAGGGAATGACTGCCCACTCGATCAACGCGATGACCCACCAATTAAAACTAGTACACAATTCGATATGCCCAAAAAAATAGTTCGTTCATTTTGACAATAACAAAAATCATTCTAAGCGCCTATACTGAGTTGTTCAACATGATTTCATATAAAATATTATTTATTAATAATTAATTATGCAAACAAATATACGCCCTGGAAATTTATTAAATGCTTATACATTTATGTCTTATTAAAACATTTAAAAAAAAAAATGTGTAATATTTTATTTTACGTTCTTCAAGCTATATTATGTACAGTTAGTTTTATTTAGCCTAAAAACAACATTATTTTCATATTTTTGATATCGAACCAGTACGCTCTGAAAAAGAAAAACACCACGGACAACCGAAATACCCGTAAATCCCACATCAAACGATTTGAGTGAAAAAACTATGATTTAACAACTACATTGTCAGATTACTTGCTCATAGTCATGCATAATAATTGAATTATTATTTTAATTTTTTCAAACTGTTGAATAATGAAATCTTAACTTGGAGAAAAATTTTGGAATATTCTCCGATAATGTTAAAAATCGAACAAAAAAAAGTAGTTCTCGAGATTTTCGTTTAGATATTTACAGGTGGTATAATGATATTTACGACGTCTAAGTGACGGCCCTGGTCGGAATTTAATCGAGAATAACATTTTTAAACATATTTTTTTAACTAACGGTAACATCATTAAAATGTAAACTCTCGCTTTCCGATTTTAGTTTAATAATATTATTTTATTACATTCGTTTTTTGTTGTCTTACTGTCGTACTCTAACTGAACGGTAAAAAAAGAAAATTGTTTAATTGTAAAATTATACTATGTCCTCAATAACATGGATGTATAGTGTAATGCTTTAGTGTTTAGAGGAATGCGTACTAACTAATTACTTAAAAATAATTATTGTTACATAAATATAAAAACTTAAACATAGTTCAAGTTTATAGTTCAATAATTACTTAAAAAAATCTGAAGAATATTTTTTTTTTCTGCTTTTCATTGAACAAGATGTGTTTCATGTATAAAAAAAACCAAAAATTTGTCTTGTTAGTAAAATGACACATAATTCCACCCCAGTGCTAAAAACACTTTGAAAGGATCGGGGGCTAAAATTATAAAATGTCTAAATGTTTCACATTCTCGACACTAATGCTATGTATAATGGCTGTCCTAGGAAGATATACACCTTAAATATCTCCGGAGATAATAAAGAAAATTAAATTCTGTTTTTTTTTTTATATTTTCATATTACTTGCAAGGGTGAGGACAATAAATATTTATACTTGAACCAAATTTTTTGTATGACACATCCTATTCTAAAATTTGTAAAAGAAAAAATGAATGAAAAACATAAATATTTGTATTCCTCATCTCTGTGATTAATATAAAAAAAAAAAAAAAGAAGAATTTGAAAATCTTTAATATTTTTGGAGATATTCAAAGAGTAAATCTTCGTAGAACATGCTGTACACAAAATCTTAACCACGTAATCTTCTTAAATTGATAAGTTTATCAAAAATACAATAGTATTCTATGTAAAATATCATCTCCTTAGCTTCGTAAGGGAGGAGGTCTACGTAGAGGTGAAGACTGTAAATACCTAAAATATCCCTTTCACCCACAAAACCCTTGTTATATTAATTTTCAAATTCAGTCCGAATTTTACAACTTAAACCAAAATATATCATGTCCCTAAGCTCGAGTTCGTTTGTTCCAGATGGAGCAGCTAGAAATGTCGAAAAGTTTTTCGGGAAAAATTCGACAAAAGGAAATATTTAGGAAGTTTTTATCTGTTTTTCGAAAAAAATAAAAATTGTATTTTTACTATTTTACTGCTTGAAAATAATTAAAAGTCCAATATTTTATCGTCCAAGAATGTTTTTAAACAAAATAAACTCTCAGATGTTATACATTCGAAATATTTTTGTAAGTTTTTTTACCATTTCAGATATTAATATTGTTTTTCATCATAATATAGGCTGGTTAAAATATAAATTTGTATTTTTCCAACTACTTTCATATTACTAAACGTTAATATTATTATTATTTTTTTTACAATATTTACTTCTGTTGCCACTATGCATAGATTCGTCTGTTGAGTGTGTTTTGAGAAATGCCTCATTACTTAACCATGATATTAATGTGTAATTTGTATTAACATCATACTTTTTAAACTCCTTTTTTTACAGAGTAAATTAGTTTTTAAGTTTATTATTTAAAAATTGAACGATAATGTTCATTATTCTACAATAAAACTATTAGATTGAAATGAATTATGGCGATATGTTTGCCATTACTTATTAAATCAATTTTTAGTATCTTAAAACTTTTTAGTCACGCTATAAAATTAAATACTAAAAACCTAAAAAAATATGAAATATCTGTTTAATATTCTACCTCCATAACTTAATAGGTAATTCAGTTTATATATTGTATATAAAAATAAATAAATACGAACGAAAGTCAGAAGTCCAGAAATCATAAAAAATAAAAATAATAAAAAAGGTCCTTGTGTGTGAATTGCTAAAAATTGACTAAATATTCCAAAAAATTATAACGAAAACAAATTCGGCATCTTTTTAGGTACTGCGTAAAAAAATGTAGAATTCACCTAACTAAAGTAGGTTCTTCAAAAACAAAATAAAGGTATATTATTTAGAAAAATATTAGGAAGGTCGAATAAATTTACAAAGTGAAAAATCTGAATTGTTTTAATTATGACATAAAACAATCAAAGCATACTTACTATCCGTAAAAGTTTATTCAGAGAAAAAAAACCGCATCTTTTTTAATCGAATCACCTCTTCGTGATACTCGGAATCAAAAATTCAATTGTAAAACGTTTAATGGTTTAAATTTTAGGTCAAACATTTTTCGTTTGCGTTGCCATTATTTAATATCGGACGGCGTTTTATGTAGGCAATTTAGGTGCTTTATTGACAGTAAAACGCGTAAAATCGAACACGTACGCCTATAAAATATAATATTTTTTCTTTAAGTAATATTGATATATAATGTGGAATATCATAATTTAAATTCTCAGTTGGTTATAATCATTTGATTTTCATCGAATTTAATGTTTCACCATAAAATTTATCATACTCCAATTTTATACTTTTTTTACTTAAGTGGACGCATGCTGCTAAACTAAATTATACAATGTCAAATCCTGAACATTTTTTCTTCAGATATTCGTTATTCAATGCAGGATAATAATAGGTAATGTACGTTTTTAGTGAAAAAGGACATAAGTCGACTTTGATAACTTATTCGGTCAACGCAAAAAATGTGCCGAAATTCGTGTTTATCTAGTTTAATTATATTTTCTGAAAAAGGTTTTTTTTTTTTTTAATTTTTCTCGTTTTTTAACTGACTATTATTTTTTTAATCATATTATGTTTAAAGATAAATTTGATACTTGTTCACTTTTCGGATACATTGACTTATATCCAATCGTTCTGTACTGTTAAATACATTTGGTGAATAATAATACTTGTGTCTTACATCGATCACCAAACTTGAATAAAACATTTAGTTTCAATTTGCGGTTATGAAAATAAATGCATGTGCGCAAAAACCATTGTGACCTGTACAATTGGGTACATAATTGTATACAATAGTAACGTAAAAACACCCGGATAACAATGACAAATATTGACTAATATGCCTATTATCGTTTATATTTTAAACGAAATATTATTATAATGCCCATACGGGTACAACTTGACAGTTTAGAACCAAAAGAAAATTGAATATACGTTTCCATTGAGTTCATTATAAGAAAAAAACAAAAACAAAATTGGTCCCAATATACGACATAGAATACGTTTTTAGTTGATACGTTCCTCTGGTTTTATGTTTGCGAACTGTATAAAAATTAAATTATAAATAAATATCTATTAATCCGAAGGTACTTCTTATGCAAAATGATAATAGTGTAACCGTTACAGTTTTATTGAAAGCGTTAGTGATAAGGATTAGTTGAATAAAACTATTATATATGTTTTGTTTTTTAAAATATAATTTCAGTTTTATGTTTAGGTGCAACGATGGGTATAATAAACCGTGAAATTCGCCATGCTATAAATTGAAGAGATAAACGAATTCGTGAGGTTTATCAGTGCAATACATATAAGTACTATTGAATCGTTTACGACGTTTATATCGCATTTAATATAAGTAGAAGATGCTTGTTTATAGAATGGCGAACATTTTAAGATCGTCGACGTGGAAATATAAATAATTGAAATTGCTCTGTTCGAAAATCTAATAAATGTATTAAATTCAAATACCTATTCGCAAGAATGATAGAATATCGTTTTTATTACCAATTATTGTCGCGTTACGGATTACAATTATTTACTGAGCGATATAAATTGACGTTATAAAAACAGACGGTGATAAACAAAGTGTATTAACTTCGTAGAAATTGTATTGTGTCACGCGCAATATTAAACGTATTCCAACTACATACAAGTGCAGTTTTTATCATTGATTGAAACATTATATTTGATATACAAATTATAGGAAAGCCCACTTTACGAACGTGCAAAGATTGTAGTTTCTAAACGTATTTTACACAATAAACTATAATTTCATAAATAATTTTGAGGTCAAGTGTTTTACGTTACAATAGAATTTGAATGTGTTTTAAAGGTAAATTCTTAAAGAGTATAGTGAGACCAATCATGTTGTATGGTTTCAAGTATTTGGTGGTAAACAGATAAAATAGAATAAATATGAGATTAAAATGTTTAGGGGAATGAATAGAGTGACAAGAGATTATAGGATAAAGAATGAATACATAAAGAAGGAGCTTAAGCACGGCTTGGCAGTAGTCAAAATGAGAATAAAAACTATAATTGTTTGTACATGTCATGATAGTAAAAAAGATTCAGAAGCAGTAATAATAGTAATGCGAAATAAACGTAGGAAAAAAAAGGAAAAGTAAGACCGAAAAAGAGATGGTTGGTTATAAATTAAAATGATATGAAAACACTCAAGGACAGCTAGTATAAACATGCAAGATGGGAGATCCGGTCAAGTGAAAGTTTAGAATAAAAGTGGCTGACTTTAAATAGATGAAATGAAAGTGAAGAACAAGAAGAAGAACAAGAATTATTAACAAGAAAGTATTTGGCAATCTATGCTTAAATTTACCATGTTAAAATCATAAGCATAATATGTTCATGTGTAAAAACCGTTAAAAATGTTTAAGGTATTATAATTTGGTACCAATTTTATTATTATTATTATTTTTCTTTTTTTTATATATATATAATATGAATTTCTATTTCATACTCGTATTTAAATAATAAACATTAATAATATACCATAACAAATTTAAAAAATTTACATTTAAATTAATAATAATAACATTTTTAAGAATAGTCTGTTGTCTCCTTCCCAACCAAACCGTAATCATGTAGAAATTATCTATACGGAAGAATGGAAAGATACAAATGGGAATGCGGATATTAGGTGTTCTAAATTTATGTTCGAACAAACGAAAGTGACTAAATAATATATTATTTGAGTTGTAGTTAAAATCTAATATCAATAATTGTCCCACTCTGAAGTTATGCAACAATATTATTGGGGCAGAAAGAACCTTTTATCCCTTGGCAGGAGCGTTACATTTTTATGTCACTGTCGCTATATTTTTCTGAAACTAAATGAACCAATATTAATTCAAGTTAAAATATATCTATGGTTCCAAGGAAGTAGGGCATAAGTTTATTGTTGGCATTTTTTTTTTTTATTATTATTATTTATGTATAATCGTGTAAATATTATATATGATACTATAAATTAAAATAATATCTTAAATCCTTTATGTTTGGTAAAAAAGGCATAAATCATAGTATAATTATATGATATGTACGTTTCTAACATGCATGTTTCAGGAGCCAAGTTTAAACAATTCAAACGAATTCACTTTAACAACAGTATTCCCGTGAAATCATTATCACAAACAATAATCTTGTGTGTAGTCGTGAAATGAACCGAAATATTGCCGGAAGATCTGCGGTCGAAAACTCTTCGGGCTACTTTGTGTCTTAAGCGTAAACCGTAAATTTATTTGTATTGTTATGAATAGTACACGCGCAGTAGTTCGTACTTTATTTGCGTTTACGGTAGTAAATGTAGGAATATAGGATATAATATCGTGATAACGGTTTAAAGTAAACGTAAGAGACGGGTAAACTCAGTGTCCTCCCACTGCAAAAACTGAAAGTGTCGACCCTTCCTCACCACCGATGATGGACATCCATTTCTGCTATTGTTTGGTGAGACTTATCTCATCTACCACAGTAGAATTATTGTTATCATTATTCTTCCCACAGTTGCTCGAGAAAATAGTTTACGCGACCACCCATTATATAATAAACAGTATCGTTCAAAATAATCGGTAGGTATTCAAAACAGTTATCCAGTCAAAATGATAAATATTCTAAATGGGTTTAGACGATTAGATATTTGCCGTTGTGTTTAACTATACAATACTACAAAATCATAAACTACGATCTATAAATATCTCAACATTTACCTGAAAAAAAATGCTTTTTATAATTTGAAATTATTTACAAAAATAACCGAACTTCAAGGGTCCTGGTAGTGGTTTTTTTCATAAATTGTTAACAATAACTAGTAAAACAATTAAATAGTCTAAATAAAACATTATAGAAAATCGATTTTTGCTCTAAACACGTTTTACAAAGTTAGGTATTTCTCTTACCTGGTAAAAATAGTCGATTTAAATTTTTTTTTATTTTTTTAAAAAAATAGCAACCTCCTACAGAGCGTAAAGTGCTTCGATATTTTTCAAAAACCTCTCAGAAAATTAAGTTGAAAAAAAATACAGTAAATACAAGAGACCTTTATTTTACAATAATACTACCATCATCATTTTAAGAAGAAGGAGAGTTAACTTCAAAAAACATGTTTTAGGGCTAAACAAAGTAGGTCGCGTGTTAAACTTTTTTTTTAAAATTATTATTAATAACCAATTGTTTATTCATTTGAACGTAGTAACTATTCGAAGATATACACATGAAGGTTATTTTGGAATGTGTATTAAAAAATTGGTTTCAAATAGGTAAAATACAGTGTATATAAAATCTACATGTTAATTTTCAATTACGTTAAAAAAACAAACATGAAATTAATCGTGAGTCTTAAAATTTTTTACAAATTTAAGAAAATTTAATTATAAAAATACGTTTTTTATAAAAAACGTATTCTTCACATTCTAAAATTTAAGAAAATCTTAAAATAAAAAAAAAAATAATAATAATAAACAATTGTTAGAAAACAAAAAAAAGGAATCTCTAGTTGAAAGTTGTAAAAATAAAACATCGAATTGAATATTTTGAATCTGTAAAGCTCGCAGAACGAGTTTTTAACGAAAAATTCGGATTTTAAATTCTACGAAACTGTCTATTATTTTCGTGGCATTCAATTCCGTTGAACATTTCAATGTATACAATACTATATCACTCGCTAGTGATCAATACGTCACAAAATATCTTTTTGCAAATTCATATTGATTTATGAGAAGAAAAAAAAACGATAATCTATAACAAAATGTGTTTTTGTGCCTATCTATACACAAAATTACATTTTGTATGTTTCGACGTATTTGGATTTTAAATGATTCCATGCATATTAAAAAGCCATAACACTTAAAGGTTTTAGGGGTTATTACACTGTGTACACATTGTATTTTATATGAGAAATTTCGACTCCCATGGGACCCTGTCGAAAACATTATGGGATTTTTTAAAACTATTCAGAAATAGTTTTTTTCACTTGGGAACTCAATTCAGAAATAACGAACACTATCTACCGTAGTGATCGTATTATTATAAATATACATTAATTTTTCATTGTCATCTATTGCATCGTGTTCCACGGATAATGTTAAATGCGTGGTATACGGGCGGTAATGGCATTTTTTTTGTTTTTAATATAATATAGAATTTCCGCCTTCCAGTGTGTGTATACTATGGATAATGTTACATCAGAATTACAAGTTGCATCAGGAAGCCACGTGCCATATATTGATGTACCGTGTGAAATCGTATGTTTTTTTTTTTTTTTTTACTTTGTGTTTTATCCAATTTTTTTTTTTTTTTCTAAATCCGACCGGGATATTATTGTATTAAAACTAACCATTGCCAATAATAAAAAAAAAAACAAACAATATTCAAATAAAACATTTAATACATTTAAATTCGATCACATATCTTAATTGCATATATAGTATACATTATACACGTATAGATATTTTTTTTAAATACAATAATTAATTTCAATATCATCCATCAATATATAAACAGAAATTTCGATAAGAACAAAATGATTTTTATAGATAAAATTACCGTTGTATAATTACTTTTGAAATATTTGAAAAATAATAATTTTTATCGTTGTTCATATTTATGATCAAATTCTGTGAAAATACAAACAATGGGTAAAATCCCATACTCTCGCAATGACTATAAGACGTATGTTATTTATATTGTGGTTACAAATTAAACGAGTTTTCAATTTGAATTTACAGGAAACCGTTCAACCGAAATCATTTTAATATCGTTGTTCGTTTGCTGTGATTTTTTTTTTTTTATTGTGTTTTACTCTGACCGGTTTTTGTCGATTTTTCACAGAATGATTTAAACATTGTTAAATATATGTATTATTTCAAAATGAATGATATTACTGTGAATGTGTATTTGACAAACTGAATAATTAATTGTCACAAAAACGATACATAACATCATCAAAACGCATCGTTGTCTTATCTTGTGACATCTAGAGATGTGAAATGTGATGGAAAATATCGTTCAATAAGTTACAGGAAAATACTTTTAAATATCTTTATCGTTTTAGTTTTTTAAATATTTTTTAAGTGCTTTCAGGGCATTCTTGGAACTTTTAAGCGCTTTTTTGTCAATTAAAAGTTGTATAAGAACCGAATCCTACTAATGATTACACACATCATCGTGATATTTAGTACTTGGTCGGCTTATTTTTTACAATCGTATTATTAAACCGCAAATCCGTGACGTTCCAAAAATATCGTCATCGAAAATAGATTAATGCAACTAAAACTAAAGTTCGGGTTTACGAACTTAAAGCGAACAAATAAGGCCGAAGAAATAAAAACGAAAACGTTAAGAAGTAAAATATAAATGAAAATAAGGTCTGAAGAGATAAAACATACATAACCTTTTATTTTTTTTATTTTTAAAGGAGCATGTAAATAGAATTTGTCCTGCCACTTTTAAACTCTTTTAAGGCTTTCACTGGACCAAATGAATTCAAACTCAGAAATTAAAGTTGCATTGTAGCGCACCTATTAAAATGATACAATTTTGGTTGAATTTTAATATAAATGTCATCGCGTCGTTGCCGTATAAGACTTAAATAACGTAACTTCCTCTATAGACCCTCAAGGATAGTGGTTTTCAACATGTGCGCCACGGCTCCCAGGGGCGTCGTGATTTCGTACCAAGGTAGCCGCGTCCATAGCAAATATAGTAGAGTAATAAAGACAATATATTTATATTGATTTTTATGACATCATTATTCGTAAGGGAGCCGCTAATTTGGATTTCAAAATCTGAAGAGCCGCGGAACCGAAAATATTGAAAACCACTGCTCTAGAGACGTAGACACCAAATAGTGATTTGTTTATATACAGGGCGTTATACAGTGTTCTATGAACGTTATATAACTCACATTATTTTTTTTTTTCAATCAGGTTTTGAGTCAGTGGTACACATATTTATAGAATTTTCATTCGGTTTTTTTTTTGATTTTTATTAATATTTTTTTTACTTTTGACTTTTTAAATTTTTTTTCGACGTCACCTAGCCTATGTTACTTGAGGTCTGAAGTTATCAAAATATATCTAGAATTTTTTTAGGCATTTAGGAGTTATGGTGCAATAATGAAACTCACATAAATATTCGTACTTACATAAAGCGTGCACATTCTTTTTATTTGGATGATAAACGCTACACTTAATTTGTAGTCAGGTTTAACAAACTCTATATCCTCGTTGCAGTTAGTTGTTTTTAAAAAAAGAAACGCATAGATAAAACTGTCGACGTGATATGAACTAATTATAATTTCTCATTCTGTGGACCTATCCAAAAACAAAAACCGTACCTATGTTGTTTTTTGTCCTTGGCATATTATGTCAATCAAAGGAAATTCAAAACATAAATTAAACGTAGAATTATGGCACTCAAGTAGGTAACTATAATAGGGACATTTTCTACACGGATTGTTTGAACCAAAACAAGAACACACGAATGTTTTGGGTTCTGAGAGGAGCGTGAAATATTTTGATTTTTTATTTTCTCGATGGATAAATTTTCGGTCTTGCTTCAATCGAAATATGACAAGATACCTTTTTCGTTGTATTTTGAGTCCAGCTAGTGAATAATATTTTTATTTTTTTTTTTTTTCGGGCATTTTTTATAATAATTAAGAAAAACTTCAAAATAAAGTATACGGTAGTATTTGGTAGGAAACTACGCAGATAGAATTGTTATTGAACTATTATGAATTATTGACAAAAAAACTGTGTATAGCCGACTATATTAAAATAGAGATTCTAGTTTAGTTGATTACGTTTTTTCGTTTTTGGGTATGTCTTAAGAGTCATCAATATTTCTTGAATAATATTTTAATTTGTGTAATATTTTAAAATGTATGAATTCATACACCATTATTTATTTTTAAATAAATATTATAATATTATAAACAGCTATAAAACGCTGAATTCCAAAAAAAAAAAAAAAATATCTTTATGTAAATAATATTTAAAAAATATTATCTATCGCCGGATAAGCTGCAAAACAATAGTATTACTTTTCGCAGTGACATTTATTTACAATGCCCTGTAGCAGTAAGTTGTAAATAATATTTTGAGGTACTTGAGCCGTCGCATTTTAAAATTCCTCACAATACTCTCACCCGGTAAATAAGTACATATTGTTAAAAAAAAAAAATTATAACGCGACAATAAAAATACGAACTATAACGAATACGAATAAATGCAAAAATTGCGATTTTCGCGGTCAAGTGCAGTAAAACAATAGAAACGCCAAACGCGCCAATATCACCGCACGAATTGCCCGATTCGTGTCACAAAGATTGCTTCCGAATCTCGGTGACGTGTCGTTCTGGGAGGAAACGAGCGAATTTCAAATCCAGAAGGGCAATGGAGCGTACCTTCTTAAGTAGGTATCGAGCTATAGTTAATAATATTTAATGGACGAAAAACCCGAGAACTGACGTCCACTAATCGCCCCTCCCTTCGAAATCCGCCACTGTCTGACAAGCGTCACCGTTCTCAGAGCATGTTTATGATTTTATAGCCTGTCCGTGCTACGAGCTGCGATCCGAAAAACGCGCCGTACGAAACCGGTTTAACTTGTGTCCACGTCAGAGGATACGACGTGCGCAAAACTGAACATCGTTACCACAGGCAAGATTATTCGTGTTGAATTTTTATTTTAATTCAAATATCTTACTCGTTTTGAAGTTCGGATAAGCTCGCGGCTCACCAAATCACGTGCCGCTGGGATGACGTGGACACAGTAGACTCGACTGGGGCAGAGCATAGTAGCGTGATGTACGTTCGGTCGGCGGCGAAATGAATTCGTTCTTCGAGAAACAATTGCTTCTCGGTTATTTTTAAGTTTTACGGGCGGGCGGGTGTTCTGCAACAATATGAGAAAATAACTAAATACTAGTGGTCGTTTGCTGCGACTTCTTGGTAAAATACTTAGGCGAACGCATAGCGATATATGTTTGGAATATCGGGAAGTATTGGGGAGTGGGTACTGGGTAAATTACAGGTTGCCACGCGGTTAATGTCGGGTCCGTTTGCCGCCGAGCTCGGTGCGACAACCGCGCCGCGTCAATTTCGTCGAGCCATGCGAAAACCCGCCTTTGATGTTTTATCACGCTCGGTATTATGCGACGGTATTTTTTTTTTATTTTTATTTTTTTTTTTTTTGGAGACACATAGTAACACACAATATACGAAATTTGAGTGTTACGCAGGTAGTGTAAAATATATCTATTTATACAATACTGTATAATATAATATACCTACACATAACTAAACCCGAATGACTAGTGAAATCTATTCACCGCGCGGGTCGATGACTGTAATCGAATATTATTATATACTCTGCGTGAGGTTGTAAACAAAAACTGTACAAATAAAATATTATATTATATTGGTTCGCGTTTATACATATTGCGAAATTATCGATTTGTTCGTATCGTTTCGGCGACACGGTCATAATATTGTATAAACTAAAATGTATACGATGCACGGTCATAATACACGAGGCGGTGACATATTTATCGTCCGAGACTTGGCATTGAAATGAGTCGAAAAGTTAACAATTGAACAATTGCTATTAACATTAACTCGATTTTCGTATAAACAGAATTTTGCTCTCGATCTGTTTGTTTTACATGTTTTGCTCATTTTTTTCCTTTTTTTTTTTATTTCTTAGTTGCTAATACTGAACGAAAATTATAGCTGTCAGCTAAAATTCTTACAATATAATTTATTATTCAGTTAAACGATTTCAGTTTTCAATGTTTTAAATTTTATCTGAACATTTCCTTTGATTTGCCAATTAAATATTATTATAGTATCTATCAATGAGTTGTAGATTTAGGTACTTAAGGATATATTGATTTAAAAAAAAATGTTGTACCTAATATATTCTCATTTCTTTTATTATTAAACTATTGTAAAAATGTCTTTACTGTGCTTTATGTTTGTGGCATAGTATCAAATATCTCGCTAAATACACCGAGGTTATGAACACGGTAAATGTGTAATGATGATAAAAACAAAAGTTAAAATTATAATAATTACTGGTAATTTATTATCCTCGTTTATCAGGTTTCGTACATTTAATTTTTGAAAAGTGCTTTTAGCGTTTCATCCGGCACAATGAATATATGCATCTTCATAAACACGGACTTTTTTACTGTTTTCATGTCAATTACAAACGTATCTTTTTATAGTTCAAAAAACATAAATGTTAGGTTTGGCATGATTCCGTTAATATAACTATTCCACTGCTCGTAATAACTAAAAGGACGTCACACTCGCATTTTCGACCGGAATCTCTACCCATAACGGGCAATGAAGTAAAACTACATTAGGTAGAGTATAAACAGTGATGTTAAGGTTAAAATGAGAGTTTTTAAAATGAAAATAAATATAAAAACAGCAGCATTTTTGAAAGTAGTAGGTACGTTGCCATTTTTCTAATTCAAATAAAATAGGCAAAGTACATTTAAATCTTGCTTCTAAGATTCTAAACATAAGTATAGAACACTTTATCACCCCGTTTTTTCCGATAGAATTATATTTATACATATAATAACGGTTATTTATTTTGTATAGAAGGAAAATATTATTTTATGTATCATTATTTTTTTATGTGTGAGTAGTAATTAACATAAATTTATACGATTCGATATTGAAAAATAGACACCAAAAACATAAATATTCAAGGAATTTTTTTTCACCACTAATTATGACATATTACAAACATTGTTTAAAAATTCTGGGTATTTACTCTGTGTCAAAACGGTTGTATCCATATGAAAAAAAACTAAAAAACTTGACAACTTCATATCACTATAAATATCTCGAAAAAAGCCAGAATGTTTGGATAGTTGGATTTTGTCTGAAAAAGGATAGGTATTCGATGCAATTTCAGAACTTCGATTATTTTTCACTGAATAAAAAATGGGATCGAATAAAACAGACACCGTTATTATATAAATATTCCGTTTCTGCTGGCATTTTTCTCGGTTTTACCTTTTTCGTCATCACTAAGAAATCTGCAAGAAAAATAAAAAAAATGCTCCCTCGATGCACCAAATAAACCAAATTAACTATCACTAAATGTAATAATCAGAGTAATAAATTTGGTTAAAAAAAGTAGTTTACAGGCAGAAAAATTAATTTAAAGAAGGCAAAGAAAGCCCTCCGCCGTTTAGAATGAGTTAAAAAATTGCAAGATATGCAATTTTTTTTTTTTTTAACAATGTTGTCACTCTTCTTTATTTTTTCAATTTAAGCACTGCGTACCGCCGCAACATGGTAAATTTGCGTTTAGCAGCGACAAATTAATGATGTCAATTTTAGTAATAAATGAATTGAACTATTGTCAAACTTAAAAATTAAATTAAAACATCGAAAAACACCTAAATAGATTATACAGATTGGATTCTTATCTCTACGTTCGATAACAGATCCCAAATTGTTCACGTTGTAAACTTTATTTTAACATAGTTTTCAATTTTTTATCCCTATCACTTATACCTTAAATGAGTATATTTTATACTTCTGATAATCAAACACACGTGTTTTAAAATATATATCGAGTTGACATGGTTACTGAATCTAAAAACGTATAGGTACTTACGTATTATAAACTTGACCTCGTGATGTTACGCATTCAAAATTTGGAGAGTTTTATATTTCCCTCGGACGAATATTTCAAACGAAATTGTAAAATTATATAGGTAGCATACCCTTGTATCATACCTGACCCATACAACAGTTTTGTAATACGATCTAAAATGTCTTGAAAACTTAACCTCAACAAACCGTATAACATTATTTTACAAGTATATATAATGTTTTTTTTTTTGACCAGCACGTATTAGCTCGATGTCTTATATATCGTAGGCAACAAATAAAGGTACTACGTATCGGTTTTTGGTTTCGGTTAATTTTCAAATGTGAAACGCAAAAGTTACAAAAGCCTACGATATCTCATCCATAATACATAGACGGACGGACACAGCAGGTACATAAGGAGTCTAAACTTATGTTTATGAACGGAACAAACTAAGCGATAATACACATAAAAAACCAATAAAAGGGCCTCCATTTTGCAGAAAGACCGGTATTTCGTCGGGAAAATTATTTCGGCGTTAAGACTGTAAACAGATGGAAAATGATTAATAATATTTTACAGCACGATCTCAACGGTGATTTTGGGTTTTAAAATAACATTTATTGTGAAAATTATTGAAGTTTTTCATCGTAGAAATGATCGACGCATTAAAATATTATTATTTTCGTTTGTCCAATAGCGTAGCCACAAAGACTCTCGGATAAAAATTATGAGCGGTGGTCTTTATTTTTTTTTTTCCCCCAGCGCGACGGGTAGGTTATTAAATAGTAAGTGCCAAAATGTAACACGAACTATAAAATACGTCGTATAAACTTTTGTTTTTTTTTTTTTTGCTGTTAGCGTGGTAACGAGCTTATTATTAAATTTTTGACCCATATGTGATATGACGCGCAATTGATATCACAAGAAATTTTTTTTTGAAATTGTATTTTCTTTATTGTATCGACAATAATTGTGTTTTAGTGATTAATCGGAAAATACAATTAAATTACGGTACGTTCCGCGTGCCCGACGCATGGCTCGAAGAGTCGACATTTTTCGTAATCATCATTTTTTTTTAATCATATTTTTTATTGTTATTATTATGATCGTACGGCGTTTGACCCAACGAGCAGTCGTTCGCCTCTGCTATTATTTGCGATATCGTTCTGAAAAGTTTATAGAAAAATTAAAAAAAAAACAATAATAAAATCATCACGGTTTTCATCACGCGGCGATCATTATTATAATTTACGGGTTTCAGTATAAATCCAAATTGTCCGTGTCTCCGACGACAATTGAATTGTATAATTGTAATAATTAGAATTCGATTTTGAAAATAATAATACTGCGTCTATACGTAACGATAATCGATTATTATTGTACACGCCGGTGTCATTTCGACTTACGAAATTCGACAGATTAAGTTATGTTAGGTTAGGTTAGGTGAACGATTCGTTTAAATATTATCGTTTCGAAACTCGAAGGGTTTTATCGACATTATTTAATATTCCACCGCGGAAACATATGCATTATAAATTAGTGTTAATATGTTAAGTGACGAGACTACGCAATTACACAGATATTTACTCATCTTGAACTGCAGACGGAGGAGCAGCGTTCGGAATTTCTAATGGAAATTACTAGGTACTCTGACGCGTAATTATTAAATATTAAAAAATACATTTCACAGCAATTTTAATTATATTAATCAATCGCACTGCTTGTATCTCGAATTTTTACTTTCCTCCTTAGTACGCGTTAATATTTATCATACATTTTTTATTACACGTAAACATTTTTATAATGTTTACAAAGTCGTACGCAATATTGAAAGTGGTGGAATAAGGAGGGGCTGGAGAGAGAGGGATCACTCCTTCATATTCGAAGTATGAAATTATCAGTTCCCTTTATGACCCCCGGACGTAATCCGACACTTAAGTAATTGCTATCACTGAAATGTTTTAAATGAAATTTTAAAAACTCAATTTAGTTTCATTACAAATAAACATTATTTAATACTTATTCTGTAATAAGTACTAGTCATGTAATATAAATAAATCATAGTGTCATCAATAGATATAAATCAAGATTGTCCGAAAGACCAAAAATAATCGTAATTTCGAATTTGAAAATCCAAAATTCCAGATCTACAATTTCGAAAATTCTTTTTTAGATTCTCAGTGGAGCGAAAATGCTTATGGTTTTTACTAGGATGTTTATTTTTTTTTTTTCTGTGAACAACTTTTCTACCAAAGAACTTGTTCCGATTTTTACGTGAAGCGTCTTTTCTAAAAGAAAATCGGTGTGGGAGGTATTTATATATAAGGAGCTCGTTTTTCGATTTTCTCCGGAGTTTTCTCAACAAATGTAAAATACCGAAAAAAATCAGAAAAATGTAAGAAATGTAATTATTAGTTAATAATATTGCGGCCTTCTATTTGCCTGTGGACAACTTTTCTACCAGAAATTTTTCTACAATTTCTAAATATATTAATTTTTTTTAAAGGAAATTTGCCTGGAGAGGTGTTATAAGGAGGTCATTTTTCACAACTGTATACTCCGATTATCAAGTATAGTGCCGTTTCTAAAAGGAAATGTTCTCTGGTTTGTACTAAGGAGTCATTGTTGAAATTCTTATTAATATTCGAAATAATAACGAAAATCTCGGTCTATGAGTTAAATAAACTAAATTAAAATAAAAAAAATGATTGAAAGATTAAAAATAAGATTGTCAATGGCAACCATTTTATTTATTTTTTGTTATTATTTTAATCTTTTTTAAACAATCATTGTTGTCATGGAAACACACATTGTTATAAATCATTTTACCGTAATATGACATTACTATACATTGTATTGTTGACAATTTAACATTATTAACTGAACTCCGCTCAGAATGTTTTTTTCGTTAGCAATAGTTTATCGTTGCTTATAGATATACAATAAATTCCCATCTGTATCTTATCTTCCCAACTTCCCTCCTACAACAGTGGCTGTACCCACGTGCGAAGTATGTCTGTTCTTTTTTAATTTTATAAATATTACATTTGCATACGAATAGATCCCTAGCTACTACCATAATCTAAAATAATTTTAGACGACCTTCAAAGTTTTTTCCTACTTTAACCACTGCCCCTTTGTTCTCTCTCTTGCTCTTCTTTATGTGCTTCTAATAATATTCCTTTTATTCTTCCCTATGTATTTCAATCTTCCTTCGTCCGTACTATTATTAATTTTTTTTATTTCTTTTACAATCTTTTCTTGTTACTCTAATATTATTACTTGTTTTTATCTTTGTGTAATCGCTGAGGAATATACGTTTAATTACATCTAATTTAAAAAAAAAAACTACCGACTTTACACTACATAATTAACACAACTGTTATAGTTTTAAAATAGTATATTCTAAGTACAAAAAAAAATCTAGTACCTAGTATTACAGATGTGTTTTTATTTTCTTATGGAAAAAACTTTCACGGTTAGTTAACACTAAACAACGTTCACGCTATAGGTACTTCAAAAGACGCAAAATGTCCTTTTTTTTTCCTGTAAACAAAAGGCACTGAAAATGGTATTTTATTTGAAAAGATTTGTCGATATTTTCAATAGATCATCCCTAGGTCCTTTTTTTTTTTTGTTGTTGTTGTTGGTATCTGTGATACATGTTGGCCACGATTGGCAACGATTTATGGCTCTCTCTGTTTTGTCAGATCTAGGGAGGGAGGCGATCGCCTCTATCACCTCCCTCCCCATTAACTTTCAAATATACTCTTAGCTTGATTTATCATTGAGCTCCATCAAAAGCTCCCCCACCATTCGTTATCTGATTCTGAATCCACCCATATCGCACAGTATATAATTTAAATGTTTTTGAAATTCCAAACTATCCACTTATAACAGTGGTTTATCAACAGCGCGCGAGTTCCATATGTTCAACTTTTAGAAATGCGTACTCATCTATAAAAATAAACAATAAAAAACGACAATTATGCGTAAAAATTAAGAAAACCTAAAACAAACCGAATTTGATTTGTTAAAAATGTACGTTTCTACACCCTACATATCGATTTTAGTGGTTTTAAAAATGTGCGTATAATTTACTAATAAAAGCGAATTTGTTTCCCATAAGATCGAAATATGAGAAATGTTGTACTTTTTTTTTTTTCTTTTTATACCTTCTGTAGCTTCTTACAAGGACATATAATATAATACATAACACATAATATTATATACGTACATTTGCATCTCACGAAAGTACGATACATTACGAAACAAGTTTGCGAGTTGTATTTCCAAAACGTAAGACGCGCAAAAGCCATAAAAAAAAAAACCCTCATCCCGACCTAATATAATTATCACATCGTAATTAATATGTACGTCTATGTCGTCCATAACCGCATTATTGCCTGTTGAATTGCATGCCCGCAGTCCGATTATATTATTATTGTTGTACATGCCTTATTTCTATACACAGTATTTCTTTACGCGGTTTCTGAGATTCTAAGCGACGCGACGACTGTATAAGTTCTGTATGTTCATGTGTGCGTGTGTTTATGTTGTTTTCTGGCTATAACAGACAGTGTATAAAGCGACTTTTCGATTCGGAGACATCCCGTCTTGTTCAAATCGTCGGCGTTGACAGCGGCGGTTTACGATTGTAATTTTTTTTTTCTGTATTCGCGCGACCGCCGAGACAATTGTTTTTTTTTTTTTTTCTGTTGACGGAAAATCTGGGGGAGGGGAAATGTCGGTGGTATTCACTCGAACAGTTTTATTTTTGGAGTCCTGGTACTGAAAACCGTTCTACGTTTGTTTTTTCCCTAATCGTGTTTCAGGACGTTTATTCCTCGGTTTATAAAACGAGTTTGTATATTGATAAAAAAAAAAAAACAAAACAAAAAAACAAAAAAAGTGCACCGTTTTCGTTTCATCGCGATTATATTAGATAAATAGACAATGTTATAACTATACCGCACATAATGCAATTCTCGTGTACTCAACGTATTATTTATGTTTATAACGTTTTTATTATTGTTATAATTTTTTTTTTTTTTTTTTTAAATATGGGTTTTTGTTTCAAAAGTGTAGGTATAATTTTCCTCTTTTATTCTGTAAAAACGTTCCGCACTCTGCTTGTATTACAATACGACAATAAAAACGTTTTCGTAATGTATACATGAACATAATATATTATAAGTGTTATTGTCGACGGTTTTTATTGTATCGACAAATTATACCGCTGCGGGTTATCGGCGCGCACATTATATAATTGTTATCAGTGAAAATATTATATTTCGTAAAATAACATTTTAATTCGATAATTATGTTGTTAGATTCCGAGCGCGCAGAAAATTTGTATTGGTTTTAATACGACGTGTGTTGTGTGTGAGCATCCGACATTTTGCTCCGATCGAAAAATTTATAGAAACACTCTCGTAGTGTTTTTTTTTTTTTTTTTTTGCATCTAGTCGATACACCGACGTCATTTTTTGATTTCCCTTTTATAGTTTTCCAATTATGTTTGTTATGGTTTTTATTGATTTCCGCGTTACCTCGGTAACAATAACGGAAAAAATATGACCAATTACACTCTACTTAGAATTGTCTTTTATTAGCAACGTTAATACCGATTCGTACAGATAAACCGATTGAGTTACTCTACATTTCCACTTTGCTTCTAGAACGGCGGCGACAATTTGTACGTGCCTATATGCAGCGGTGGATTCAAATGGATAGGGGCGAAAGGACCCCCCCCCCTTTTACAGTTATATTATATTTGTATTTGTAATAATATGAGTTAATAACGATTATAAATAGTCGTTCAAATTGCGGTTAAACCAGTTATTGCGATAGCCTATGATGTCGATCATCTCATCTGTATTTTATATTTAGTGCCGTGCGTTATTCAAAATTAATATGAAAAATCCCTCACACACTATAAAAAAAAAAAAAAAAAAACAAATCTTACGTTCGCCACTGCATATATAATTCATACTAAACACTGCTGCGCCGTTTAGACGACATGGTTTATTACGCTAACACGATTATGTTTAATATATGTCTATATCATACAGGCTCTATATAATATATAGGTAAATATTTAAAAATTCATTATTTATTTTGTAATTCTCACCACTACCTCGCTGCACACAACGCACAGATTCAACGTATTACAATATGCACGTACACAACGCATCGTAGCCGAGTGTCCGTCGCGTAGTCTGACCTAAAAAATGTTAAAATTAATAAATAATTTAGTTCGTGGTGTCCGAAAATTGCTACTTTTGTACCCAAACACACGCGCACACGCTTAATTGCGTTCTAGACCGCATTTTATCCAACCGAAAATGCACTGTGAAAAGTTTCTCGGACGCGGAATTCGGAAAACCGAAGTTCCGCCGGGTAAAACTACCCGACGTAATTAAATTATTACGAGATGTTTTATTGTAGTCGTATGTTATGCACACGCTCGATAAGGTTTGCGGTAACGTAAAATATTTCAATATCTTAAATTTAAACGCGATAGTTTCCCGACACGGACTGTGAAGCATAATATTTTAGTTTTACGCGGTTACGACGGGATATTTACACAATAACAATACGACGGCACGCTCAAACGTTCGGGAGAAAAACCGCCCGCGAGCAACGGAGCTCTGCCGAGCAAAGAGTAGAATTTCCTCCCTGCTCTTACCCCCCCGCCATTATTTCACTGTAGAAATATCTTTTAAAAACAACGAATAACCGAATACTTCCTTTGGGGGGGGGGAGGGAAATAGATGTCGAGTGATAAAACGGAAACCGAGCTGACAAAATTGAGCTCACGCGTGTACAAATATATTGACTAAGCAATAGACGCAGGTCTTTTCGTTTTTTTTTTTCAGAAACGGTTTTCGCGGAAACCGACAGAATCCGATCCGTACCGCGGGTTTTCCTCGGCGCTGACGACGACGGCGGATTTTCCGGAGACGATCTCGTTCGCCGTCGTCCGGTCGACGGAACAACGTAATCGCGGTCGTCGTGCACCGACGCCAAGGTCTCGGCGGTTGGGCTAGGTCGGCCGCGTATGAATAACTCCACGAGGACCGCGCGCGCAATAACAACACAATTTTATCAACTCCTCCTTCTGCTCCTCGTCCTCCGTCCGTGTACCGCGGTTGCTGGTTCGCGCGCACGTGGGTAACCGCCGTTACCGGACGCCGGGGCCGCCGCCGCCGTCAGCTGTTGCCGCCGAGCGCGCCGACCGCACGACGCGTTTACTCTCGCGCGCAGTCTGATTCGCACGCGGCACTCGACCGGTAGGTCCGCATTTTTGTATTATTATCATTATTATTATTATATTTCTTTTTTTATTTCCTCCCCTCCTCCCGGCTACCGACCAAAAAATATTAATTACCTACGACGACGACGACAAACTCGCAAAAAACCGACTCTCCGACATGACGAGTGCTGCACCACGCACCGTCGTCATTCGGACCGCAGGTCCTTAGGCCCGGATCCGGCCGAGTGTCTCCATACACGCCGTCCGTAACTACGTCTGTATACCGATTTACTATAAATCGACCGATATCCGCGACCCGAGTGAAAATCGAGATTTTCAAAACGTTATTCCGCACACGACCGCAATAATTCCGGTGTTTTATTTATTGTCCGTCGTCTTCGATCCGCGACGAGTGATCTCCTCGTCGCCCGTCGATTCCGAATTCGACACACACGTCCGCCAACACACTAGGGCCGTAAGTATACCTAATATATTCGACATATGATTTCACTAATGGGTACAGAGAAAAAAAACCATGAAAAGTCACTTTTTTACCAAAATGGCGATAATGGTATCTAGATTTGTATTGATGTACCGATAAAACCAGATAAGTCAAAAGTAACAAGCGCCAGAAGTTTAAGCCTACAAAAAAAAAGAAAAAGAACAATTAAGTCAACTGATAACCGGACAAGCGTTGGGTTACTACACGGCTATAGCCGTGGTTAATAATATACTATGGCATTGTTGTGCTGCGGTTATTAAATTTTAATGTTTAAATATTTAATTTAATCCGAACTTTTTCTTTTGAAAAAAAAAAATTGTTACGTTTTGTAAATAAAAACAAGTTTTTCTCAGATTAAAACAAAAGTGACTTTAATGGGTTTTTACCTTTAACCTTCAAATATACGTGGTTATACGTCAAAAAAAGTTTTTTTTTTTTTAAATATTCGGTATTATTTGCGGAAATCGCGTTCAAAATAAACTCGTAGACCGGAATTCGTTTCCAGAGGAATAAAACGTCCAGTTTTTATTTACGCAATTATAACATTTGTAACTGCTAGTATATTATATAAATGTATCAAAGTTAAAATGGGTTTACTTTTGTAGTGGTTCGGCACCCCGCATAGATTTCCAGAAAGACATCACAGAATTAATTTTAGGTTATTAAAAGTCACGGCCGTTTCAATAATCCTTTAACCGCACGGAGCAATAATTAAAAATCGTCTTATCACTAATTCCCAAGCATATTTAATGGAAGTTAGTATTTTTATTTTTTTTAAACAGTTGAAATTCCGATTATTTTCTACGGCAAAGTTCACGTCAAAAAACTTTTAACCAAAGCTTAGCGGTTTACAGATCACTATTTTATCATTTAAGTAATATTTAAGTAGCTGCGGGTAAGGTCATATTTGTTTTTTTTTCGAATAGTTCTGAAAATGTCGATAAAAACCCGTTTTGATAAACTTCTGATTAAGCACTGGTGAACAAACCTATTGAGAAAACGGTATTATCCCGGTAAGCCTGTAATTGATTTAAAAACCTTGCTTCTTAGTCTCAAGACCTTATTTAGGTTAGAATTTGTTTGGAGGTGTTTCGTAATTACAAATAACGGGGAGCTAAGCTCCTCTAAAAAAACTAAAGATTTATTAAATCCTAAAGCTGTTTATATATTTCGCATAATATTTTGGTATACGTTATGAACTATTTGTACCTATTTTGACATTAAAAATGAGTTATAGGTTTTTTTTGTTTATGGTCATCACATTTTTCGTAAGCACTCCAATATAATTGTGTTTACAAAGTGCTCCTTAACTTCAATCCCTAGTAACAAAAAAGCCCTACCCACAAATGTCCTGTTTTTTGACAAGAAACTGTTTTTTGTTTCATTTTACATTTTGTTTCTTATGGCGCAAATCGTTTTTTGATAGCTTAATAATTCGGAAACACCAGAAGAAAACAAAGTTGTTGTAATTAAATTAAACATATTTATAGTGACTTAAAAAATGGACAGGATGCTTAAATTTCATAATAAAATTTAAACGAAAATAGCGAGAAAAAAAGACTACACTAAATTATGTATTATCGAACTATGCTTAGAATCGTCTTTAATCAGCAATGGTTTATCGTTGCTTATAGATATAAATTAAATAACCTTATGTATCCTACTTTCCTATCTTCTTACCTACAACAGTGGCTGCATCCCAATATCGGCTCATTTTCAATTTTTTTTAACATTTACAATTGCCTCATTAATACATTCGATTTCGACATATTTTTTGGAAAGATGACAACTTCCTACAGGGTACATTTGACTTCAATTTTTAATTATAAGAGCTGATACTGTTAATAGGTACGCCGCTGTTGTTATTCAATAACAATTTATATCTGTAAATAACGATAAACCATTTATTTTACTATTTTCGTCAAAACGCCTTTATAAAAAAAAAAAATGTTTGAAAAAAAAATTCTACATTACTCAACTATTATTTTTCAACCACTAAGTATAATGTATAAGAAACCTCATGTTAAATGTTCAAGCATTTCTGTTTAATTAGTAAAATTAACTGCAACATGCCGTAAATATGGGTTCGTTTTCCTATTATCTTTTCTAGATTTTTCCAATCATTATGAAAATCACGTGGAAAATCAAAAAAATACTTTTTTAATGTTTCACCCCGACCTGAACAAAAAAGATCTTCTGGCATTTGTTGATTGCAGCAACATTTCTGGTGGAAAAGTTGTTTATAAACGGAAAAAATACACATTACGGTAAAACAAGTACATTTCTCGCTTAGCTCAGAATCTAAAAATAATCAAACAATTTATCATAATCAACTTATTACTTTATCAATTTATCAAACTCTTTTAATAATTTTAGAAAATACATTTTTTAGAATCCAAATCCAATATGCCATGCCAAAAATCTTCATCTTACCGAATTGAAATTGAACCACACTATAGAGCGTTGCTAGAGAGTTAACCCAGTAAAGTATTTATTTGGGCAAAAAAAGCAGGTCGTCCGGAATCTTCTTAAAATACGGGTTTATAGCAAGCGTTATTTAAATTCGAAATTATTTTTCATCGGTAAACCGATTGAATGGCTTTTACTAATCAGATAACCTATTGAGTAGTGTTATAAACTGTATAAATTACAAAAAAAGTTTTCGAGAACTCGTGAAAGTCACGAATGTAATATTAAAATGTCAAGTTTTACAATAACCTATAAATAAATAAACAAAAAAATAGCTACTTATACTATGATGGCTATAGTTACGAAAACACATTAAAACGATAAAATATCTAGTACATCCAATTCCGTTCATCTGGTGCAGCCGGTGCAGTGAACCGCCCATTCAAAACGAATAAACTTATCATTTCCTAGGCTTTAAACGGTGAATCGCATATACTTTAGCTATTATAAGACCATGGCTTTAATATACATTAACTTTGAATAATCTCAAAAGTAGATATATCATTTCCTTTAGAAACTACGAAAAGATCTTAAATATTATGTTGACTTCAGTGACTTAAACCCCATTACTTATATACAAAAAAAATACAAACATATTTCACATGATGGGTGGACCACTATTGTTGGTAAGAACTTCGGAAGGTAAGATAAAGAGAATCAATTATATATCCTTACACAACGAGCAATCATTGCTAACGAAATATGTTAGCGAGCGGATTTGGTAACATGTTTTAAAAGGTCTTAATATTTACGATCTTAAAATAACACATTTTACCAAAACTAATACCAACTAGATAGAGTTCCTTTTCAGAAAAAGTGCTAAACTTGATACACTGGAGTGAGATTTTTGGTATAACTGTGCATCATAAAAAAAAAAGAAAAATTATCATTGTAAAACCAATACATCGCGTGCTTTGCTCAAAAATCTAAAATAAACGAATTTGAAATCGTTTTTATATTTTTATTTCATTTAATATTTCGGTTATATTCAAATTATACACGAAATAGTTATTTTATTATTCGTACACGAACAATAACTCAAAACGTAAATTATTCCTTATATCACAACACAAAATAACGTATGTTGCTTGGGATTAATATTAGAATAACGATAGAGATGATATTGTTATGTATTTTGCATAATTTCAAAACTTAATGCATAATATCTTAAATAATTATGACGAAATTTCGTGATATGAGCTGACACGTATTCCAAATGAATTAAATTCGTATCTGGAATACGAAGTTCCTTATAATCCTAATTTATTTACAATACTATATCTAATTCTTACACTAGTGAAACATAATTACTGAATCTACGTTTTAACGTTTGTTAATATTTAATTCACACATAACGACATCTTAAAAAATGATTTCTACATACATCTATTTTCGTCAAGGTCATTTCCTATTTTACTAATGGATATTTTAACATAATCTTTATACTAATACATTTATATTAAAGAATATATTCAAAAAAAATCATTGGTATTGTCGGAATGAAGTTTACATGTATTTTTTTATTAGACACTGTACGTCATTATCTAGATTATTAATTATCGTAATACCCATACAATTAAGAGAGCTTCTAGTTACGCCCGAATTTGACACTAAGGGTTACTTAGTTAACCGTCTGCTATGTAGTTATCTATCAGTCTATATGAAATGGTTTTTTTTTTTTTTTTTTTACATTAAAATTAATCAAATAAATAGAAAATAATATGAGTAATCATAATGATATATTATACTCGATCAACTGTATATATAGTTTACGTCGAGATGATCAACAAATAGTAAACGGTTGTCCGAACATCATTATCCTACAGGTACTCGATCATCGTATAAATGTAGAAACTCTATATTATATGTATTGCTGTTGACAGTAAATTGGATCTCGTGTCTCGACTGGTAGGAAATCATTTTTATTATTTTTCTTATAATAATATCGTTAAATGCGTATTTCTCGGACAAACTATAATCGTCCCGACCATCATCTGCAAACAGAAGTTCAGCGAAATTATTGATAAAATGTTATAATTCAATAAGCTATTTAAAAAAAACCGCAAATTGCGTCATGTAATATTTAAATTATTGATAAATAACTGGAAAGAAAAAAATGTCGCGATAAAGAAACGAAGACGTCGAGATAAGGCATTTGATTTAATAATTTTATTTGTATTCAAATAATTCGACAATCGCCCGTGATAACTGCTGCGGCGAATTGCGAAGGTTGCAGATTTTCATCTCGAACAAAATCGGTCGATTGATGGTCGGCTACGTAAAGCCAGTTACACACTAGGCGTTTTAATCGTTTGGTAATCGTTTTAATCTTTCCGCCAAAAGTATTATCTTCTTTTCTTTTTTTTTTTTGCAACCCATTTTTCTCCGTGCTAATTTTTCAGATTAGCGAGAATCATTCGTGCCAATAACGTGTTATCATACGCCGTAAGTAAGCGTAAGCAATTGTAGCCAATGTAATAAATAAATAATAGTTAATACATAACATATGCTCGTAAATATAAAAAATTCAATAATTAAGATCTTCAGTCCAACTTCGTTTTCCATACTTGAATTCGCGGCATTAATAACAAACATACACCATCGAATGAAGTTCATTAACGGGTTTAGCCAACACACCGTTACTTTATATTCACTAAGTGACAACATTAAAATTGTATTATAAATTTATAAACATTTTTGAGACCAAGATGATAAAAAAAATAATTATGGAATGATAAAGAAAATAATGGGATGCGTTCGTTATTGTTCTGAAAGCCTCATATACACCCAGATGAGATTTTATTTTTTAAGTATTATAAAACGATAAGTCTCAACTAAAGTATCATAGAATGACATGTCTCAAAATTCGAAGAGCATGTAAACAAATATAATAGCATTATGACCCCGACTAGGTTGTAATGCGAACGAAAATTATAACGTAATAATTTATTAGACAGTAACAATGTAACCATAATAATTAGGACCTGGATTCGTTTGCAAATACATATTCTTTTACGATTCACCTAGAATATTTTTGATTAAAAATGCCGACGTTTTAAAAAAGTGCGGATCCTATAGTCGATTTTTTATTTTGCTTTATTTTGCATATTTAAGTGAAAATGAATATAAATTGCATATTTCTAAACATTTGCATATTAGTTGCATATTTTATAAATGGTAAATACAATTTATTTTTAAATTTCGCTCAGAAGCAATTTTGTAAAAGCTATTTTAAGCTCTAATTTTTTTGTCATCAGATAACTTCAGATAACCGTCGGGGCGGTGCAATAACATCAATACTGTTAGCATGTAATAGAAAGTGTCGGGGGATCTACAGTTTATCGCCTATCGGATGACTACTGAACTTTTAGGTTTTTTTTTCAGTGACCTATTCTCGTTGATGTAATCTATAATAATCATAAAAAATAACCTCGGTGAATAAATCGTGAGTTTGCACGGGTCTATTAGAAATAGGTTGTTTTAATTGGAGGAGTATCAGGATCAGGAGAATCTAAACCAAAAACTGTTCAGTTAAAAACGACTGGAACATTACTTATAGCATTATTAAAAACTCGGATACGAATTTTTTCTTAGGAACATATAGTTTTAGGTAAGTTTAAGGAATTTAATTTCCTAAAATTATACATTAATATAGGAGGGGATATGGAAGTCATGAGTGTAATTATGGGATAACCAGGGACAGTTTACCACGACAAATTGTATGGAGCGGCGAGTTGAAACTTTTGCAAGGTGTCCCAAATGGTTTGAATAAAAAAAAAGTAAAAAATCGACTAAAACAAAAAACAACGGAGTTTTAAAATATTCTAAATCTACTTCTATTGCATTTTTTAAACATTAAAAAAAAAAAAAAAAAAACAATTTCAATACCTATTTAATGTTATATAAAAAGTCCTTGGGCGGTTTTTTTTTTTACAATTTTACTCTCGTTTTTTGTTTATTAATTTAAATATAAACGCGCGTAATAACAATGTTTGGTGCTACGATATAATAATACTTACACACCGTCTTGGGATTATCTCGATAAATCGTGTCTAAAATATAATCTGTAAAACAACGCAGCATACACTTTATCTCTTTCCAGTAAATACTTAAATAATATAAACTAAGTATATTGTTATGTCTACAATGATTCCTCAATTTGTTTTTATTTTTATAGCTTCTGAGCATGGCGAAGAATATAGGTATTGATTTTACAATGATTTATGTTCATTCTTTTTTTTTTTTTTGTCTTTGAACAACTTTCAAACTGAACAATAAACACAGATTTTTTGTGCATTTTGGTGCAATCAAAAAGTCATATTTTGATTTTCCGCGAGCAGTTTTCATGGAATTGTATAAAACCGGAGAAAAAGTAGGAAAATCGGGAAAACTTACGGAAATAACAGTTTCATTTTCATTTTTTTTCAATTTTATTTTATTTAATTTTTTTTTTTTTGGAAATACATTAATCATATACCTTATTAACCTAACATTTTCACAAAATAATTATATTAGACATTTCAAACAACTTGACATTTTTTAGTTTTTTATTCGATTTTGTGCGAATAGAATTATTTGAACGTAATGCATTATTTAGTTTTTTTTTTTTTTATAATTCATTAAGTTAAAATTTTTACGAAATAGTAAAAATTACAGCATTTCAAAACATTTAGAACTTCGCTCAGAATCGTATTTCGTTAGCAATAATTTATCGTTGCGTGCAGTTATAAAATTTAATATATATTTATGTATCCTAATATTCATATACGTGTCTAAAATCCGAATTGCCAATCGCCGCGCCGTCTTGAAATAATATTTTTACGAATTATATTGAATCCTCGCTTAGATCCGCATATTATGACTGAAAATTGTCTTTTATCTTTATCTAATTAAAATCATTCGGCGTTGTTATCATCCTTGTCTTTTATCTGTGTATAAATACACTTATTGATTATTTGATTAATTACTTTTGTGTTGCTAGGTGAATAAATTGTCACGGCTTCGGGTCTGACTCGATTATGCAATTATGTATACACACTCCACTCGGTAATATCTGTCGGTCATATTAATTTTTTTTTTTTTTTTAGTAATCGCCACGGGGCGATTTCGAATGCCGAATACCTGTAATTAACAATTTTAAAAAATATAATATATTATTGTATGTATATTGTAAAAGTTAAATATTTTTAATGACTCAATCAGTGATAGATATTTATTACCTTATTATCATTTCTACCTATACTTGTTTTTCCCTGTAAATCGCGTGTAGCAGACGTTATGAAATATTTTACGTTCCCCTTGTAAGATTCGTTTTCATTAATAATGTTTACCGATTATTTTCGGCACCAAGATTAAGTGCAAGACACCGGACACACAATGAAATCATCTGCACCGATCGTAGTTTCTTTCTTTTTTTTTTTTATTCATTAATCCGTTATACATTTTTTCAAGGTTTTATATTATGTTAAACAATCGTTTCGCGTTCGTCTTAGCTACGGTTACAAATTAAACTATTAAAAATTGGCGATTTCATAACATACATGTGATTTCCAGACATTCTTACGATATTAAATGCAAAAATAATTAATCGGTTTTTTTGTTTTTATAGTTGAGACTTCCAAAAAAAAAAAAAAAAAGTCGTAAAATAAATTACTAAATAAATACTTATCAAAATTTGGGAGTCGTTTTTGTTTCATTCCACCGTCGTGCGTATATGTACCAGCTATCGTCCGTGGTGGCATTTTTTTTTTTTTAAAAAGGAGGGTAATAATTTCACGCATATAATTCCGTGGTACTCGTATTTTGAAGACATCTCACGGTCATCTCGATCGTATAACCTAATTTTACGGGAGATTGTTAAAATGAGAGAACACCGCAGTGGCAAAAAAAAAAAAAAAACAACAACAGGATAATGAAAATACGAATATTTAACATAATTTTATTTGGAGATTCCATATAAAACGCGCATATAAATGTAAATTATAAATAATAATAATAATAAAAAAACGTCATTTATATATATATATATATATAGATATATATATATAGGAAACGGATGTAAATAATTGTGGAATGACCACAACAAATACACCTTACTCAATATCTAGTGGGTATACGAGTTCCAAAAATAAATAAAAAGTTATGAAAAGAATAATAATTTCATCATTAAATAATATTTTAAGCATGAAAAAAAAAAATGACAAGGCTGGACATTATTTGGGATTGCGTGTAACCGGGCCAAGAGATCGATAGTTAGATAAACGGTAGTTTAGCCATCTGCAGGTTAATAGATCCACAATCGTCTAAAACCGGAGGAGGCGACGATCTATCATTGCACCCCAAAGCTTCAGGGCATTATGTATTTATAACGATGATATAAAAAGTAAAAGCTCAAGTCAATATCGACTTAATTTATTTTAAGCTATTATTTTTTTTTTATCAAATAACCTTATTTGTTTTAAATTTACTTGATAATTATAACGAGTTAGTTTTGAACTATACGACGATCAAGTTAATTTCATTTTCATTCAATTCAACGTGTGTGTAATTTCTAATTTAAAACAAGTATAACCACCCCGGCAGCAAAATCCATATGGTAGCGCCATTTTCAACCTAATTGGAAGTTCAATGTGCAATTTTTTTGTTAAATCAAAAATATTATGCATTTTATCGTTTTTACTATGACACCGATAATTTAATATAAACAAATAAGAAAAATAAAATAAAAATAACCTACAATTGACTCGCCTTAAATCGATATAATAAGTAAATTAAATTTTTTAATTGACATACCGCTTAACACTTATAGTTATTAAATAAAACAATAATAAAAGTGCTAACTCATTAGATTTTTTCTTTTCAACTAACCCAGTGGCGAGTTTACGGTAGAGCTTAAGAAGATGTATCTCCCGTCTCAACCTATTTTTATTATCTGTAATTTATACGTCAACTTATTTTTAAATTCAAATTTCTTTACTTTGTAATCAGAAAAATCAACGATTCTACGTGTTGGAACCTACGGTTCCAATGGAATGCATTCCAATAGAATCACTATACAATACAAATGCCGGTTCAATCAGTACATAAATAGTGAAAAAATTAATAAAAATTACTTAGCTGTATGACTGTACGTTATTTTGATTTCAATAATAATTTTAGAGCAGACAAAACTAAAAAATGTACAGTTTTCGTTATCAGCCCGGGTACGCGTTACACAATACGGCACGATTTTCCAGTTCAATAACTCCCCATTTGACGAAATTCTAAATACTCCACTGAATTGACATAATAACCATTAACCGAGTTAGTGTAACATGTTATTCACATTGACTTGCTCGGCAGTCTTGCAAAACGATAAGTATGTAAACAATATTATAGTATCTGCTCGCGATAAAAGATAATATCACTGCATTAAATTATACCGTTTGGATATACACACTGCGGCGCGGATAAACGGCCGGCAACGAAACGCGTAAAAAAAAAACAAATGCAATAAATGGCGCGGTACAGAAATATTATACAACGAATGAATACTCTATTTACATAATCGTATAAAAAAAAAAAAAATATCGCAATGTTATTATAAAAAATAATAACGGTAACAGTAGTATAAGGGTGTGTGCTGTTTTCACGAATAGAAACGGGGTAGAAATGTCCGTTTTCGCCGCGGAAGATAAAAAAAAAAACTACACGACGTTTCCATCATGCGCGCGCCGGAAATGAATTATTCATGAATTCGATTTAGAATAATATTGCGCGGTGCTCGGCTCGGACTCGTATGCGAACCTGTGCGTTTTGTGTATCGCGTCCACTCGGACCGCGGCTGAATTATTGTTTAAGCTATCTAAGCTAAGGTTTCCCTCGCGCGTCTCGCGGGTGCTCGTGGTCCACGTTGCGGGCGTCGCGTTCCCGGGCGCGCGACGTACGCCGGGCGCGCGACGTACGCCGGGCGTCCGAACCGGACGGCGGTCGAAACCGTTTTGGTTTTACTGCGCGGGCGTGTGGCGTTTCGTTTGGGGGAAAAAAAAAAAAACGAAAAGCCATCCGGTGTTTCGTTTCGCCGTTGCGACGTTACGGGCGCGCGGTCGGTTCCGCGGCCATTCGTTCGGCGGGCCGCGTCAACCCGGCACGGAAACCCGGGTGAGCGAGCGTAATTGGAACGCGCGCGGCGGTCGACGGCCGCGCGACGAGAACGGACGGCGGGCGCGCGGCGGTAAAAGTGGTTTTCGCGCGCGTCGCGGGCCGCGGGCCGCCGGCGAGGGGACCGAAACGGCGTGAGGCGGACGAGCGCGTGCGAAAACCGGCGGAAAAAAAAACCGGCCAGTTCAATTTATATTTGTAACAACGGTTCGCGGTCACGTTTCGCGCGCGGCGAAACCGCGTTTCGACAACCGGGTCTCCGGAATATTCGCGCGCGCGCGCGCGCGTCCTACGATACCGTTCGCGAAGTCGCGCGAAATACGTTTGGGTTGCGCGGTTTAACCGGAGATAGTCGGGATCGAGTCCGCGCGGACGACAATGATGACGGTACCACCGCGACAGTTCTCCGCTGCGCGGTCCCCGTAACGTTTTTTTTTTTTAACTCAGAGGCGCCGGCCGATTGACCGCGTTCAAAAGTCCTTAACAAATACCGGTGTGATTTAAGCGACGCGGCGTTAATAACAACGATTCCTCGTCGACCGTCCGCGCCGCCCGTCACGTCAGAGTCTGTATACAGCACCCGTGTAAAATTCAAAACCGGTCCAACGGAATTCGCGTTTTAGATTGAGAAAAATAAAAATCAATTATGTTTGTTGTAATTGTCCGTGTTCGGCTCCGAAAGTGTAAAACTATTGAAATACTAACCGTCGCCCGTTTTCAGTGTAGTTCGACAACAACAAAACGATCGGCTAGATTGCCTGCCGATTTGTGATCAAAACCAATAACTGATATTCAGTTTTACCATTAAAACTTTCTACACTAACCTATGTTTTCGGGCCAACTTAAAGTAAAGAATTAATTTTTGTGCGTGCGGTTTTTTTTTTTTTTTTATCTTTGTCAATTATACAACTCTGGGGTAACGTACCTGCTGTATTATAATATTTTATTGCATCCTAAGCGGATTGTAAAAAAAAAAAAGATTTCTTTTTTTCTTCTTGAAATACAGACAATAAATTATTGCAGCATTTTACAACAAAGTCTATTTAAAAATGATTTGAAATACCGTGTTTTCGTAAGATTTCCGGCCAAATTTGAACTTAAAAAAAAAAAAAAAATAAAAAAAAAATGAATGACACTATCGATGAAGATGCAATCGTTTTTACGAGAAATTTGCATGAAAGGATATACAGAGTAATTCAATTTATATCTGTACTCAACGAAAAACCATTGCTACCGAAAACCGATTCTGATCAGTTCACGTGGTAGTATTGTTATCATGGTGACAGAAACATCAACAAAAATGTTTACAAAAAATGACCAGGTTTTCCAATTCATTGAGAAAACTACAAGGGATATTATAAAATTACCTCAAAAAATGCCAAGAAGTTAAAAACAATTCTACAAGAAAGTTCTATAAAGTTTTTGGTTAGATCGAGATTTGTTATACGTACCGAAAGTTATTTACAGATAAAAAAAAACGTATCATATCAAAAATAATATATTTCTCGATTTCCATTAGATTCTAAAACTGCTGCATTGTGCTAATTTTCGACGGCTTAGTTCAAATTTATATTTTATTACAGATTATTTTCAGTTTTCATAATAAAAATAAAAAATTTTTAGGTGATAATTGTTTAGAGTGATACAAGTTTTTCTACCAGAAATTTTGCAAAAAATTCCAAAATTAACCTAATTTATAAAAATAACTGTATAAACCTAAAATTTTCACAGAAAACACGGTAAAATGTTCAAAACATTCTAGAGATCTGTGAGCTATTTATAGGCATTTTATATTTTTTAATTGTTTTTAGTTTTAATTTGGTACCTTTGTGGGACGTGGGTAAAGTTGTTTGACCAAACAGAAATGCTTAAACATTTAATACGAGATTCATTATGAATATTGTAATGAGCGGTAAAATAAAAACAAGTTGGGCATAATGTATTGTATTTTTACTTAAGCGTTTTAATTTTTTTTTCTGTAACGAGCAAAAGTTTTAGAAATTTTTCAAACCTGCAGGGTATGTGAGAAATGATCAAAACTGTTTCCCCTGAAGTAACTGGTAGGAAATCTAGAAAGTTATTGCGCGAAACTTTTCAAACAAGTATTTGTTGCCCCGAACAAAAAAAAAACTCCGCTTAACAAAGCATATCTCACTCCACCAAATTAATTGAATTCGTTAAACATATTTCCCGCGCAATTATTGACGTTCTCATTCTACTACAATTCACTGAAATATTGCCATAAAAATTCTATCGTCATGAGGAAAAAAACAATGATTCATATTTTTATTTTAACCGACTATTTATTTATATTTTGCTGGTTAACTATAATATTAATCGAATTCGTTTACAACTATATTTAAAAATGATTTCACTCGTTCGTTAAAACCGTGTAGCGATAAAACGTTATTCAACCGTTAGAATTTGTCGATTTGTATATTATTATAGTTGAGTTAGGTTAGGAACGTTGTGTTTTGATTGGCATAAACATATATTTATACTATACAAACGACTTGGACAAAAAAAAAAAAAAATGGTCTATTTATAATATCACAGCGATTACCGGGTGATCCATTTGTTATTGTCATTGTTTCGAAAAGTATTAACTTTTGACAATAACATAATTGTCAGTTGACTATTTAAGATGAAAAAAAATATCAAGCTTTAAAATATTATATTAGCATATTTTCTAGGGATATGGGGTAAAACGGTAATCTACTTTTGACTTTCAAATGGAAACCTATAATATCTATTATATCATAATGGTTTCAAAAATAAAGTTAGTACTTAGTTAATGAGTTTATACTCGTGATGACGATGGTTAGATTCTCAGTGTCTTTTTTCGATGGTTTATCGCAAAAACCACACGAGAAGATTGTATATAGAAACGCACGATCAAAAGGATTCATTTTATAACAGTGTGTAGTGGCCGTTTTTTTACTCTATTGAACACGTATGTGTATACCACGTAGATAAAACATTTTTTTTCGTGCGCGAAAGCATATATTTACTATAGGTGTATAGCTGTTTATATATTTTATCTATACATTATCATATTTAACAGATTGATATGTTTTATCTACGCAAAATCGGTTCATTAATGAAAAACGACTTCCGTGCGTTATTTTTATGTATTTGTTTTTCTCCTCAAAAATAATTTTAAATATTTAACTGTATAATTTTTTTGTTCTTTCGCGCAATCGTTTTCCGGTGAATCGTAAGATACATAGCACATGGTTATTATATTCAATTTTATGTAAAATCGACTTTGCACTTGACGCTTAGTTTGTCGATTTATTCGCGGAGGATCGTGTTGTGGCATTATTATTTCCCAAAACAATGAGTTTAGAAAATATTACTGTTCGATAGTTGCCTGTTTCAGGTGTTGTAAAAAGATAAATTTTCCAGGTCCGTTGACTAGATGAACGTAAAAGATAATATAATAATTTCATTATCTAGATGAAAAAAAAAAATGTATAATTTTATTCATCATCAATCATACGGTACACATCATATATTTATCGAAAATCCAAAAAAACTATGTGATAGGTGAATAGGTAACTCAATAGTTTATTGATTTAATCATATTGTTTAAATTAAATATTTCACCTATTATTTTTCAATAAATATATCTTTAGTACCAAAAAAGAAGTCGAATGCATAAAAAAAACTACCGGAATTATCAATTATTATGGAAAAATGATCGCAAAAAATTACATGAGAAAATTTAAAATTTAAAAAAATCAATAATTGACTAAAGCCCTTCTATTCTGGGACCAAAGAATTAGATATTAAATACTTACGGTTTAAAATATTTTATCTAAAAACGTTTATCTAGATGATTTAATTAATTATTTCGAATAACTGCTCGGATAACTTATTGCCCTGTTTGTCTAGATAAAATGAAATATAAAATCATACCAAACAAAATGTATAATTTCTAATCGGTTTTTCATCGTAACGTGACAAAACAGTAACCGCTGCCAGTACTTGATTCATGAACGATTGGCGGTGTGATTAAATGTACCTGTTTAAAAAAAGTTTTACTCATAAGTTTGTCATTCGATACGTTATAAATTTAACGGTAACCAGGAAATAAAATACTGGAAAAAACCTAAGAAGTAATTAAAGATGAGCAGATGTTTTCCGACTTAAAAATAAAACTACTTTGTTGAATTTATGATTCATTTGTCTAAATTTCCAAATTTGTGGAACGTCACTCTCCCACCTTGTGCACAATCCTATCTCCATTTATGGCATTGACGTAACGTTACATTAATTATATGCGCGAATTAAATAAATTATCAAAACATACTTTTACATAATTGAAATTATTTTCAACAATTATTAATGAATGCGGAATTGTCGTCGGAATTCGTATATCTAGCAAAAAGGAAAAATAATATGATTCTAAGCGGTGTGGAATTAATTGGATTAGTCATGTATTTTTCACGCCGTTGCCTAAGGTAACTCAGTAAAATAAAACCGGCGTATCGAAATTCGTTACAAGTTTTTCCATTTTTTAGAAAAACTATTGTGCATTTGGTCATTTTTTTTTTATTTAGATGTAAAACTGGACGTACCTTTTGAGGTACAGTGCGAATAATTTGGAGCCTTCTTAAAGCACCACTGTGCAGACATTTCACATATTTTGACGTAGTCAAACATTTATCTAACCAAAAAAGTATTTAAAAAATAAAAAAAAAAGGAATATATTTTCAAAAAGTATTATTAATTAAATTATAGTACTAAGTAGGTACACAATAATATTCCACCAAATGAAAATTCCTCATTTATTTTTTTAAATACCCTATTAAACATTGGATCAGAGACGAAAAAATGTTTTTCGTGAAAAAAACAAAATACATCATTAAATAATAACAATTTCTTCACTACGCTTTGAAACTAAAAATCGCTCTTCAAAGATGCTAACGTCGTACGTCTGACCAACAAATATAAGACTATCAGATAACGGACCAATCATAAGCGCACATTGGGTGTGAATTTAGGGCGTGCTGGAATAATTTACAGTAACATATCCGTGTCTCCCACATCCCCCTAATACTACAATGAACTTCATTACAATAATTTTAAATTTGTATACAAATATAATAAATCAAAACTTTAATTAATTATTTTTATATGTGCACAAATTAATAATTTTACATAATATATAACTACTAATTAATGTTATACAAGATTAAATTTTTTATTTTATACCGCAAATGTTCGTGTTATAATTGTTCGTGATTTCGTAAGCTATATTTACAATTGAAATAATTAATATTTTTTTCAAAGCAATAAAACATAATAATTTACAAATGATTGGTGAAATGGTAAAATTAATTATTTAGAGGATTTAAGGGTGCTAATCCAATGACTGGGGGTGCTTAGCACCCCCTATCACCCCCCTTCCTCTTTTGTGCGCCTATGGGACCAATCGCAGTCGATAATCCTGTACGTTGGTGAAAACGCTCCTAAATTAATTATCTGTATTACATTAATCTTTGCAGCTATTTGCAATAGAAACTTTTGAAAAATGATGTAATTTAATTGTTTGTTTTTCTTTCAACGACATTTGTCGTTTTCATAAAATATTTAAAATAGCCGAGCGGTAACCATCACACATATAAATATGAATCGCGTGGGTTCGAAAATCATACGTTTTTATATATTATTTAAAACGTAAAATGATTATAGGTGTATGTATTTTAAAAACGACATGTAAAAAAACCTCTTTGAACGAATCCGCATATAGGTTGCAGGCACTGACTCGGTTCAAAATCAAATTTAATCACAGCACAGTAAACAATCGCTAAACCGCGATGAAATAAAATCACATTTAGTCTCGGCGGTTTTTTTTCAATGAAAAAATCCGTCGCCCAAATAGTCGTCGGCCTAACCTATACTTGCAATAGTAGCCATAGTACCTGTGCCAAGTTATTGGAAATTCAGACGTTGGCAGACATACAAAATATATCCAAACGGTTGCATGGAAAAAAATATTACCGTCAATATAAAATAAAAATACGTTTCTGAAATCTCTGTCTCCGAACAGGTGTTTCTGAACTATTTTAGGCCAATCAGAATTTATTTATTGGTCCGTCCACACGCTCGTGGATCGAATTCCCGTAGATAATAATATACGTGTATTTCGTTCGTTTATCATTTGTCTATCTCACGAATTTAATTGTGGTTTACGTTTTGTGACAAGTGCAATATTTGTTCGGTAAAATTATAATAGACGAGTGCAAAATAAAACTATTGTTTAGAGTCCGTGAAATAAAACTGCAGTTTATCGATTCGCCGGGCCGTTTAAAATTCGGAATTCTCTGTTGAATTGAAAATTCCGCAATAAAAATGTACAAACGTATTATATGCTAGAAATAATTATATAATATTATGGGATTTAATGGTTAAAAAAATTATATGGAAAATTATAACATTTTCATAATTTTCACCAAAAAAATGTTCATGGAAATTTACATCATTATGTATACCTATATAGAATGTCATCGTCGCAATAATTAAGTTCTTTCATATAAGATTTATTTTAATTCGTACGACGGATTCGACGTTTACTTTAAATAAACGCTATAGTGCAGCTTGTGTAAATCTAAACAACTTATAAATCAAAAACAACGTGGTCGTATACTTCAATTATTACTTACTTACTATTTTGTTTGACTTTGATTACAATGTGGACTATAACAAATTATTTGATATCTTTTGATCCCGAATGTACCAAAGTAGCTATTATAAAGTTTTACTAATATCTGGTTTTCTTTTTCTTCAATTGGTTCTCGGTTAGTGAACATGGTTCGTGAATTATTTGAATAAATATCTTCAACGACCGATGAATAGCTATTCTGTAATAGGGCTGGGCGATTATTTCGATTAATCGATTATAATCAAATACTATTAGAATAATCGATTGTTGTGGGGAGGAAAAAATTAATCGCGCAGCCCTAGTATAATCTTAAAACAAATTAGCATACAATTTAAAAACTAGCTACGTTTTTTCGGTTCTCGTTCTTTCGTGTAGTCGACAAAATTTATATGCCTATGACCAGTTATTTATGAAATCGATTTCTCGATATGTCAGTCTGTCATGCGTCGTAGGTCCTTTCTATCTTCTATACCGATTGTATGGCAAATTCGTGTATTTTAACAGATGTCTGCCGTCCTGTAGTTTTCCGCAGTCGCATATTTACGTTATTGAAACTACATCGCCCGAATTATCCAATAATACAGATGGATAACTAATGGTTATGCCGTACGTCAAATAAATATTATTACTGTACATGTGTATGCATAGGTACTTTATTGTGTAGTTGCGGTACGAACAGTCAATATATTTTTCTCCTTTTATTTTCTCTCTTTATCCGCGCGAAAACTTTATATGCGATATTATAAAACGTGACGTGAATAAACAAAATCATAACGTGTTACTACAGTTCGACGACGTCAAACATGTTATTATAATATTATTATAATGATAATGCTTCGGACATCACGTTATAAATGCGTTTTTGTTCGACTCTAGCGGGTCTCGCGAACTCTCGTGACAAGTTTATCGCGTTGCAGTTAAATTATTATCGGCGTTATTTTTTTGTTTCTATTCAGTCGTCAGTTCAACGCGTGCGGCAGAGTTCGTCAATAATAATATTATTATGACGTTTTATCGTTGACGCTGTCACAACAATCGAATACATTATTGGCATGCGATACGAGACTGATACTTATTCAAATTTTTATCCGGGTAAATAGGAAAATTTCTTGTCCGACGTCGAAAAAAATACTGTGTACAGGGGATTTCCGTATTAGCGTCTTTTTTTCTTTACAATTTTGAACATATGATACGTATACTGGAGGAGCGAGAAGCTGCAGGCCCCTTGCGAAATTTCTCACACAGACATACTCGTGGATTTAAATTAAGTTATATGACGGTTTCTAGAAAGTGGGAGGGGTTATAGAATTATGGTATTATAATATTTTATGTAAAAAACACTGCGGGTCAGCATGAAAAAATCTCTGGAACGTACCTAGTATACGACCTCTATAAATAAGTTTTTGTATCGTTTTACGATTCGTATACTTTAAAACATTCCTTCAACGTTGACATTATTAGTATGTTTACCAGTGTTTTGACGCAGTGCTCGAATTTGGTTTGTTCAGACATTTTAGCCATTACTATTTATTTTAAGAAAAACGCTCGGGACGGTAGATATTTTTTGTATTTATATCAAAATGCACTTGGATTAAATGTTTTGAAAATTTTACCACGTTTCTTAAGAGCTCCATATATGTAGCATATAAGTGTTCGGTAAAATTGCATGTCTCTACGATAACTTTTCACTGAATTACAACTTCAAAATACAAAATCGAATGTAATAGACTGATATAACGAGGGTAGACACGCTAGTTTTTTTTTAAAAAAAAATCTTATATTCACATTTCTTTTTGTTTTCCAACTCGAGCACTGCGTGTTTACGCTAAAATATGCAAAACGAGAGAATAAAATAGTGTTTCGCTTATGGAGAGAAAAATATACATTATATTAAATAATGTATAACGAACACCCTCTGCTACAACAACAACAACCTCGATTTTTTTTTTTTTTATAGTTTTGAATTTCAAACTCGTATATAATATTATATAAGATCGTGTATATAAATGAATAGCTATTCTGTATTAAGGCTGCGCGATTATTTCGATTAATCGATTATTTTAAATTCGTTAAAAATAATCAATTAACAATCATCCACTTTCTTGTTAATTCTATTAATCGATTATAATCGAATACTGTTAAAATAATCGATTGTTACGGGAAAATATTAATCGTCCAGCCCTAGTATAATATTAAAATAAATTAGCATATATTTTAAAAAGTAGTTACATCTTTTAGGTTCTTGTTCTTTCGTGTAGTCGACAAAATTTACATGCCTATGACCAGTTATGAGAAAAATATACATTATATTAAATAATGTATAGCGAACACCCTCTGCAACAACAACAAGCTCGATTTTTTTTTTCTTTTTTGTTATAGTTTTGGATTTAAAACTCGTATATAATATTATATAAGATCGTGTGTACAAATGTGGTATAGAAGTCGGACGGTTCGGCCTTGGAATTAATATAGATACATTATTATTATTATTATCATTATAAATTTATCGACAGATAAAATCCATTATTATTATTATATTTTTATAATAATATAGAATAACCAAAAAAAAAAAAAAAAAATCGTCAATTACGTAGGATAGAATCTTCTTTTTTCTTTCGCAATCGACTCAATAAATCTTTAACGATATTGTAACATATATATATATATATATTTTATGTATTTTTTTATTCATTTTTATTATAATTGCACCATAAACGTTAATGGTTATAATATGATATAAACGGTTATGATTAGTTTTTATTGACAAATTGCTGTTTATTACCTGTTACGCGTCTAAAATTATTTGTGAAATATATAGTTTGGCTAATAATGGTTATACACTTTTATACGTTTAAATTTGATGTTTGATTTTCGCGGTTCGTTATTATGCTATCGTTGTATCTCAAACGCTCGTGGATGTCTGTCAGGATATATCAGGAGACGATATAATATTTCAAAATGGAATTTTTTTTTTCACCCGTATCTGTAAATGATGTCTACAGAGTTATACGGCTGTTGCAAAAAAGTGCTGCGAATAAGTACATTATATCGCTGCAAGTACCACAGATATTACTCGAGGTTTACAGCGTTACAATATTTTACCAACGGTATTGTTTTCCCTCGGAAATTTACAGCACAACGATAATATTATATTATAATATAATATGTTCCTCAAAGGAATACAAAATTCGATTTTTGTTAACAATTTTTCACCAATTTGGCATCCGATTGGCTATACATCGTAAAATAGAACCACCGATCATATAGTCGTACATATTTCTCAAGGACGGCGGCGACGGTACTCCGATACGATTTTACTGTTTTCTCTTTGATATCCGCTGAAGTAATAAATTCCGGGTGCAGCAAAAAAAAAAAAAGCAATATTATTTTCTAAAAAATATTTTTGTTCGTCTGGTTTTTTTTTTTTTATTTTTCCCTCGTCTTGGTCGTCAACGTATACAAGATAATATTATTATCATGTATGACATATAATCTCTACTCTTTTTTTTTCGCACCACTACGTCACCTAAACTTCCGAATCCCAATAAACCCGGTGACGCACACATAAATTAAAAACATTGTGAACTAAAAAAAATTCCATAATAAAATAAGGAAATGTTTTAACTTTATTTATTTATTTATTTATTTATTTTTTTTTCATTTATCATTAATTTCTTAATATTATTGGCAATAGTATATGTTGCTAATTTTAAACAAACCCTTACAGATATGGATACCTGTAATAAGTAAGTCGTAAATGGCTTATTTCAAATGTATTAATACTGCATATGATATTACTTATTTTGAAACGGAGGCGACTGCTCTGCATTTAAAACGATTCCCCCTGTTCATTTGTTTCGGTATGCAATACAATGCACTTAAAGTTGTGTAATATTTTATTTTTCAAGTAAAAGTAAAATAGTTTTTCAATTCATTTTAAAATAAGACTTGTTATTTCACATATATAAAATGTATACCTAAATATTGGTAACGTACATACATAAACAAAAATACCACGTAATAATTAATCGTAATATCCGACACTATTTATACAAGGAAAATCGCAAATACGTTTACTTTAACTATTGGCGAGTATCCACTACAAAAAGATGTATATATTTTTTATTTAAAAAAACCATTTATTACTATTTATAATCGTAAAATATACAGATAATTATAGTTTATCTACCTCCAATAAGCAAAGATTGAATTGGAGGTAAAGAGTTACTATGATGTATTGTACACAATTATTTTTACATTGAAAACTATACAACTATCCGGTAAAAATAACACATATAAATAAATGTATCTATTTTATTAAATTAAACAAATATATTTATATAATGGACCGACCTACCTACTCATCGAGTACTATTCAATATAATATATATACATTTATCTTCTTGTTAATTGATACGATTTATTAAAATTTATAAAGAGAGAATTATTTGAATATTGTTATACTACCAAATAAATAAATACAATCGTAATTAACAGTTATCGGTAGATAGATTCTGTTTTTTATAAAACATAATCTCTAAGTTTTGGCACGTAGGTAATATATTTTTGTATGTAATAAAACGCCTAATTTCGGGGGTTTTTTTTCCGTACTTATTGTAAAACAAGGGTGACTAAATTTTTTTCGGCAAACATCTACTAAAAATATATTTCACCTTTAAGTATCGAATTCCATAAAAAAGTTGTTTTTTTTTTTATTTCTTGTTTGCACTCATACTTATAAATTTAAAAAAATTTAAATACGTTATTATAAATGTGATACAACAGAAACCGAATTAATTCAGTGAAACTAGATTACTGAACTAGAAAGTTGACTGCGTGAACAATAAACATTTGACATTCGAAATCAGAATAAAAAATTAAAAAATAATATAATGGGAATGGATGCAGCTATTGGTGTAGGCAAGAAGTTGAAAAGAATATATACAGGAATTTAATGTATATCTGTAAGCAACGATAAACCATTGCTCCCGAAAAAACGATTATGAACGGAGTTCAGTTGACAGTGATGCTTTGTCAACAATATATATATAATTTTGTAGTAAAATAATAAAACAGGTTTTATATATTTTCTTTAGTAAAATTTTTTTTATGTTGACACATTTTCCAAGTTTTCCCATGTTTAATACCGGTTTTTCAAATTTTCTTTGCAGAAAAATTGCGCACAGATAAAAAAATAAAAATCATCTTTGTAAAACTATACGTTTCTCCGCTCTACTCAGAATCTAAAATTATACAGATAAGATACATCGACAATATTTTTATGTCTACCACCACGGAGAATAATTTTCATGTGCGAGCCTAAAAATAAATTCTGATATGATTGACATTAAAATCGTTCGAGATCGACCGTTTGGCCGCCCCTGTTGTAAGATATTACAAAAATAAACGATTTCAATAAATTTACTAAATCAACACTGGTAGTTAGTGTGTTTTTAAAACAATGGGAGAAGTATAATGCTTAGCGTTATAACCTCCTCCTGCACACGCCACTGATGAAGTCGGTGACTTGTAGATTTCTACATTACCATACAATCAATAGAATTTGCTCTTCTAGTATAATATAACTTCGTATAGTATTATTAGGGCCTCTAGTCGGGTATTTAATTGTTTTATATATCTACAAAGATTTGTTTTAGTTTCAAAGTGTAACAAGAAATGTATAGCGATTTGCAGTGATACTTATTTTTTTATGTTGTTTTTAGATTCTGAACCGAGCGAGATATGTAATGATTTTACAAAAATGTTTATTTTTTTTTTTTTTATGTGAATACTTATTCTCTCAGAAAGCTTACTCCAATTATCGAGTATAGCGCCTTTTCTGAAAGGAAATGTTCTCTGGGTGGTAATTTAGAGAAGTAATTTTTTGAAATTCTCATTAATATTAAAGATAATGAGGAAAACCCGATTCTTTAGGTTAAAAAACATTGAAAGATTACAAATAAGTTTATCATTAGCAACCGTTTTTATTTATTTTTTATTATTTATTAAGTTTTTATTATTTTAAATTTTTTTTAAACTATCATTATTATAGAAATGCATATTATTTTAATCATTTTACCATAATATGACATATATACTGTTAACAAAGCAACACTATCAACTGAACTTTGTTTAGAATCGTTTTTTCGTTAGTAATGGTTTATCTTTGCTTACATAGATACAATAAATTTACGTCTGTATCCTATCTTCCAAATTTCCCACCGACAACAGTGGCTGCACCCACGTACAAAGTATGTCCGTCCTTTTTTTTATCTGTGAACAACTTTTCAACTAAAAATTTTAATCGGAGTACTTTTTTTGCAAGGAAATCTATAAGTCATTTTTTGATTTTCCCAGGGTTTTTCATAATAAATGGGAAAATCGAGAAAAACGTATGAAAACGAGAAAATTTACGAAACATATTGACGTATTTAATACATGTAAAACCGAACTCCGATCAGAATCATTATTCGATAGCAATGATTAATTGTTGCGTACATTTAAACATTAAATTTCCCCTTTACCTTCGCAACTGCTCACTTACAACAGTGGCCCACTCATTGTGTACAGTATGGACGTTTTTTTTTTTTTTTTTTTTTTTGTTGTTGTTACTGTTGAACGTACACACTTAATTATAAATATTTCGTGTGAACAAATTTTTTTGGTTTTATGTGACTTCGTGAATACGGTGATAGGCTCCGGGTTAAATCCGATCCCACACGTATTTTTTTTCACGGTCTTATCGGAAAGTTGGTCACCGTTTTCGTTTCGAAAAGGTCACTGCAGTGGTTGAATAAAATATAATTTGCAATGGTATTGTTAATCTCGAGAATATGTGGTTTTTTTATAAAACTATTAAATAATCACGTTTATTATTAAATGCTATATTAATAAACCGATTATATGGAAATATATGGATAATTTGTAGTTGTGAGACGTCCGGTCTTATTATATTATTTACCATGTAGTTATCGTGGTTAGTTGTAAACTCGTAAACGCACTGCCACGGCAGTATAAACTGCAATAATAGTAGGTATTTGTCGAGTAACGTAATATTATTATTATTTTAAAAATACGAAAAAAAAAAATAACCGATACTGGGGAATATGGGAACGGTCACTAATGTAGGTGAGAAGTTGAGATGGTACATAAGGTTATTTTATTTATATCTGCAAGCAACAAAAAACCAATGCTTGACGAATGACGATACCGAGCGCAGTTCGGTAATACATAATTTTTGCGATTTTCGTTTGAATTTGATTTCAAAACGCTTATTAAAAAAAAAGAAAGTCGTTTGCTGATTTTATAAATTGTACCACGTCTATAAAATCCTAATATAAGTATTATTACCAAGTTTAAAGTGTACTAAAGTATTTAAGTACTCTATGTGAGTTTATAATAAAATTACAGCAAAAAATCTGCCACAACTTAAAATTCCTCAAAAACTCAAAATTGGCTCAAACGTTTTGGCGATGATACCGTAAGAAAGTATATCAGAAAACTATCTTGCGATTTTTCGATTAAATCATTTTTTTCTGGTGAAAAACGTCGTCTGTGTTTTTATAAAATAATGAAATCGTGAAATTGTACGTTTGTTTCCACTCAAGTGCTTTTATTTAAAAATGGCATCGAAAATGAATGACCTTTTTAGAGTACAATCTAGACAACTTGGGCTTTCAGACAAGGCAATCCATATAAATTGTTTATTCAAATTTGATTTTAATATACTACCATGACAATTAGTTTGCGTTTATCAAAAAAAATCAATAAGCAATACTTATTTACTTACCAACTCAAATTAACAAATACACAATGGTACGAATGGTATGATATAAAACAAGAATACAATTAGGAACGGTTATTTCACTTATTATAATAGTTTTTAAATTACGTAGTTATTAATTAAATCATAATGAATTTCGCATGATAAGTTAATGCGATTTTGTCAACATTTTAACGATCCGACACACGCCCATCAGAGCGCTACCAACACAGTATTAAAGCCACTTCTGAGTCCGTAACTATACATTTCATAGCTGATAAACAAACAAAATATGGACGGAACGCATACGCTGTATCTCTATTTAAAGTTCTGCGGTAGTCTTCGAGGTCGTGTTATTTTCTCCCGTGGCGACGGTGTGAAAACTTTTCAAAACACAAGTAATAATTATATTTCGCTGTAATGCCCATTTTAATACCGCTAAAACAACCGTGATCTTATTAAACCGAAAAGCTTTGCTATTCAAATTTCAATTATCAATAACAACGGTTTGACGCACAGTCTCGATTAGTTTCGAGTTTTATAACTTTGGTAATATTATTATTGTGATGTTCAAATTCAAAGTTTATAAAACGGACTTAATTCCCGGTTAGGGTATGGCGGTTCGTGTTATTACAGCCGCTTCAAAAATGATTAAAAATTAATGCTTCTGGCTCATGCGCACATCAGTCCGGCTCGCGAGTAGTTACATTAAAAATACCAGTATGCTTAAACATTATAAACGTGCGTTATTATTATGTAATTATTATATGTATATAAAAAAAAAAATTGGCTGCGACGTTTTAATTGAATAACAAAAAAAAAAAAAAACCATTGTATTAATTCGTCTCGTCAAAATATAAAAATACGTAACTGTCTAAAAAATCGTTCTACAAACTATCATAGTCTATAATCATGCCATTATATAAATGAGTCATATTCTCTGGGAGAAGAGAAAATCTCCAACCTTGACACTCTGTATCTCACACGTGTCCTTGGCCACGAACACGGCTGTTTCGATGTTTTTTCGTTTTTTATTATTATTATTAGTTTACATTTCTTTTGATTTGCACGTTGTAAATAATTGAAAGTATAACAACGAAATCCCGTTGAATCTATGTAAATTGACATTGATATCTAATTAACATTTACTGTACTTTGGGCCTAGCCTGTATTTAATATAAAATAAAAATAAGAAAATAAGATATTCAAGGAGTATCGATAAAAACAGTCAACAAGTAAACCGCTATATATCCTCAAGGCGTATTTTAACATTTTTTTTAGTTAAATTTTACGATATTAAAAAACCAAATAAAGGTTGTCCGTGTATATAATAAATAAACAGTTTTATTATATTATTATTTTTAATTTCTAATATTTTTAAAACTTTTAAAAACTTACAGAAAAAAAAGATAGGTATAGAAATATCGTCGTTAAAATGCAAATAATTTGATTATTTTTTCGATTAAATATTAATAATTGTGGAGCCGTTAATTAATTCAGTATTTACATTATTTACATTATTTACATTATTTACGTGCTTCTATATTAATAACATCGCGGAGGTAAAAACGGATAGTGAACGAAAAATACCATAAATTTTTTAATTAAACCAATATGAATATCATATCAACTCGTAAATTCGATTTTATTAAAGACGCTTATGTATTTTTCGTCCAAGATTTATCCAAAATCTCAAATGGGGAAATGAAGTCACCTCGACAAGAGTCAGAATCGACCACTCATTACCCATTCTTGGCTCACTCACACTTGATCATGAAAGTAAAAAAATGTAACAAATAAAACCATTTTCGAGTTTTCTTAAGTGTCCAGTATATAATCCTAGAACGCCCGGAACATCAAATCACAAGATAACAGCTATCCACAAATCTAGAATCCTCTACAGAAATAACAGCACATAGATCATTCATTTTTTCATCTAAATAAATTTTATAAGTAAACTGTAAAACTATGTAAATATGTTGAATAAAGTTTTTCATTATCAGCTGTAAAACGAGAATCCTACGATAATCAAAATCACTTTCGAAAACCGAAATTGAACGGTATTCGCAAGAAATAGGGTACCAAGTCAACTATCGTAAGTTTAGATTCTGAGCCCTGACTATGTTATGTGTTTTGAAAAACAAATCTTTCAACCAGAAATGTTGATCCAATCAATAAAATGACTAGAGCATTTTTATAGCATTTTGGATCTAATTGTTGAATTTAGGAGACAAATAAAAGACTAATTATTTTTGATTTTTTCGATTTTATATTTTCACTAAAAATCTTGCTCTACATTTCAAGAATAGAATGTAATCCGAAAGGAAAATTTGTCACATTGGTGAGATAAGAAGCAATTTTATGATTTTCCATGTAGTTTTCTAAATAATCTGAATCGAGTTGTACTTGAGTTATTATTTGATAAGCAATGTAAGGCACAATAAGTCATTAATTAATTTAGAACGATATGGTTAGAACAACAATAATAATTACAAAATAAATGTATAAACATACAAGTTATAAAACACGTGTATTCGGAAAGCGTACATAAATCGACATGACAACAAAAATATTTTAAACCTTTTTTGTGTTTCTTGATAAGCGATCAAAAGATCCGTCCAATTTTGAACACACGTTTGAAATATTGTTTTCAATTTCAGGAAGATTGTTTATGGTGTTCTGTAAGTATAAAATTTAACGACGTCCATATTGTTGAGCTCGTCAAATATTTTGGTAAAAAAAACCCACTAAACTATTTTCTGACTTTCAGGAATGTTCGCCTGCAAGTGAACCATGCAGTGATACTATATCATATTTAAAATTATATTGTTGACAATATATTTTAATACATTTTTGGTGTGACTGAGTTAATATCCAATTTTAAAACTGGAACTGGCGTAACATAACAATAATTATATTTTATTATAAGAAAAATATCGTTAACAACTATACAAAAACATTGTAATGTTTTCTTAACGCAGTACGACTCTGCTATCTGTATGCACACGAATTATAACACGAAAAAAGGTTAAAAAAAACAACATTTTCGTGTATGTTTAAAAGGTTTAATATAATATTAGATTTTAATATATTATGTGTGTAAATATTGTCGAACTCTTCTCTCGATACAGATTTATATTTTTTGTTACTTTGTGTGTATCTATATATATATATTTTTTATTTTAATTTTCTAGGTATTGAAAATGTATCTAATCTATTTCAAATGTCTTCTGTTGGGTAAATGTTTACCGAGTATTTATTCTCGCTACACACTTACATATTACCAAGTAATAGTCCAATGACATTTCGTCGAATTGGCTGTGGATCATTCGCGGGTCTACGATCGTAACATAATAACAATAGTATGTAAAAACTATTTGTTTTAAACACAAAAATTCATAAATATTGAAGAATTTGTTATTAGTTTTCACATCTCTGGCTAAAATTTGAAAAATATCGTAAGATACTCCTTAAATTCGGAACATAGCGAGGAATGTATTGGCTCTACAGTTTTTTTATTCTGTGAAAAATTTTTCTAGCAGAATCATTGCTCCGATATATCAAGTATAGTACCTTATTCTGAAAGTAAATTTTATCTCCTGGGTACTTTAAAGACGTCATTTTTTTTATTTTCCATGCGGTTTTCATAATAAGTGGGAAAAACCGTAGGAAACATGAAGAGATTAACCGACAAATATTTACGTTATAACGATTTAATGATTACAATTTTGAAACTTACGTTTTCTCCTAGAAATCTACAAATAACAAGAGACCTTTTTGTTGCATTTTAAATCTAGTTGCTCACGAACAAAGTAATTTTTCGAAAACGTGTATAATCGTACTTCGCTTTTAAACGTTTTTCGTTAGTAATGATTTATCGTTGCACACAAATATAAATATAAATTGTCCTCTATATCTTCCATATGCTATCTCTCAAACTTCTAACCTTCAATAGTGGCCCATCCATCGTGCGAAGTGTGTCCATCTCGTTTGTTTCGTTTCTACCTCAACGATAATATTTCCAATAGTCGACAAGTGGATTGAAATAAATACACCGCGGAATTTCGTATTGTTTTTTTTCTTTTATTTACACTATTGACAGTATATTATTTCGTAACTATCTCTGATCGTATATAATGTATAACTACCTATGACCTATCGAACATTTTACAAGAATAGGTACCTACTGAATTATGACTATAATTTATGCGAACAATTGGAAACTATAATGATTTATACTACGAGTATCGGATTCGGAATTCATGGCCTACAAACTGTAGTAACGATGTAACAGTCCGGATCGTTATTTACTTTTTAGTACCCACTGTGCAATACGCTTACGGATTTCCGTTTCACTGAATATACAGTAGGCGTTCTCTTCGTAGTCAAATTCTATTGGTTGTTCGAAGTTTTCAAACTGTAGTCGACGCGTAATTTTAATTCAAACGTGCCAAACAGTATACGAATAAGATGTTCAACAAATTATTGCAAATTTACCCAATATTTACTTGCGTTGTCTATCCAACAATAATACACAGTAAGCTGCGATATACACGGTATTTGTTTACTACAATGCAATTCAAATATCTATCCAAGACGAGTATATTATATTTGTCCGATCGCTCAATATTGTACCACAAACGATATATTGCGTCGGATCGAAATTTAAATCGACTAGAAAAACGAAACACGTGAAAACAATATTATTACGTATTATATTTTTCGGATAAATATAATTTATATTTTCTGAAAAAAAAAACTATAAGCTATAAGTACAGCTTTTACAGCAGTAATACCTAATCCAACACGCGATTCATTTTTCATCTATTTAGTGACAAACTGATAAACTGAATAATATTATAAGTTATAATATGGCTATAATTTATAATCATATTATATGTGTACCATAACTAAACAGTTACTATACTAAGTATTTCATATTTTCATAAAAATGAGTTAGCTATAAATATTATGTATAAAAATATACCTATAATACCTACCTACGTATGGTGTAAATGTAAAATTAGTTATTTGAAATTTAAAAAAAAATGTTAATGCAATAATATGTGGTTGACTTTATCTTTTCAAAAAAAAAAAAAAAACAAAACATAATTATTCAGTCAAAAATACAGTCATTTCGCTGTTTTGGTGACAAATAGTATAATTTCTGTTTTCTATTAAAGGAGGGAAAAAATAATATTTTTCGAGGCGCTTTAATGCGTATCTACGCCACTAAATCATAAAATTTAGTGTTTTGACGATTTAAGGAATACTATCGCATAGTACCTACTAATTGTGTGACCATAGTTTACCTATTCTAAAGGAAAAATAATATTCTTTCAATACAAACAAAAATTTGTTTAAATTAATTTTGGATGCAATATTAAGATTATAAAGCGCTTAAATTAATTTTACTTTTATAATATGTAAATACTTACTCTAATACTTAATAGTATACAATAATGCTTGAAACATAAAATGGACGACTGTGTGTTCTTCTTTTCGTTTTATCGCAAAAACACACAAACATTATGAAAGTGGAACAGAGCGGGACACGGTTTTATTTTTATTTAAATCCGGACAAATGCACATTTTAAAAGGTCGTGGTAAATAACGTTACATAAGTAGAGTGATACCTTACCGAAAAAAGCTCCCGGACAGCGATTATTCGAATTCATAGTCGAAGACCTGTGACAATATTAGTACGACCCACGATTATTTGTGCGCGGTTTATTATCGTTGGTCCTATGATGCGACCTCACTAGACTCTATAATATTATTATAAGACGATATTATATTTATGTATTTTTATTCAGTTTTTATGCAAAAGAGAAAATAAAAAAATATATACGGATCAATATCATACATATATATATATATATATATATATATATATATATATAATAGATATTAAAATTGGCGAGCAATCAAAATATTCGTTAATCGACCGAATAAAATAATAATATTATTATTTGTTAATGGTCGAATCTGAGCGATTTATGTGTCAAGGTCGTTGAACCGGTTTAAAAATAACCATACTCGTCCTGCAATCACGATTCTATGTAACTTTAAAGTTATTATTGCATTGTAGAGGACGCCACGCCCACATTCGCAGCTGTCTCGGTCAGAGGAGTATATAGGTATTAATTATTTATGAGTGACGGGAAGGATTTCCGATTGATTGTGTAAAAGATGCGAATTCGAAATTTATAAAAAAAAAAATTAGTAAATAATCACGTGACTGTGTACGTGAAAAACTGAAAAACTCCTATATTCATTCGTAACAATTTGAAAAAAAAAAAAACTTCCCCGAAAAAAAGAAAAATAATAATATTTGAGCAGAAAATCGGCAGTGAAATTTAAACCAGCATAAAGGCGCATACTTGATACTAATGTCATGCACGTAAAAAATCGTATTACCCTGACTTCATTTTAGGGGTCAGTATTGGTGTCCAAAGCTAAAACCAACACCCTCCTGCCGTAAAAACAAATCGTGAAATTGATATTGATATTCGACACGATTTTAATCACTCCGATGATCCACTTAAAAATAACAACCTAAGTTTCATCTCATTCATTGGTCCAGACAAAGCCACTATAATAGTATGAAAAAATAACAGAATTAATATTACGGGCAAAAATATCTATTTTTTTGGGAAAATTCGACGGTAAGTGCAGCGCATTAAATTTAATGGGCAGCAAACTAACCTAATACCGAAAAGATGATTTCTGATACGGGACTGATAAGCTACAGAGAACTGAAGAGGTTTTAGGTGGTTAAAAGTATAACATGATAAACTGGAAAACCTAACTCACCCCAACAGCACAGACGGTGCCGAAACCTTCCTTTTAAATATCTTATTAATACCTATTAGGAACTTCCTGTTGGAAGCATTTTAATATTTTCCTTTCAATCTTAAAAATTAAAAATCAAAACAATAGTGGACTACCGACCCAAATTTAATCTATAGTTCACAAATATTTAAATTAAAAATATAATTCCATTACGCATATTTTTACACATTTAGCATTATTGCTTCCAAACGTAAATTATTCTGTAATGTCATGATTGATTGCCAGTAATGATACGAAATTCTGTTTTCCTTGTGTTTAAGAAGAACATCTATAATTTTTATACATTTAAGTACGAGGAATTACATTCGCTCAGGGGTGGATCCAGAGGCCGATAGAGGCCATAATAAGACTTAAAGAAAATGGTTATTTCAGCTCTTGAAACTATATTACTTATCGTTCAATATTATCAGAATCTAATTCAAGCGAATCGAGTACATTTTTGGTACATATTTTTACAATACTCTGTAAAATACGCATCATTATATAATTATAATATAATTAAATGAAAAAAAATATTATTAACTTTAATATAAACGCCCAATCGTATATCCGTACCTAAAATATCTTTAAAGTATACAATTTTTCTTTTAGTATAAATTGGGCTCTAAGGAACTAAAGGCCCTGTGCTCATGTACTGCACACGTCTCTATCAGGGCCTAACGTAACCTGTGCGCTAAATTAATTTTTAAATGAGTGCTGTGGTGGTACTATATTTTAAGTTGTCAGTTTTTGGATAACTTCTAATCTCCGATAAACAATTAATCTACAAACTTAACGGGTCTACACGGGTATTCGAATTAAAACCACCGAGGGTAGCAGCCCACGAACTCCGCCGAATATTATGTGTTGCATAAATCGATAAATTCGCATTTAATAATGCAGAACGGGAATAAAACTTTTTTTGACTTCGTGATAATGTTTAAAAATGTATAGCATAACGTTCATCATAAATCGTAATGGCAAAAAAAAATTGAATAAACTATAATTTTTATTAGCGTTATACGTTCATAATAATATTAACAACAAAGTCGATAAAAACACGAACAATATATGCAATTTTACAATATAATAGTAATTTATTTTGTTAAATACGAATCAATTTTAAAATTCATTAGAAACTGTCTAAACGCTCAGAATCGTTTTTAATTTCCAATTATTTATCGTTATGTACACGTATAAATAATAAAATTACTCAACCAACTTTTCTGTATCGTCTAATTTCTTTTAGTTTTTCAATATTTTTTGTTGTTTTTTCAATTTTTTTTTTTTTTTTTTTGTGAATACGTTTCAAAGTAAAAAGTCATGTAATATTAATATGCCATAATAATATGTAAATATAATCCCCCTTGTGCAATAAGAATGTTACGTATTTTTTACTTCGGCTCTTTATAGAATCGTTTGATGTGGATAATAATATATTAAAATCAAAGACGACGGATTAATAAATTTATTTCGGTTTAAATTTCCGTTTATAATGAAATACGGTTAACATTCACACTATCATCCGAAATGCGCATATTTTGTGTATCCCACGACATTATTTTTGACAATATCACTCCGTATTACAATTATTAAAAAAAAAAAACAATCTACGGCGTGTCAAATTGGTATGATATTATGTATCGTACATTTTTTTAATTAATTAACTAATTAGTACCACAAACGCAAAATAGCAATATAACATGTATATTATATTTTATATTACACAATTTACATTTACAGCTACAGCATTTTAAAACAATTCCATTGCTTTCTTGAGTTTCAATAACAATGATCTTCACCCTTCACCGGGAAAAAAGTTGATTTACAAATATTAATATTTTCATTAAATCGTGCTAAACATAGACTATGAAGAGTTGAAAATCATATTTCTATTTATAAAGTTAGGAATGTGTATTTTATATTTCGGCTGCACCCGATTCGTTTCCCATACTTAAACATATAAATCCAATTTGGTTCATGCGAGTTTTTACGAAGAGTGTTTCCGAATCGGTTCCTGACAAAGATTTCCGAAAAAGGCAAAATACAATATAATAACGATCGTTGTTTCCATTTAAAACAAGTTTCTCGAACATGGAGTTTATGTATAGTGAAAAAAATAAGAAACTTATCGTATTAGAGCAGTGGTAACCAACTACGGCCCGAGGGCCAGATTCGATCCACGATCGTTTATTAATCGGCTCACCAAATTATTATTAAATCAAAATTGAAAATGAAAATAACTTCAAATTTTGAAAATTAACACTCGTATAAAAAAAGACATGTTTGTACTTCATATTTTTTTCTCGTTTATAACAATCAAAACATAATGCATAATTAAATATATTGATTATTAAAATGAACCCATAATTAAATAAAATATTTTATTAATTTAAAAGTAAAAATTTAAAATTCTTGATCCACACAAAAGTGTATTATTATTTTTTATGGCTCTCTGTAAAACAAAGATTGGTCTCCATTGTGTTGGAGGTTGAATTTAAATAAAAATACTAAATATTGGACATTCCATCTATAATGTACGTACAATATAAATATTAAAAAATTCTAAAACCCCATTATAACCGGTTTACTCGTCCAACATGGCATTTAATGGATTAATATCTTAAAAATTGACTCTAAATAGTAGATTTGAATAGCTATTCGAATTATTGTACCAAACAAATGAGGCATGTTCAAGACCTTTCAAGGCGAAATCTTATTATCTTACCAATGAAAAATAAACTGTTATAAGGGCATCAGAGTAATATAATTCGACTTTTACCATTTAAGAAGAGATTAGATGACGTTATGTCCGTTAGAAGATTAGCAATGTGCCTGTGATCAGCAAGGCTTAATTCACGGGAGAGTGTTCACAAGGCGGATATAGGCAATATACTGAGTCTGTTGGTAATAAGACGAAGACAATTTCTTTGAACTCCACAATCATGTTGTCATACAAATTTCAACCAGAAGAAGAAGTGTCCAAGAAGCCAGAACCATATATTAGTACGGAGTAGGACAAATAAAGGAACAATAAAAGAGAGTTCCGGGTGAAACAGCAAACGAAATTATCGAGAGAAGTGATTTATATCCTAGACCTAATGAGGTATTATATTATTCTTTTCGCGAATGTTCGGATGTTATGATCGTTACTTTTGGTTATCTAAAATATGTTATCTTTTTTTAATGCATTACATTTATCGAAGATTTTACGTGATTTTTATACAAAAAAATAATAAAATAAATAATATTATAAACTAAAATGCCGGTTTTTTTCTTTTAATACATAATATACGTATTATTTGACTTTTTACTCCAACTCAATGGCGTATATCTATGGTCTCAAGCAATGCAACTGCATGGGTTGTCACAACTCGGGGTGAATGGGGTGGTATTTTTCAAAATTATTTTTGATTTTTTCATTACGAATTTTAACTGGAGGAACAGGTGTATAAATCAGGGATGACTTTTTTTTTGCACGTATTTACTCGGCACTGGGTGGGTGGTATATACTCTCGTTAGCTGCACGGGTCGTTGAAATTCCTCCGTGCATCACCGCTCCAATTAAGTCGCGATTCGGTGACAAAAATATGATTAATAGTATGTATTATGTTCGTATATTATATCATAATGTTAAGTATCGAATATTCAATTTTTTAATGTAAACACCGGACATTCCGGCCAATTTTTACCGGTTCCTCGAGTGCTATTGATAAGCGGGTTTTCCTGTATATAACGGTACACTGCGGTCCAGTGTGATGTAAAGTAACGAAAACCCCCAAGCGGATGCGATCTGCCACTCCGGATATCCGCCGCCGCGGCCGTAGTTTCCGTTTCGCGGCGCCAAACATTTACAAGAACAAGACGGGCGACTCGGTAGTGTATACTTTTTTAAAACGAATATATCGTCACGAAATCGTTAAACGTAATTGTAATGCTCGTTGGAACGCGCGCAGAGTTCGGATGCGCAGCACATCGCATTATACACCGTTCGACATGCCACGTGCCGTCGCGGTTCAAAGTTTGGTGCATTCTGACCGAACGACACGCGAAGTTATTGATAAACAGCGGAAATGTTCGCGGGCGGGTATAATAACAGCGAATTCTCCCGAATTCGTTTTCGAAATATTACTTTGGAAATTGTCAACGTAAACGCGCGCATCCGTCTGCGTAGGCGAATGCTAATATAATATGTATCGAGTAAATATACCTACGTGCGCGTTTGATTCGACATGACAGTCAGACGGTATTTGTGTTTTGCGCGAGCACACCCGCGCGACTATCGAATCTGTACGTTGATGTCTGCGGCGCTGCACTGAAAGTAGGTGCCCGCTGTTTCCGCCCGGCGAGTGAATCGACTTTACGCCGGTATCGGAAATGCAGTCTCGCAAATCGCACGCGATCCCGAAACGCTCGGTGTTTACTACTGTTAAACGTCCGACCGGTAACGTAATGCGATACCTGCGACGTCTTCGTCGTATACCGGGGTTTCGTTGTACCATATCGAATTGCCGCGGATTTCGGCCTTTCTGATTGGCCGACGAGTACGCATCGTGGAGAAGGCGCCGCGTGACGTCCTGGAATTCCTAATGCGCCGACCAGGACATACAGGCGTACCTGTATAAATAACTCGTAACTCGTGTGACGGTATTTTAAGTGTCCGACGAGTATTTATCACTCGTATTACACACACACTACAGGTACAAATGCAGCATGTCAAATTTCCGGAGAAAGGACTGAAAAAAATCCGTGCTCCCTGTGAACGTCAAAACCGTTTTCAAACCGCGAATAATATTCAATATGATTAAAAAAAAAAAAAAAATTGTTGATCTAACGTGCCGATAATGTGGTAAACGGTAAAAAAAATTTCAATATCTACCAGTTACGGACTCGGGCGTTTTTTTATTCGTAAGTATGAGAAACATAATTGTATCGGTATTTCCGTCGATTTTTCCTGCACACGTTTTCCCCTCTTTTCCCCATGCGGTCATCAAGACGCCTCGTTATTATTGCAATACGTGTTCACAAGCTGTTTGTTTTGTACAATTTTTACGTTTTACAAAATATAATATTCAAATCAGCAATGACGTATACATACGATTGTAACAGCCAAGGCCGTATTATATTATATTTAAATTATCGAAATATTTCATTTCCGTCCAATCGGGTATATTATTATGGGCATATTTTTTCGGGCATTTTCGCTGGAATCTATTTCGGCTTGTAATTCTGCAAACAACGTACCGAGTGTCACGTATACAGTATTTAATTAAACAAACGTCAAGTGCAGTTAAGTAACTCGTATTGCAATGCGTGTTATGTGGGTGTTATCTCGTATCTAGAAACTAAAAATTAATGATACCCAATACCGAATCATTTTAAAATATCATGTTCATCCTCGCCTATCGTGATTATTATTGAATGTCCTGTTTTATGATTTTTCGAAATTTCGGCCCGAATTTCAAAAAAAATTAAGGTAATTATTATATTTATATCAAACAAAAACATTCGCGTATAATTACGAAAACAATTCGATTATTTGATTTTATATATTTTGTATTTTAATGGTGTAAGTATAATATTATAACATATTGTATAATAACGTACAATATTATATTCTGTAAACGTAAATTATGTGTTTCGTTTTATATAAATAAGAATTTAAAAAAAAACTAACGTTTCTCTCAAAACCATAATTGAACAAGAAATCGATTTTTGCGGTACTTTTGTCTATAAAAATGGAAATCTAATTTAGACGTTAAAAAATCGTATTAAATACTAAATATTTTAAGTTTTAATATATTTAAAATAAAGTAATAATCGAGAAATAAAAAAAGGAGCCAACGGCACGTAGTGTTCCCAAGCGGTCACCCACCCAAGTACTAACTACGCCCGACGTTGCTTAACTTCAGTGATCGGACGAGAACTGGTGTATTCAACGTGGTATGGTCGTTGGCATACGACTGGTAGAAATATAATATATTTAAACTGTTTTCGTAATTTTATAAACATTGTTTTTGATAGAATAACTACTACAATATTGTTTTACACAATGTCATACCGATATTGTTCCTTACAAGTTTTGCGCATGTCGATAGGAAAATCGCAAACGATTATTTGCCCCTTTACCTATCACAATAATTAATCGGTTAATTTATTTTTCAAAAAACGATTTTCTCGCCCGTAATAACCAAATAAACTAATAATAACTGGGTTTTATTTTCACCGAGTAATCTTTAATTCCATAAAAAAAAGAAAATATCAAATCAATTTTCGTTCAAAAAAAAAAAAATTACCTCGTGTCGGCCGTCCTTTAGGGAGAAATTTCGAAAAATAACTTCTTAGCGGATGTCTAAATTGTACGAAAAGTCAATTTTTCTGCGAAATTTTAAAAAAGCTAAAAACAAAATACATATGTAGATACATCTGTTATATTATAATATTATTATAGTTGTTGATTTCTGACGCGACGGAGTACTCGGAGCACGGGGCAAAAAAAAAAAAACGATTAATACTGCTCCGTTCAGAATGTTTTTTTTTTTCGTTCGCGATGAATTATAGTTGCATACAACTATACGATATTTGCATTTAATAACGCTGCGCATATCATACGGTCCATACCGTGTCCACCCACACAAAACTTTACCTACCCGTGAACAGTATCAACTCTTCATTTATAATATTATTCGTATTTTTGTTTTTACAGACTTACCGGCACGCGTAGACGAACAAAACGGCAGTATTCCCGTGATGTACGCGTAGTTCAAATGATTATGACGATACGAACGAACTGAAGAGCATTGCCTCCCCCGCCCCCCCACGGGGTCTTTTCTCGGTCGGTTCGATAGTCTCGGTATGTATGTTTATCACATGTAACATATGAGAAGCAGTTTTTAATTCGAAAACGGCCACGAGGTCGTTAATTGCTGACCTAGATAATATTGTCTATTTCGATATGTGCCGCGCGTTTTGCGGTTTCCAGATTCCGTCCGGGTGGGACGTCTAAAGCGGGTTTTGAAAACTGTTTTACGACGCACGCGGATCCATAAAAATCCCCACAAGGTCCGGAATCGATTAAAATCACCATCAACTTAAAAACGTCAGAAAAAATTATCGCAAAACCGAAATTCGAGCGGAATATAGCCATCCACTTGTGCAGTGGCGTAAACGTTTATAATCACGGTAGGAGAATCTGGGATGTCTAAACCCTCCTTGGTCCTTTTTTTTTATTTTTTTTTGAGAGTTCTATAATTTGATTTTTCGATTTATGGGATTTTCAATATGATAGGTCGCCATTTGAAAATTAAAAACAAGTGATCACTCCGTCCCTAAAAATAAGAACGATTTAAAGAAAACGCTAATACGTAGTGCGTATATCTTCGTGGGACGCCCTATGTAATTGAAAAATACTTTATTTACTAAAAACCAAAAAAAAAAAAAATGTTTTATACATGAATCTTTCTGACGATTAAATATTTACCCCAACCCCCCTCAACCATTCCCTAGTCTTGATTACCTTACTGAACTTGTCGAGAAAAAGGAAATTTTGATTTTCGATTCCTCTCTACGTTTTCGATAGAAAAAAATATCAATCGCAGATAACAAACCTGTATAATACGTTTTCGTGTCCCGTTGTGTAATGTACGTTGAATACAAAACTCGACACGCTCGATTATTAAATAGATAATAGCGGTTTTCAAACGAGAATTATTATTGGAAGGTAACAAGAGGAGGTTTTGTTTAGCCGTAGCAGCCGCCGCTGTGCTCGGAATTAATTTTTTTTTTTTTTTTGTCAATTTCTTGTATATTATTATTTAATTTAAACCGACACGGGGCGCATCCCAAAAAAAAAACATCGTCATAAAAGATTTCCAAGGTTCGCCGCCGCCGCGACAATTAAAATGCAGCTTTAATTAGACAGTTTTGGGTACTAAAAACACTTAATTCCTAGTTAAAATATTTAAATTTAATTCCCTATATCGTAAAAATTACGACCACGGGCACGTTTTAAACAAATCGCATTTCTAAAGAATTTAAAGATAATGATAACGAATGTAACGAATTATACATCTATATAGAGAGATTTTTTTTGTCATGAACCAGCAATTATCTCGGAGGATTTTAAGTGAATTTGATTTCTGTTTTTTTTTTTTTTTTAAATCATTATGGAAACGTTTAAATTTTACTTTAAAACTGTTTTTAATTTCTTTTAAAGCTCCTACTCCATATACCTTAAACAAGTACATACTTTTGTCTTTCAAATAGAAACCTCCATTTTTGAACACAGATTTGAATAGAAAATATTTGTTTAGACATTTTTGTATGCATAACATAAATATCAGGTTTACCGTTTATGTGTTATATCCGTTTATAGTTTTTATCGGAGGAATAGGTAAGAGTTATCAATTTATAATTCAAAAATAGTTTATATGCAATTGATAACTCTCACCTATTCCTCCAATCCAAACTTCAAACTATTACCACTCATAAACTGTAAATCTCATGTTAATATTATGCAATCGAAATTTCTAAAAAAAAAAAAAATATTTTCTAGTAAAATCTGTGTTTAAAATTTAGTTTAACCGAATCCACAAAAAAAAAAAAAAAAAAAAAATCATAAATAAAATTCACATAAAATCCTTGAGGAAAATTTGCTAATTCATGATAAAAAAAAATCACCCTGTAGATTATAGTGTACAGAGCTACTTGGACAATAATAAATCAGACAATTACATAATATTGCGATAAGCAAAAAGAAGTATCCAGGAAGGAAATAAGACATTCGTCTTGTTTTTTTCATGAGAATCTTCAATGTATCACAAATAATGCCATAAATAATATGAACTATCTGTAGATATAATATTGAATATATATGGATGATTTCAATACGTTATTCTATCTCTGTTCTATAGTACTCATTAGTGGGGTAGCTAGAAATTTATTCAGAGTTGTAATTTTTTTTATTATTTTGTTCTGGTAATAATTTCTAATATCACGTTACTTCGCCTCCGCCAGTAATAGAGGCGGGTATACGGTTATCACAAAAAACCTGAGTTCCTGATACGATTCCGGACAATAAGACAATACAAAAATGTAAAATAACTGTTGTATTATTAATTTATGCCAATCATCCAATTTTTTTTTTTAGAGAAGAGAGGAAGCGATTAATTAAGATCCGATCTTACTATAATGAAAATCAACGGTACAAAAAATAACGTTCGTCACGCACGTTAGTAAAACGTTTTTTTTTTATGCAAATCGTATATGGTTTACTATTAATTTACACGAGGTAGTTCAAGAGCTGTGGATAATTGCCGAATAAAAACAATATTTTTTTCTAAATCGTTTATATTTAAACAATAAGAATACAATAATAATAATAATAATAATATGAACAACCCTGCCCCCTTATTTATGTTTACGGCACTTTCTGAACTTTTGACGTGATCACGGAAGACCTAATGGACTTATTGACGTGATGAGATAGTGTCATTTGATACGGCCGGAAATCTCGCTGGGCGTCGAAAAAATCGACCGAAAGAACAAAAATGGACGGAAAGTATAGAAATTGAAAAAACAATAACTATACGTGAGATATTATTTTGTATTATTATTTATCTAGCCATCTGGGTACGATAAAATAATAAAATACAAACTGAATTTTAACAAAATATAAATATTGTGGAATAAATTGTTTTTATATTTTATTTTAAAAAAGAGATGATGGGTGTATTACTGTTATTGGTAGGAAATTAGGAACGTAGGATACACATAGTTTTTTTAAAATTATATCTGTACACAATGATCAATAATCGTTTGCGAAGTACGATTCTGAGCTAAGTTTGGTTAAAACAATAATCCGTCTATTTATGGAATTCGTAATAGAGGTTCCCATTTGAAAAACTAAAGTTGGTATCGCCACAGGATATCTTAAATGCGGTAAAAATCGAAATATTCGAAAATATCGGCTTTGACTACACTTAAATTCCAAACATCAGAATTTGAAAATATGCAAAATTTAGTCAAAAAAAAATCAGGTGAACAGGCATAGTAAATCACTTTCTATAAGCATATGGTGAAACCAATATATTCCTCGCTGCGCTCAGAATAAATGTTTTGAAAAGTTATAACAACTATTATAGTGTTTTCTAAACTTTCTAATATATTTGCATATTTATAAAACGTTAGTGCTTTAACTTTGCACTTGAGAAGTGGTTTAATAATATATAAATTCCGAAATAAGTTAATGATATATATATTTATATCTATATATATTCTAAATTTAAGTTTTAGGAACGTTATTACAACAACATAAAATTCTTCCCTCAAAGTATATTTTATGTGTATATATATATATATATATATATATATATATATACATAAATATGACGGAAAACGCGAGTCTAAGATTGAAACTTTCACTCCGGGGTAAATATTTGTCTTTAAATATAAATGAAGAATCTTGATAATTAATATGATCGGTTTTGTATTTAGATCATACACATCGTACGAGTGTACGGATAATTTTGTGTATTATGAATATGTTTATTTTGTTTATATTATGTTTTTGTATACATACATACTATATGTATGATACACGTCGCTGTCCCGGCCCCCACGTTGCCCGTCCCGAAAAAATTTAATTCAACGATGAACCAGTTTCTATGGTAACTACTGTTCGTTATGCGTATCCTCCCGTAACTATTTCGGACTTTCAGCGATCACATTATTATTTATTTGTTGTTTTAACATTTATTTTTTCATTTGAATTTTTTCACCAATACAACCCATAAAACGAAAAAAATTATTCGATTTTCGTACCCGAAAATATCAATCACTCTGTATAACCCCTCCCCTTTAGAGCTTGAATACTCGAGGGAGGTAGTAGCATAAATATATATAATTTCTGATATAAAACTACATTTATACAAAGTTTCAGTTCAGTTCGTTCAACAGTTTGAATGATAAGTGATAACAAAACTACCTCTTAACAAACTTTTGCATTAATATTATTATAAGGATAAAAGGATTATAGGATATATCGTTGCTATTTTGTTATTACCAACAAATAATTAGAACCAATGTAGTTTGTTAACATTTTTTTTTTTTACTTTTAATTTTCAAAAAGCTCCATTATCCTAGGACGGATAATGGAGACGGGTACAGCCACTATTGTAGATAGGAAGTTGGGAAAGTAAGATAAAGAAAGGAATTTAATGAATATCTGTAAACAACGATAAACCATTGCTAACCGAAAAAACGATTCTGAGCCGAGTTCAGTTGATAGATTTACTTTGTCAACAATAATTATGTCATATTATGGTAAAATAATTAACTAAGCATTAAATATTATCTTTAATAATATTTGTTTAATAATGTATCGATTTTCTCGTTTTTCCTTCGTTTCTTCCCGGTTTTTCTTACTTGTTGAGAAAATTCCCGGAAAAATCAAAAAATGACCTCCTTAAAGTACCGCCCCAAGAAAATTTCCTTTTAGAAAAAGGTCTACTTTGTATACATCGGAGTAAGCTGTTCAACAAAAAGTGTTCACATAAAAAAAAAAAAATAAAAATCTTTGTAAAACCAATGCATTCTTCAATACATTCAGAATCTAAAATAAGATTTAATGCTGTTAATGTTGGAAAGATAATAATATGGTACATTAAATTATTTAATATTGTAATAAATTATTGCTAGTAAAAATAATTATTTTGAGAATCGATGAAAAATATTTTGAAGTGTGATTACTATACGATTTTCAATAAAATTTTAACTTAAAACTTTTATAAAAAACATTACCATAAAATGTTCAATTTGAAATATTTTTTACCAATATAATGAACCTCGTGTAAAATACTCAAGCATTTCTGCTCTGCAATAACAATGTAATCTATTAATATAAAACCAAATAAAAAACTAAAAAAAAAAAACATTTCAAATGCTTTTAATTAACAAAAAAATCGTAAGAATATTTCTACAATTTTACCACGTCTAGAAAGTGGTAGTATTAAAATTATTTTTAACTAAGTAACAATAAAAAAAAACGAATTTATTGTCATATTCTTTCTCGTTTTTCTTCCGCTTTTCCCTGATTTTCATAGTTATAATGAAAACTAATAGAAAAATTTAAAAAAGACTACCTAATGCACAAACTAGAAATTGAAAATTGGAACAAAATTTCCGATTGAAAAGTTGTTCAAATAAATAAAATAAATATCATTGTAAAACCAGTACGTTCCTTACAACGTTCAGTATCTAAAACATACTTACACACACATCATAGTAACATCAATAGATCCCTCGCTGAATCTAAAAGTACAGATATTAAAACCAATGCATTTCTCGCTTCTACCTACCAAAAACACATAAAGCTCTAAGGAGTTGATGGAAATAATTTTAAGACATTCTTTAAATTCCATTGAAGTTGACGCTAAATTTTTAACAATTAAGTGTTGATACATTTTTGATATTGTCATATTGATATAATTATGGTATAGTATGATACTACTAATATAATAATATTACTAATACTAGTAAAGTACGCTGATGCAGTTGTAATGGTGCGGAATTCAATAGATTTTAATGAGTCTTAAAATATTTTGGGTCTTTGACTTCTTAGAACTTGATGTGCTTTTAGTCAGTAGTTTTTTTTTTTTTTTTTATAAAAAGTTATTTGCAAAATCAAAAATTTGAAAATTGTACATGGCATAATATTTAAGAATTTCTAAAATAAGTAACGAAATATTAAATTCGAAAAGAAAAAAGGTTCACCGAACGTATGTTCCGTATTGTTTCCCAATACAATAGCGGTAAGCTGTTAGAAGAGTCATGGGATGGCATTGGATTAATTTCAAAAAAAATCGATGTTATTTGTTTACTCCGCAAATTGGTTTGTAGTATAGTTCATAATATAATAATATAATTTACCAATATATCGAGTTGTTTTTTTTTTATTAGTACAGCGGCGTTTAATAACTTTTAAATTGCTCCGGCGATGTCATCTAAATTTAGTTTGCTTACGCGTCAATAAGGTTTCCAGTGGGCATCACGTTGTAAAATTTTCACGACCTTGATAGAATATAATATAATTTCGAGTCAACGGCCCCTCCGATCAATAATAAATAAATTATAAACGTCTATTATAATAATACTAATAAATTTCGCCTAAGACAACCCCGCACTGTGTCTCAATATAAATGACGGGTAACATTATAGCAAAATTACGATACTTAGAAAGTTAGGACACAGTGTCAGCCTGGTCACCGAAGGGATTAGACAGGATTTTTTTTTTAGGGGCCCAACCTACCTGACCACTAGTGCATTACTGTTTTCATTATTCATATTTGTGTTAAGTAGATAAATTAATTCTTCAGTTAGAGTTCATTCAATTTTTTTTTTTGTAAGAGTTATATAAATGGTAATTTGTTACAAATTAAAATAAACGTCACCTTTGTACACATTAAATTTAGCATAAAAGTAAATATTAAATAAGAATTCTTAGGATAATGGGGATCAGTGCAGCCGGTGTTATTGGTAATTTAATGTATATCTAAGCAACGATAAAACATTGCTAACGAAAAAACGATTCTGAACCGAGTTCAGTTGATAGTCATGCTTTGTCAGCATATGCTTATGATATGTTTGTCATATTAAAATAATTAACTAGGCTTAATATATTTTCTTTAATAATATTTGTTTAACGTCATACCGATTTTCTCAGTTTTCCCACGTTTTTCCCGGTTTTATCGTGTTTTTTCTCAGTTTTTCACATTTGCTGGAAAAACTCTTGGGAAAATCGGAAAATGACCTCTTTAAAGTACCTCCCAAGTCGAATTACCTTTTAGACAAATTACACTATACATATTTTAATATTACGACAATTATCATAAATGGAAAAAACGAATAGTGCATGAAATCTACGTGACTATATTATGATTTAATGTTATATTATGAGAACACGCAGATTTCTGATTATTGTCAAAACATATTATACTTGCATGCCATCAGCCGGTTGGTATTTGGTGGGAGGTTATTTTATAGGCGTCTACATTTTTCCAAACCACGAGATTTTATCTTATCGATTATTGCTCAATTATTGGAAAAAAATCCGATTGTTTATTGGTGTGTAAATTATTTATAAATTATAATGTACCTATGTACTCTGTGTATCTATGGTAGAAAAAATGGCTAGGAACCCAGGCAACGATAACTGCCTAGCTGCCTTGACCAGGCTGACACTGAACACAATACTCGTATTTTTATCATTTAGGTAGACATTTGATTTGATAGGTAATACAAATAACAATATATTTTAAAGGGACGCAGGTTTTTTTTGAAAAATCGTCATGCATAAAATGTCCAACTATATTAGTTTTCGCTTTATTTTGTTCAGTATCCGTATAATTTTTTTAGAAAAAAGGTACGGTCCTCAAAAATGTGATCAATTTTTAAATTTTGTTATTTCTTTTTCAACTGTCTGATTTTAACCTAAACGCTACAATTTATGGTCTAAACAAAAACAAAATGTTGCTTTACGCATCGTTACAGTTTAGTTTTTATTTTCGCACGTTTGTTAGTCACGTTTTGCGTAATATGATTCTCTGGGCGTTGATTTGGAAATACTATACCTTCCGTTTCAATTAACCTCGAAAACTTGAAACTCAACGATTTTGTTGATGACGTCTATCTTACGGATGATTATAATATATTTTAATGCAGTTTAGAATGCTTAGATATTCGTACAATTCTCATTATTTTTTTTTTTTTTTTGTGTTAATTTCGGATAAAAATAGAGAAGAGAGGGTTTTGGAGTCATAAATATACTTATGGCTTAAATGAACCTATGAATAGCTCAATAATTGTCAGAAAATTGTAACACGTCGAGAAAGTACTAATATAAGTGTTAGGTGAACATTTCAGGACCCTGCGGTTAATGCTAACTAAATCACAACAAGAAAAAAAAAATTAAATACTAGAAACCGTTATAGTGTATTATACACTATGTTCTACCTTCTCTATGCTTCCTACGTATTTTTTCAATTATTAGAATAACTACAAAGAATTATCAATAATCTGAATATGGTAACACACCGAAACCGTTTAGTTTCAAAGATATAAACTTAAAATACACTCTAAGTCTAGTTTCTTCAAACAATTTTTTATATTTACAAAGAAAATCATAAAATCACTTGCCCAAAACACTACCTGTCTAACCTAAATAAATAAATATTACTATTAGAAACCACCATTATAGTTAATAATCATAGTTAACATACGAAAACCATATTCCTCGGTTCATTTAGAATCTAAAATATTGATTGTTTGTATAAAATATAATTTCCTTTATTGTTAGGTATCTATTAGTGTACACTAATAGAATCGAAAATCAAAATGATAAAACAATAAAAAGAAACCCACGAAATATTTAATTTTGTTCGATTAAAAATCCTTAAATTAACTTATCAAAATGATACAACGATAAATTTTTTAACCGGTGAATATCAACAATTTCGGTATGGGCAGTTGCTCGCCTTGTCAATACGCTAGAACGCCACTGAAAATACGGTACACCAATAGAAACAAGTGGCCACTTAAACTATGTCACACGTATAGAATTGCAACAGAAAAGTTCGATTTTATAGTTTGCGCCGACTGTGTTCGATACTACAATGGTAGTAAAACAGTCGTATCGTACATGGCAAATGCCTACAGGTTGTTTTAGTCTAAAACACGTTATTCGTGTTATTATATTTCAATAACGCAATCCTTGTCAATCATGTATTATTGCGTATTGCATATAATAAAACTGAAATAAGGGACCGGGCTTAGATTCGAGTTAAAACTTATTGCGCAATATGGCACTAAAAGAAAAATGTTCAATAATAAGTAAACAGTCACAACAATTTTTCTTTGTAGGTATTATATATGTTTTTTATTTTAAAAAGAAGTAAAATAAAATTTTTTAAACGATGGAATTGTCGTTTTTCGGCTAATATGATATAGGAAATCGTGAGTCTTAAAGACATTTGTTTTTTCTCTTTCGCAGGATAGCTCGCCGTCATGTCGCCATACGGGGAAGACGTCGGTGGCGGTGGCAGCGGCGCCGGCGATCACCTAAACTCGTCCGTGTATGGAAACGACAGCAGTTATTTGATCGGTCCCAAACGAGACCCGCTGTACATAGTCGTGCCCATGACGATCATGTATTCGGTGATATTCGTGACCGGAGTCATCGGAAACTCGATCACGTGCTTAGTGATCGCCAAACACAAGTTTATGCACACGGCCACCAATTACTATCTATTCAGTTTGGCTGTATCCGACCTCATACTGCTGGTGTCCGGACTGCCACAAGAGATGTGGTCCATATGGTCCAGGTATGCACCAGCACGGCTGGGTCACGCATTCACAAAACCTATAAAACCTATCAGAGATTGGCCAAACCTGTAACATAACCGAATTCGCTTTAAGAATTTTAGAGAGTTATAGGAGTTTTAAAAATACTTAACCTGCTCATTGGTCCAAACTCGATACACTGTACTAAGGTAGTCAGTGTTCTAAGTGCGTAAATCTAAAACTATACCTTTTAATCGATTAAAAACTATGAAGGATTGTGTACTTATAAACCACTTTGACCGAACTCGGATAAGGTCAATAATTATGCAACCGGGTCCTCCGTGGTCAATACCTTTTTGAAAGAACGTACAATTTAAAACATTTGAAATTCATTACGCTCTATAGTGGAGTGACTTAACTAGCTTAGTTTTTTTTATTAAGATACGATTCTTTTTTTTTTATGCGTCAAATCTTTCACGCGTTAAGTACCTTAAAAGATGCGGAATTTCCGACCGGGGTGGTGGAGATGCTATTCTATAATTGAAACATTTTTTTTAAATTTCTAACAGTTTGACATGTTATGTATACTTGATTCGATTTAGTCATATTTTACGCCAGACGACTGTGTCCAGGCAATTTTGAAAGTTATTTTTACCGCTGCTTACAATAAATCAACCCTATAGTGAAATCGAGTGTTTCAAGAAAGGGGCAAGACCAGGTGATTACACCATCTAGGTTTTTAGTTCCATCTAAAACGTGTAAAAACGTACAAGAGACTAAAAATCATAATTTATTATTTAATTAGCGTTGTCCCATTCCCCGAAAAAAATTCTTAAACACCCACGCTCCGACCTTCCTATATTTTTGATAAGAATGTCTCGGGGCGGTAGACCCCCGAAAAAGGGAAAAAATGGCCAAATTGCGCGATGATGAAACCGAGTCTTGATATACAGATTTTTTTTTTTTTCTAAGCTTACAGGCCACAAAGGACTTTTTCGCTTTCACCAAGTCTCTACATCATTCTCCATCTTCCACAACTCAATTTCCTTCATTCCGAGAGTTTCTAAATTTGTATTCACTCTATCCAAACCATCACTGGCCGGGCCTACCTCTTGGTTTCTTTCCTATTGGTTTATTGATTAGCACCTTAAGTTCGTATTATTAGCTCATCCTTCGTACACCAGACATTGTCAGTCCGTTCTAGTATTTTAAATTGCAGACAGTTTTATATAATTGATTTGATATATTTTTTTTTTTTTTTTTCATATAACTCCCTGATTCCAGACTTAGTGTGCATCCATAAATATTTGTATTTTGCTATTACGAATTCGCGATCCGGGGAACGAACAATCACGATGATTCATCCTTGAAATAACGACGCAGCCACGACGTAGATACTTTACATGACAAATACCGTGGGCGTAATGCATAAATAATATTAAAACGACGATTGTGTGCTGAAACTTTGTGATCTCTGTGACATAATAACGAGGCACAAAGTTTAACCTGGATAAACATCAAACAGATAGCAGTTAGTGCATAATTAGTGTAGGTACTTTGTTTTTAATTAATTTTTCCCCGTCCTCACGTCCGTTACAGGACGAGTTACAGTAGGTGCATATAGTTTAACAATAATGTTATTCTGACACATGCCTTTAAATTTTCACCGTAATAATATCATAATAAACCATGATAATTTACGTATCCGTTAAAAACTAATACTATCGTTCTCGGTGCATCGCCGTTTATACACGTTTTAATATGGTAACAAAAATATAACTTATTGTTCATTTCGTTATAGTTCGCCGGTATATTATGTATATCAGTAACATCGCAATTTCTTCTTCACCTTCGTTTTTATCCTAGCGATTTGGAATCGGCCGCCCCGTCCTAAACGTCCATTTGAACCGATTTCCCCCCTCGCATACAGTGGTTATTGCACCCAAAGACCTCTTTTTCGATCTGCCTCTTCCTCTAAAGGAGAAAACACTAAACGGAAAAATATCTAAATTTTTCATACATAAATACGAAAAACGAAATTTTCCCGATTTTCAAATTAAACACAAACTACCAACTAACTAACATTGTAGATATTAAACATTTTTTTTTGGGAGGAGGGGAGTTTATAAACATATGAATACAAACAAAGTCGTATTTTATTTAAATGCTATTGTTGTTATTTATGCAGATAAGAGAAATTGAACAGAATGCCCCTCGATGCACTTAATGAATATAATTTGTCAAACCATAAAATATTAATTAACGCCATAAAATCCGTAATTGCAGTAGCTATGTGCAATGTGCGTTCTTTTAGAATATTGAATTCCATTACCAATGTAAAAAATTATAAGTTATGACCAAAATAAAATTAATGAAAATAATAAAATAATAATTTACAAAACACTCTAAACGGAAAAAAAATGTAAAACTTTTCGGATGTGAAAACGATAAACGAAATTTTCCCAAAGGTTTTTACCCCGTGGTTTTGATCTGTATTACGAATCTATTGAATACAACTTTTCACGCCCCCTTTCTGGAAATTATAAAACGGCTTTTTATAAAAAAAAAAAAAAAAAACTGTATTCCTCGGAAATGCACATATGTCAGGTTGAAATTTTCATAATAAAAATATCTGTTGAAAATCGGCAACCTCAAAATAAAAAAAAAGTTATTTGTTTACGCGGTCATTGAGAAGTGATAAAAAAAATTTAATTTTCCTCTAAATATACGTCCCACTTAAAGAAAATCCGAGCGCGGTGTAACGTTACGTATAAAAAATGATTGAGCGATTTTTTTTTTTTTTTTATTATTATTATTATTATTATTTTCTTATTATTTATTCACGTGGTAGACTCGGAACGCGAGTTGCACGGCTCGGAATTCTTCGAATTTCAAAATCGCAGGAACAAAAGGTGTAAAATTAGATCAAACGATTGTATTGTGGGAGTTTTATTGAAAAATTCTGCACCGGCCGAATATGAGAACTTTTGTGCGTATCATCGCGTTCGAAATTGTAGTAGCTGCCGCCACTCACACCGCGATATATTCTCGACCTTTTCCCCGAAAATTCGACCCGAAATGTGCGGAAAAACGGTAATAAACAGATTTCGGTGTAACATGACCGGACGACCGTATAATCTTATTGACGTCGACGGCGATGATGATGATGGTAATAATAATACGTTCCCGTGGGAAGTGTATAAATTTTAATCGGTCGACGACGACGACGACCGTGTGTTAGGCGAAATAAAAATACCTACGCATGATCAGGACTCCCAAAATCGAATCGTTAAAAGACCGCGTACGTTATAATGCTGTGCACGGTTTCCCGCCGGGATCTAAGGATTTTTATGCGTCTGATAATATTCGATTTTTTTTTTTCCCCCATCGGATTTCGTGTCAGATACAAAGGAGGCGCACATTTATAGGGAAAACAATTATTTTCACCCCTAAAGGTCGAAAAAAATGAAAAATTACTTTTTTTTTTTTGTTGACTTTTCAACGTTTTAAAAATAGTCCTTTTTATAAAATATATTATTCCTAAAATGCGTATGCATTATGTACCATAAATGCATAACTGATCAACAGTTTCTTATTAGAAGTAGCCATTTGGATTTCAAACATTTTCAATTTACAAAAATATAATTTGTTCACACACTTTCTCCAGTAATCAAAACAAACATTACTAAGAAATTATTCGTCGGATGTATTCATATATTTAAAATTAAAATGTTTAGAACAATATCAATTATAAATCGGCTATTTTGAAAATGTCGAAATACAAACAAATAATTGGTAGTTTGTTTCTAGCGATTAAAGGGTGACACTACAAATTTTCCTCTAAGCATATATTTCCCTCAAATAAAATCCAGAAATAATTAACTATTAATGGTGATATAAGAATCGTCAAACTCATCATTGCTAATAAAAAACGATTATGAGCAGAAATTAGTTATACATGATTTTAAAGGCTGTAATATTTACGATTTTCGTTAAAATTTGATATAAAAAATTCTACATTACATTCAATCGTTTCACAAAGAACGACTTATACGTTATATTGAACCTCTTATTAAATTTTTAAGCATTTCTGTTTGATCTAAAAATTGTATCCACTGAGTATCCTACCGAATAAAAATTACGTAAAAAATTTGCAAAATTAAAATGTCTATAAATAACCCAAAACTGGCTAAAATCTTTTGAACATTTTACCGCATCTATAAATTGCTAACATATATTTTTCTGTCCAAATTTCAAGTCTCCATAAATATTTTTAACTAAATCACAATAAAAAACAAAATGATACATTTTATAAATGTTCCCGTTTTCTTACGTTTTTCTCGTTTCACTCACGATCTAAAATGGATGTTTTTCTAATTTTACACGGCTCATAAAAATTAACACATAAAACTCTACTTATGTTTATACGAGATAGTAGGTTAGTTTCAATATCGAAATTGAATTGTTATCTATCTATATTAATGTTTGATGAGCACTTACTGAACCAAATATCTCGTATCTATTCTTACGTTTTGAAAACGATCGTAAACCACCATATTATTATCATGTATACGTAACTAATTACAGGCCGGATCTCGCCAAAATCTACATTAAGTATACTTACTTATATGGTACTTACTTTGGTTCGGGTGGTAAAATATTCTATATAGGTCGAGGTAAATATCGTCAACCCGTGAATAGGTAATTGGATATTGGGTCCCGGAAAATAAACACCGAAGATGTAATTATTTCAAATTCACCCCGGTCAGTTCAAGACAGAATTAGTTATGTTGTTTGTCCACTATTTTATAAAATATGTAAGTTCCAAGTTGTTAAAATTAGGGATTCCAAAAGCTTAGCGACATCCGAAAGCATACAAATGGATACGCAGGTTGTTATTTTGACTCTTTCTCTCGTTTCCGGCTTTTACAACTGGCGGACGGTCGATCGTGATGGATAGATACTTAAAACAGATTTCAGATAATCCAAAAGCCAAATCAGAGGGAACATTCTAAAACTTTTCGATATTTTTCGAGTTTACGTATTTTTCGTTACACAATTTTACAATATCGTTATATTTTGTATGTATCGTACGTGTAATACCTATGTTTCGATAGATATTACACGTTATACAATGTTATCGTTATCGAGTAGGTTATATCGGATGTGTTTCATATCATATAGACATAATTTCATTTATTTATTATACATACGTGAAGTTGTGCCCCTCACTTTGGCCAATGCTTCCGGACAAATTGTAAACAATTATAAATCAATTTTAAATAATTGTAAATCCAGTCCTCGAATTTGTAAATTATTACTAAATAATATAAATAAATAATTATTATAAAGTCGTTTTTTGATTTTCCCTTTAGGCTTTTTAATAATTAAATAAAATCGATAAAAAAAACGGGAAAATTTACAAAAATAGTTCTTTAATTATTTAATTTTTTTGTTGCTGTAATTCATGAAATTTTGAATTTTGTGTTAAAAAATGGTAACTAGCCCGCAGTTATATTTGATAAAAACCAAAAATACCTCGTAAGTGATATTTTTGCATACAACTCATTTGCTGTCGTAATTTTTAAAGAATATTTAGATAATCCTAATTATAATTGATTCTAATTAGCAACAATTTTTATTTTTTTATAAAACCTTAGCTATTATTATGGACTATCAAAATGATTATATAAAGATCGTTTAAAAACTCTTCAGATTGTTTAAGGAAAACTATGGTGTGTCTGGAATCAAAATATTTAACGCCGAGTATAACGTTACATATTATGTAGTATCAGAACCCTTAAAAGATTTTCCTTTAAGTTATTTTATTTTATTTTTTCATGTTATAATAAAAATCCGTTCTAGAATGAGGGGAGATAGGTGCACTGTTGTAGGTGGAAAGTTAAGAAGGTAGGATATAGACGAGAATTTAATGTTCACCTGTAAGCAACGATTAACCATTGCTAAGAAAAAAATGATTCTGAGCGTAAATCAGTTGACAGAGTTGCTTTTTCAATAATGTAATATACGTTATATTATCGTAAAATAATTGCACATGCATTAAACATTTTATTTAATAATATTTGTTTAACATCGTATCTATATTCCCGTTCTTCCGGTTTCCCATATTTTTTCCTGATTTTTCCCATTTATTAAGAAAACTTCTTAGAAAATCAAAATATGACTTTCTTAAAATACCTCTTCAGTCAGATTTCCTTTCAGAAAAAATTCTACGATTGTAAATTTGAGCAATATCTCTGGTAGAAAAGTTGTTCACAGATTAAAAAAAAAACTAGTTGAGAAAAATCTGTAGTTTATATTCTTAGAGGTATTGAATTTTTTTTTTTTTGTTATTTTATTTGAAATATTGAACATCTTTATTATAAAGTCATTTAAATGTATTATATTTTTTTAGTTAATTTTATATTTTATTTGATTTAATTAATAACTAAATTTACTCACAAATTAAGTATGGAGATTTTATAATATACTAATGTATTTGGTATGATTTATTAATTTAGTAAATTATATATAGACACAACTCTTAGAAAATTCGAATTGCTTTGAAATAATAACATTAAATACTCGGAAGATTTTTTTCGTAGTATTAATATAAAAACATATCAAGCCAGATAATTCTAAATTATTCGTTGTGTCCAGAAATCATCAATATAGTTGAGAGTGTTTTTCATTTTGAAAAGTATGATAGTTTATACAATTTTAAATTGCACTATTATGTAATTTGAAATTGTTTACAATTTGTAAATGTACAATCTAGAAACAAGATTGCATGATGTATAAACTCGCGTAAAACGTTGAGGTACGGTATAAAAGGAATCCCAACTACATAGAAATCATTATTTGAGAATACACTGTTTTGTTATTCCACTTTGTTTTGTTGATTTTTAGGTTTTTAAATTTTTCAAGTTATTTACAATGAGTGAATAAACGTGTATAATTTGTCCGGAATCGATTGACCAAAGTGAGGGGGCTATGTGAACCTATAGGCCTCTCTATTTATTTTTGACTTAACGGCTGAGTAGTGGGGCATTTACAAATTTTGGAACTGAATTCACAATTATTTACAATTAGTCCGGAAATGATCGGCCAATATGGGTAGGCTACGTGAACTTTCCCCCCCCCCCTCAACTTGTTTTTGACTTAGCGGCCAAAAGGACGATTTACAAATTTGGGGACTGAATTCACAATTATTTACAATAGATTTACAATTGTTTACAATTTTTCCGGAAGCAATCGGCCATTGGGAGGAGGGGGCAACTTCACGTATGTATTTATTATTTTTTTCTTTTAATTGAAATTTAAATTGTTCCATAATTATGTGTTACGAATAAAACTGTAGAAGTATTAAAAATCTAATAGCGTTTTTCTGAGTAAATTATTATTACATAATAATTAATTTTAATACGTTTAACTATTAAACAATATAATATTATAATTCGCACAAAATAATAATAATAAATACAAATAAAAAACGTAAAGAAAAAAAAAACTGTTAAATACATCATTATACATTCATATATTTTGCATTAAAATAAATTATGCTGTTCGGGACCAAATTGCCTGGGCAAAGTACACTTTCCCCGATATTTCGCATTGCCCGTAACACATACATATTGCACAAAGCGGCGTAGATAGAATAAGTGGGGTTTGGGGCTTCAACACCTTGGGGTTCCTTGAATCCTCGGGAATGGATCGAAATAGATTTCCTAAAACATAATCGATCGTAAAATCGACGACAACTGCAATGCTAGATTATTATTATTATAAATAAGTTTATGCGTTTACAGATACCCGTACGTGTTCGGTCAGATATTCTGTCAACTCCGCGGGCTTTTCGCGGAAATGTCCGCCAACGCCACCGTGCTGACCATCACGGCGTTTACAGCCGAAAGGTACGTGGCCATTTGTCATCCGTTCATGGCGCAGAGCATGTCGAAACTGTCCAGGGCCGTGAAACTCATAGTGGTCATATGGCTGGTGGCCGTATTATTTGCCGTACCTCAGGTGAACTTTACCGTCAAATTATCGACTATTACAACAACAAAAGAAAAAAATCGAAAATTATGAAATCATTACAAAAAATTGCATGAAAAATAAAAATATAAACTCCTCAAAATACCAACTAAATCCAAATAAAAAAAGCTCTTGTAGTTTTTGATTAGAGCAAGATGTTTGGTAGAAAATTTGTTCACAAACACAAACAAAATTCACACATAATACATATTATAGTAAAATCGCTTTAATATAAAAGCAAATTAAGTGTATTAAACTGCATGTTTGTTTTTTCAAAATAAATGAATCCCCGAAATTTTTTTTTCAGTTTATCCCTCCGTTAAATTCACTTCAAATAAACTACTGATCGAGAATATTCTGGGAGTAGATACAAAAAATATTCTCACAAAATTGTTTGTTTTTTTTTTTTTTTATCGTTAATAGAACGCGATAACGTAATCATATTTAGTTAAAAATACGTGTTTTGTTATTTTTAATTGAAATACGATTTATAAATTATTTTAAATACAATTTGTTCACAAAGAATATCTACTGAAACATAAGACTTAAGGACTGTTATCTATTTCAAGTACCTACCAACAAAATAGATTTTGTTGATCAACTATCACATAAAAGTCATATGTTCTTAATTTTAACTTCAATAACAATAATATAATATATTTATAATTGTTTGTTTTTGTTTAATATAAACGTGTAATACTAAGTCACTTGTTAGTAGTATCATTAGTTAGTAATACAACTATTGATTGATAAGGCATGACAACAATATTGTCTTATCCAGATTTAGTACTCAATGAGTTATTATTTATTCCTGTAATTTGTAGCTGTACGTGGCTTCTAACAGGACTCTTCTAATAGGTGTCGCTGGATTGAACGGTCTTACGTCCGGAGTTCGGGCTGTTATGGAGGAGTGGCCGTGTACCTATACAATTACACTGAAATAGAGTTTTGTACGTCGTATTGAAAATATAAATGTATTGGCACGGTGTTCCGCATCGCGGGATTCGTTTTTACGACATATACGCGAGCGAAATTTAGTTTTTTTTTATAATGATTTCAAATTAAGTTTTTTTTATAATTCTGTTTTGGCGCTTTTTTGTCTGTATTTGTAATATTATTTGGTAAAATGTTCGAATCCCATCTGAATTCAAAATTCATATGCGATAAATCACCGAGTTTTCCATTCATCTGGCGGGGTGATTGAATAATAATTGTTGACAAAAAATTGTTCACACAAATCATGAGCTTATTTTCGAAAGAAATACGATCGATTTTCGTAATACCTGTCTAAAACTCCGAATAAAATAGCTGTTTATCGCGAATTTTCGGTTTCCAGACGTTCGAAATGTTTAAAAAAGTGTAAAATTCAATTTTGAGACTACCGGACACTACCTACGTCCATTTTAGACTACAACGTTTCTGTTTTATTAATAACCTTTTATCCGCGTCTTATATATTTAATTACTCTAATAGCTCGAATAATTAATAAGTAGCTAGGTATATAATCTTTACTAAATAATATAATAAACAGCATTATAAATATTTCGTGTCCGACTGAATAGAGAAATACGGAGAGTAGGTAATTACGTATAGTAAGACATTAGCCCCAACTGCATAATGCAGCATTTTGATTGGTTGACCTTTTATCTATCTATATTCATGGACCGCCATTCTGAATATTAATACTTATTATTATTAACATTACAATGTTTTTCTGAAAAAAAAAATCAATTACGTTTCGAAAGTCGTATGGTATACAGACATCATATGATTACAGTATTAACAATAATTTATTCATTGATTAGAAAACCTTTAGGCCATACTGATCGAAAATACAAAATAGTGGTCCAAGTGATAAGCTGAGTTTTTCACTTTCTTACTATATTGGACTCTCTATGAATACAAACCAAAACAATTGATAATAATAATAATAATTGCCGTGTTATGGTTTTCGAAAAAAAAAATGTAATTTTTTGTGTTTTTGGTTTGTACTAGAATTAAATAAACAGGAATATACAAGCAAAATATTTTTACGCATATACATTTCATACCACGGACTAAGATATACAGGACCGGAAACAAATTCTTTATCTATGAAACCAGAATATATTAATGTTATATAATACTAATTGGAAAAATATCGAATTTAACGTCATCTATGAGTCATTCACTGTCATATAAATAGTAATAAAATCTTGACAATGTAAGCTAATAGTTTTATATTTAACTACAATAGAAAAAAGGTTTTATAGTAAAAAATTAAGTTGTGACTCATTTGGCACACTTTTTTTTCTTCGAATTAATTTAAAAATAATAATATAATATAAGTTGTTTATGCCCTCAACAACCACGTAAACATTGATTTTATTACTATAAAGTAGCAAATAAACTATTATCAATAGATGAATCTATATTCGCAATTGAACCACAAGCGGCACAAGCAATACACTGAAGTTTTGCCCCCCTTACTACTCCCGCCTTTGGTTTTCAGTTCTGTATGTCTTGGTCTGGGGCACACCTCAAATTTGAAATAAACGATAAAACCATGGGAAGATCAATGATACGATAAAAATCAATTTAAAATATCACGGTGATTATACCGTTTCTTTCAAGAACAAAGGACCACATGCGCAATGATAAGGGAAACGTGCGTATGTTTAGTGGCATGTCTGTTTATTTAATCATTGTGATTTGTATTTTCTTTTCGTAAACGTTTAACAGTGCAACAGGAAAGATTCAATTAAAAATAAAAAAAAAACATTATTATTTTTAAAACACAAAAACTAACCACCGACTTCATATGATATATACATCACGCGTCTTATTCGTTGATACAAAAGCTTTAACGTTTCAGGTATGTACTTACTGATGCCTAAAAGAAAATCTAAATAATACCGTTTTAATAAATCGAATTCCGACTCAAACCCATGTAACAAGGTCGTTTTGCAAATTCGGTGATTACGGTTTTAATCCCGCAGTACGAATACCAATTCGAACATAAATGCATTTGATTTGTATTTGAAACGTGACATATCCATTTCGAAATCCGACAGCAGAATATTTATATTGCACTTACTTCGTATCATGTCGATTTAATGCCGTTCTGATGAGTTTTACTCGATTTTCTTTTTGTGTCACATTCATATACAAAACGTATTGGGTGATAAATATGTTTTACTATAACGATTTTTATTATTTTTTAATGTTCAACTATATACAGAACACAGTTTTCATTGTATACGATTTTTAGGCTATTTTTTTATTTTCTCTTACTTATGCAGTGTGACGGAGATATCAAAGATTGAAATTGACGCCGCAATTTTAATTTTTAAGGTAGAGAGGTGAAAAAATAACGAATTTCCGCATATTTATGATATTTTTATTTACCATGAAAAAAAAATTATTTGCAAGACCGATTTATTGCGTTCGTGCACGGAAATATAATGGAAGCGCTCGCTAATGTTCATTCTTTACTTTCTCCAACATTTCCACTGGAATTTAAGAGATTTCACGCCTAACTTCGTCTTTAAATCCAGAAGAGTTTCCGGCTTATTGACATAAAACTTTGACTTCAGATACCCCAATAGGAAAAAGTCACAGGGGGTGAGCAGGGTGTCCATTGAACGGAGACCCGCGCCACATTTCCTTGTGTCACCATGGGTGGATTACGGTTAAGCATCTTTGGCGCCACATTACCGTGTTCTCGAAAATCCTTAACTCGCTACAAAATCTATCGGCGGCGGTCGGGCACGATTACACGCGGGGGGAGACCGAAACGTGTGACGGCCACGATTGAATCGTTGTCACGTAAAAACGTCTCCACGGCGAAGTCTAACTACACAATGAGAGGTTTGGAGACGCTGTGCGACATCCCCGCCCGAAGCTACGTGAATTACAAACGTAGTATTATAATCTCCACCACTCTATGTGCCAAATAAAACTGCCTAATATACTACTTGTCAACTACGTCGGTCGTGATGTGAACACCCAATAATCGTTCACTGCAAGTCGAATGTACGACAATTATTGGCATATTTAGCAAGTACGCCAATCATGGAAACGCGGCTTGGGCGTATCATTTGTATTTATTATTTTATATCAAGTGCACAATGTAATAATATTATAGCCTATAAGATAGCGTTTCACGAAGAATTCCTGATTATTATTTTCGCGCCGAAAGACAAATATTATTATGTTAAGTTTCTGTGACGTCGAGGAAATCTCTGTTTTTACGAGTAACGAAATTGCGTTATTAATATTGTTGTCTGTACTAGGGCGAAATAAATAATTTAAAAAATTCAAATTACAATAACTGTACTCTAGGAATGTATTCTTCGAGATTTAGTTTTGGATGATGGTAACAATATAATCTATAGACACCTAATACTGTTATTAGAGATTGATTTTAATTTTTACATAACATTATTATTATGTAATAATATTATTAAATCGGCGTTACATGTGGCGTAGCTAATTGTATTGGTTTTATCCTCTCAAACTGTAAGTTACTATTAAGATCGAACAAGTTAATACCGAACAATATTAGTTCTTAATAATGAATAAAGTAAATCGATTAAAAAAAGTTAACTAGTTAAAACGTTAAAAGTTGTACAATTATTGTTTTATTAATCTACCGAGTCAAGTCAAAAGTTAATTTGAAAACTTAATTGACCTTTGGTAAGTTACATGTTTTACTGTTTTTTTTTTTTTTTTGTAAATTTGTTATAATCATATAGTATTTGTAACGAAAGTGATTAAACTTAAAGTTCATTCGGAAATTATAGGAAAATGGACGATGAGTGGGCGAAGGGAGTCTATTCTACAAATACCAACTCATGCATATTTATGTTAATCTCGGAATTCCACACTTCTTAGTTGAATAAAAAAAATCAATATACCTATTTATTTACAATCTTATAGGTACTCAAAAAGGGGTATAAATTGTGAATTTAAAATTGTATTGGTATTTTATTAATACAAAAAAAAAAAAAAACAATAATAATAATTAAAAACATTTTAATCTGGTATAGACTAAAATTAACTGTAAATTAACCTTAAAAATAAAAATATATTTCATAATATTTTAAACAATTTCAATAAAACTACATAAATAATATCGTGGAATATTATTTTCAGACATAGATACTTATAATAAGTATCGTTTTTTTTTTTTTTTTTGAAGGCATATTATGTTTATTTACCATCACGTAGTTTTCATTAGCGGATATAAGGAGATGGCTATGAGGATTTATATCCCTTGCTCAGCATGTGGGACTCAGCACTTACAAAATAAGAGACTTGCTCTAAATTATATAAATTATAACTTGTATTAAAAATACATTTTTAATATAATATATGAAAAGTTATTTTTTTCAGGTCCTCTCCCTATCTAATTCATAGAATCACACCTGGTGGTTATGATTTTTTTTTTTTTTTTTTTGAAAAATGAAGGTCAGGCGAGATATTGAATTCGAACACACATGACAAAACATTCGCACGGAATTTCTAATTTTCACATGTACATATTATAATTATTTAACGGTTCTGATAATATCGAAAAATAATATACACGGCAGTTTCTCCACAATTATTGGTTCTCAACACGAATTCGATCATTTTAATTTTGCCTAGGCAATCATTATCATTATTTTCTTGAATTTCCTCCTCCTCCATAATTTGTTCCACGTGTAATAATTATTCACGATATTTTGTCTTTAAATGTCCTAAGTCGCTTCCCTCGAGATTTGTAATTTCCATCAATATAAGAACATAATATAATAATATGCTGCTATAAATACTATACGATTTTTATATTATTAAAAAATAATAAACGGTAATCTCTCAATAATCTGTTCTCGAAACGAATTTGATTGTTTTAATTTGATCTCTGATATTCCTTCTTATATTATTATAATAGTTTTTAAATTTCCAAACTGAATTTTCATTTCGACATAACGAAAAAACCTTGTCCTTGTCTCGCATAATATTATAATTACAGTAGCTTGTATCACATTGCTCGTGTTTATAATATAATAATATTATGATCTCTCGTCCGATCCGAGCGTACAATAATCTCCGAGCACAATAATTATTATGATAATATATACGAGAGTTGTGCTAAGTCTCGAGACAGTCCCGTCTGGCCCGTTAGTTATTAATCGTCGTTAATAAACGGCATTGTCGTTTAAAACGATGTTGATCCTGTACTTTGTTCGGCTCTTGTCCAGCGCAGACTGAAACGCGGCATAAGTAATGTCGATTCGTATGAATAATTATTGTCGTCGAGACGATAAAACATTTTACAGAGACTTCCAGTCGTCTGTGAATTCGATTAATTTTGCCGTGAAATAAAACGACGCGAATAACAACAATAATTACACAGCTGAATATCGTAAGGTGGCAAATGTTAAATACCAAGTAATAATTTATATCCGCGCATTTATGTTCCGTCGTTTACTGCAGTATTGATCAGAGCTTTTTAAAATACGGTCTGGTTTTACGTTACTTTATTTTAAAAACGTTAGGAGACTTTTGCGTTTTAATAAGTTGTTTATAATGAAACAATAATGTAAAAACAAAAATATTAAAATAGCTGATACTCGTGTAAATAAATATAGTAACTAAATATATAAACGAAAATGTATACATAAAAATAAAATTAACGAATTAATGAACGCGTCGCCTGGAGTATTCTGAAAAGTGTTATTATACGACCGGTTTCGAATTGAAAATCCATCATCGGGTACATCACAGTCAACATGTAAAACGCAACCGTTACTTATCATGATACTCCAGACGACGCATTCGTTCAGATACTTATTTTATTTTTATATGTACATTTTTTTATTTATATTAAACGTTTACTGGTTTTGTTTGTTTAACCCGTTATTTAAAAGCCGGCATTTCGGGAAGGAGCTACAGAAACAACCGAAACTTTTTCGGTAGATTTTCTCTTTGCGATTTTCGTTATTCGACTTTACTGTCATTCCGTAGTACGGAAATATTCCCGACGGTTCTGCGTACCTATTATACAAATAATCGTAACGTGACTATAACGTTTCCGAGCCCTGCATTTATTACGATAATATCGATTGTGGCTCTTAAAAGATTCTGTATAGTCGTAAATCGTGGTTTTCGAAAACGCACCGAACAAGAATAAAATAAAATACATATTATACATCGGTGGAACAGTATACGGACGTAAGTTCCGTTAATGGGTAACGGCACGCGTGTGTATACGAGTGCCTATACAGTAAACCGCATCGTAAGTCACTGAGTAAACTCGCGTCTATATAGGATTATACAAAATATAATAATGTACAGAAGACATTGTGAAATTCAAGCCTACACATACGCCGACCGAATGTTTACCGGAAAACTCAACACAAAAACGTAACCCTATATCCGCGTTGTTTGAATCGGCTGCGTAAAGTACACGAGCGAAATTGATTACACGCACAATATTTGATTGCGGAAGACAAAATATTAATAATCTCTTAAACTCGCTTAAACGTTATTACAGATTCGTAAATCCCGTAAAATTAAGTTTATATCAGCCAAAGACGAGGACACGATACTATTGTCTGTATGATGTACGGCGGGATGTACATCGGTTTTGTGAGTTTTTGAATATTACAAATTCGTATTTTAATTTTGTTGAATTTCAAAATTAATTTTACAAAGACGTTTATTTGTATTTATTTTTTTATGTGAACAATTTTTCTACCAGAAAGTTTACTCTGATGTACACGACGTAGGCCCTTTTTTGAAACGAAATTTTCTCGGGGCGATAGCACGTTTTCTAAAAATAAACCTGACTGGGAAAGTACTCTAGGGAGGTCGATTTTCCAAAAATTTTTCCCAGCAAATGTGAAAAACCAGGGAAAAACAGTACAATATGAAAGAAAATATATAATGCCTATTAAATTGCATAATATCACATATATATTGTTGAAAAAAGCGTCACTATCAACCGAACTCCGCTCAGAATAATCTTTAGTGAGCAACGGTTTATCGTTGCTTACAGATACAAAATTAATTTCCCCTCTATATCCTACCTTCCCAACTTCTCACCAATAACAGTGTCTGCACCCTTCCCCATTATCCTGGGACAGATACCACAGGTATTGATTCCGAAACCAGCCCATGTTATTCGTATACTTCCCGATGTCCAGTGCATTGTATCTTAATTCGTGTACGGCACTGTAATTATACACCATTTCTGGCGTATCGAGATGGCTGATCCAAAAATGAATGGATATATTTTTGAAAAATAAGTGCCCCCTCACCGTGAATTTAGTGCCTTAGGTTTTTGGTCCCGGCACGTCCGTAATTTTAATAATAATTCGTTAAGTTAATTTTATATAATCGTAATTTACAACATTATTTGTTTCGTAAGGATATAATTTAATTAATTATTAGTTTTATTTGTTAACGACTTTCAATTTGTTATACAACAATTATATATTATGGTTTCTTTTTTATCATGATTATTATGAATTGTTTTAAACATGTACATTATATTTTAGATTCCGAGCGTAGCGAGGGAGCTATTGGTTTTACAACGCTGTTTATTTCTTTTTTTCTTCTTCTTCTAGTCTGTGGACACGTTTTTTTCCGAGTAAACTCTCTCCAATTTGAAGAGGTCATTTTTTGATTTTCGACAACATTTTTGAAATAAAAGCACTTAATTGGAGAAAAAACGTAGGAAAAGTACAATTTCACAATTTCATAATTCTATAAAAACACGAACGTCGTTTACCAGAAAAATTGATTTAATCGAAAAATCTCAAAATACTTTTTTTGTTGCCCTTTTGATTTACTTTCTTATGATTCTTATTCATAAAACTTTATAGCCAGTTTTGAGCTTTTAAGGAATTTTAATTTTTGTAGCTAGTTTTCCGTGCACAAACGCGTTTAGATTAAATTTATCGAAACGGCAAAAAACGAATCGAACAATAAAACTGAATTTAAATGTAACTAATGTAACTAAATTAATTATTTCAAGATGGACATTTTATTACAAATTAGATATTTTTTTGGTTTTTTAACATTTTTACACCCATCCCCAGGCAGTGCAGTTCACCGTCGCGCCAATGAACGATTCCGATTCTACGGACTTGATGCAGTGCAACCTCCGATCCATACAGGTGATGGACGTCGAACTATCCACGGTGTCATTTACTGTGTCCACGGTACTGTTCTTCGTGCTGCCCATGACGTTCATCACAGTGCTTTATGTGCTGATCGGACTCCGTCTCCGGCGCACCGACCGACTGAAGCGCACAGTCACTGTCCGGTCATCCTCGGGCGAGAAAAAAATCTCGTCACTCGAGTACAGAGCCAACTCGTCATCCAAAGTGCTTAAAATGCTCGGTGAGTGCAGATTCATACGTAGCTATTGCGCTTTTATTGTATTCTTATTTTTCCAATTTAAACCGACAACAATGAGGTATCTGTAAAATTCAAAATGCTTCTCATTACTGTCATAATTTATTATTTATGATACAATTATGAATATACACTATACAGAGTGATCAGCATAACGTAAGAGACTCATTATCCCGGAAAATATCAACTTTTTTCGGAATTTGTTTTTTAGATCATTTAAGAAATGAGTAATTCTTAAACGTTACATTTTAATTTTTTTTGCCCTTATTTTAAGGAGTGATACCACTGCCTACTTTTAATTTTTAAAAAACAACCAATTTTACAAATTGCATAAATACATAATATATGGAGTGTAAATTTAAATACATTTTGCTGTTGAAATATCTGATTTTCGTCAACCCGTTAATGAGATTTTCCACTCTTGAGTTTAGGTAGGGGGAGAGTAGTATCTAGTGGAACATTATTAAAACGCCACGTGCCATACCACTACACAAATGATGCACCACTACTGCCCCTCTCCCCCGACGAAACTTAAAAGTGGAATATCTCGTCAACGGGTTTACGAAAATTCAAAATTAACTTAAACTAATACTGTATCGATTTACGGAAGTTTTTCATAAAGGTTTCATTTGAAAATTAAAAATAGATAATAGTTTTACCCTTAAAAAACAAGCGTGACAAAAAATAATAGTTATATAACATTGCAGAGCAAGACTTATTTCCTAAATTTTCTAAGAAACAAATTGCAAGTTACTACTTTCCGGGACAATGGATATCTTACGTTATGTTGATCACCCTGTATACACTAAATCCTGTTTTCGCCTTCGCGGGGAAGGTTCACATAAAACAAATATACACTTAAACAAAACAAGCATATAAGTGCCCGTCGCATCTCCTTGCATTAGACATTACTTATGCTAACGCATCCTACGTCGGCGCTACAGTTTTCGTGGGCCAGTTTTCGAAAACCCACCATCCTGAAAGCCCATTCTACTCATCCTCTTCGTGATCCAATCAAAGGAGCTGCCGGCACGGTCGAAATCCCGTTCCAAATCCTCTTTTGCTGCCCGGTAACGCAAACACCAGCTGACCTGGACACTGGTATCTATATCGACTGACCGAAAGTCTCCATTGGACTTTAGTCTTTAGCACTTATGACTTACTGTCCATTTTTATTTTTAGATTCTGAGCACGTTTTACTATATATACATATTGACGGTTCTTTGTTAAAAGGACGACTATCGAATTTCACTTTTTTTTAGGAAGCAAAAATGTAGTATACGCCCTTTTAACAAATTAATGGTGATTTGATTGTATTTCAATAGGGCGTCTGGATATCTCTTGATAGACATTGCCAACTAAATTTTCTGTATTTAAATACGCCCTTTTAACGGTTTATTCTCCTAATTTTTCTGATTTTTTTATACCAAAAACATATTTTTCGATTTTTAGTGGTATACGCCATTTTAACATAATGCCATCGACATTATATATGCTCTTTTTTTTTTTTTAACTATAAACAACTATCTTACCAGAAATTTTGCTCCGATTGTGTAAAATCTTTTTCGAAAACAAATTTTGTCTAATCGGTGATATTGATGAGTACATTTTTCTTTGTAGTTCTTTTAATAATTTGTAAACCGTGGGAAGAAACCTTAGGAAAAATGGGCATATTTACAGCAATTTAACGGTTCTGTAATTGTTGATTTTGTTGTAATTCGATTATAAGTAATCGAAAGATATTTAAACTTTTTCAAAATACTTATATTAGACTTTTCCAAACGTACACAAATTTTAAAATTATTCCCGTGACTTATGAGATATTATTACAGGCGTTTAACATTTTCGATTTTTTTAGTTTTTATTCGGTTTTATTTGAATAAAATTGTATTGGCCGAAAATTAATGCTTAAAACAATGTTGTATTATTATTGTCAGTTGATCATTAACTATTCAGTGTCTTTAATATTTGAGTATCTATAAGTAAGTGCACAGTTTTGTACGTAAATACTTAACAATGTATGTTTCAACAATTTAACAAAACTTTAAAAAAACTTTAATTCAAATATTTGGTTTCATTAAAATTTATATTTAGAATATGTGTGCCGCAAAGATTTGCAGCATTATAATTTGGCACTAACCTTTGTAAATAATTCTATGGCCATCATAATCCGTCATGTATGACTTGCATACAACTAGTATGGAAACAATATAAACAACCTCCACAGCAATATTATATTATAATATTATGTTTGTGAATAACGCCAGACGGCGCGTGGTGGTGTACGTGTATACAGAACAAGATTGAGGATCAAACAAATTGTCGAGGCGTTGGCGTTTTTGTGGAAGGGGTACTGTGGATTTCCGCCCAAAAGAACACATTTCTATAATTATTAGTGGCCTTTAGACGAACTTAACTGTCTAAATTGTGATAACGCACAAGTCGTAAATACGTTAAAAGATTATTATTATTTTTAATTTCTTCAAAAAGATAATGAGGCCCACTGAACAGGTTCGTGTGGGTACCATAAGTTCACAATTTATAACAAGTAAAATATTACAATCAAATAATAATTAAAATTTAACTTTTTTTTTTTACAATTTTAGACTTATATAACTAACTTAAACATATACAATGTAGGTTACAATAATTAATATATGGAGACTTAATGTATAATACAGTTAGATAAAATACAAATGCAAGCATCTAGCTTAAAGGTATACAAATATTTTAAAGTTTTAAATTTGGTTTATTTTGCAGCCAGTAAGTTATTTTATTATTTTTTTTTTTTTCAATAATAAACGAGAGAGTTGTTTTGAAATCTAATGGTAGCATATTATATATTTTTGGTCCTATTTATAAGTAAGTAGATTGATTTAGTTTTCTGTGCATTAAGAGAACAGTAATATTTGTTAATTGCCTTGTGTTATATTCATGATCAATACTTGGTGTAAGGTTATTTTTAATTATATAAATTACTGATGCATTATATAACAGTTTTTTTAATGATAGATTTTTTAATTCGTTGTACAGATATTCTGTGTGATACAAATGATTCTTTTTTAAAATAATTTATATTATTCTATTTTTTAATTATTTTTAATGGATTTATAGTGTTGTATCGTAGGCAACGCCTCAAATAATAATACCATAGTTAATGGATTCTACTAGACCTTGGTATATAACTCTAATTTTCTTAATTTCAAGTAAATTAGCTAAATTTTTGAAAGCATATATTATTTTCTTAGTTTTATCGTTGTCGGTTTAATGTGGTCATGCCATTTTAGGATATAACACATTTCAATGTCTAAGTATTTACAAAATTTTACTATTTTTAATGAAATTTGACATGTACACAATTTTGGATTCGAGCATTCATGTTCGTGATTACACAGGCTGGTTATATCTGGTGGGTTTGAATTAGTTACATAGTGTGGTATTAAATAAGTTTTATCAACATTTAAGAATAGGTTTTATTTGCACATAACCAATTATTGGTTTTTTCTCAGGTCATCTTGTATGAATGAAATTTCTTTGTCCCACATATTGATTGTGTTTCTAGACTTAATGAATTATTAATACAAACTATTTTTATTCCTATTTTTTAAATACGAGCTTAATGAATCGTAGGCATCGACTTTGTATGGATTGGATAGGTGGATAGGTTTTTGAACGGTTAGTAATATCTTTAATTATTATAATATAAATATTATATTAAAATTGAATTATCCGTTAAATAAAAAATATATAAGTCCAGTGAAAGTCCAGTGAAGCAAAAACATAATTTAAAAAAAAAAAGATATTATTTACACGGGATATCAAAATGAAATAAATTGTCTCTAATCATCTGGATAAAATTAATATTTATATACGATCAACAGGTGTATAATAATATAATAGCATTATTAGGATTTGGAAAAAATTGATCGATTCTGCTGTTAGCAACATGGACCGTCAGTTCATTAGTCTGTTTGTATTTTATGCTCAGCGTTTAACGAAGTAGCTATTAGTTTTACAAGGATGTGTTTTTTTTCTCCAAAAATCATTTTTTAATTAGTAAAAATGATACGATTTTTTTATGGCATACTTAAAAATATGATGCGAAACATCCTGCTATTGGTACTTTATTTAAACGTTTAAACGATATTTTCAACAAATCATACTATCTTGGTCAAACTTTTTTTTTTTTTGTTGATTTCTACAGTTACCTCGGAAACAGAAGGGAATAAACGACCCATACTACGCATCGCTAAGAATAGTTTTTCGTCTCCAAATGATTTATTGTTTCGTGTTTTTCTTCTCCCAACTATTTGGAGTCTCCCACCCTCGTCCATTTAACCCAATCAACCACATCATCCTTGCATGCACTGACTGTCATCATATCGTTTTCAATCGCATCCAACCATCTCGCCTTTGGTATTCCTCTCTCCTCTTTCCTCCTGCGTTTATTTGCAGCATCATTTGCAAACCATTTTATTCTATATCCCTAATTTTTCCTCTATCGAACCAGGTCTATGTACTATCTCTTATTGTCCTTTCTCCTTATCCTATCGTCTGTTGCCATTCCACTAAATAATTCTAAGCATTCTCATCTGATATTATCGATTTAATTTTTATTTTTCTTGTAATACAGTTCAAATAATCTAGATCTAATAATCTCAATAATCTAATAGAAGCCTATTATATTCCAAAAATATCTAGTTTTTTTAGTTTTATTTGGTTTCATATAGGTTATTGTGTTGAACGAGCAGAATAGTTTAAAAATTTAACAAGAAGTTCATCATAAGTTATATTTAATGTTAAAAAAGTTTGGTAAATTGTTCTTTTGTATGCATTAAAAGTTCAAAATCACGAAGTTTCGAAACACAGTTTAACCGAATTTCGCTCAGAATCCTATTTCATCAGCAATAACATACCGTTTCATACAGATATAAAGTAAACAATGTTATTTAACCTACTTCCCACCTACAACGGTAACACAACCTTCAGCAGTATCAGGGCTTTTTTTTTTCTTAAATTATATCTATTTATAGAACGCCAATTCTACACCGTATTTGATAAAATGATAATCTAAAAACAATAATAATAATAAAATCCGCTCTATACACTTTAATGTGTACAATGGAATGAAAACCAATAATAATTTTAACTATATACTCGTGATGTTCAAACAAAATTAAAAGAAAAAACATACCTAATAACATCACAATATGTTGTGTGTATTTCGAAGCCTGTGATTTTTAACGACTACAATATAGTACATCATAAAATAAAAATAATAATTAGAAAGTCCAGGAAGCGGTTATTTTTATGATGTACCATAAAACATCCAAAACGAAAATCGTTTTTAAAAATTAACTGCGCAACCTCATATACGGTACTTTTGTCACTTATATTTCGCTGTTCGTTGTGCTTTTATGTCACGTTGTTTGTCAGTTTTATTTATAGCGGGTACCCACATAAATTAAAAAATTATATATTCTAAAAAGGCGATCATCTTCCCGTGACATCGTATGCCGTGTCACGTGCGCCTTTTTTCGTGTTCTAATGGTCCGATATAATCTCGGTAATAATCGCGATAACCAAGACCTGTACCGGAAAATAATATTCTTGAGTTGGATATAATTATTAATTAAATATGATATAATTCAGATTTTATCTCGTTTGGGTTACAAAGATTTGTCAGTGTTATCAGCATGACAGCACTAATGGGGTAGCCAAGAAGGAAGACAATGCTTGCTCCCCCAATGACCGTATTTTTTAAATATTTTTACTATAATCGTTCATATTTATATTACTTTACGGAGAGTGTAGTTTATATCATATTGCATTGATTAATTAAGCAGGCAATTTACAAAGAACAGTGTGATTTTGGGATTTTTCGGCACCCTCTGTTGACTATTACTGGCTAAGCCACTGATTAGCATTTATAATACTATATATTTGTGGACATGACATGACTTACACGATGTTCCTGAAATACCGCCTTCAATTTTATAATTTCCAACCCGATCGGTCCATCTACTTATTTCACTCCACGCGCGTCTCATCAATCAGCCTTTTGCGGCTATTGCGAAACCCTTCGGCAATTTTCTCAGGCAAATAAATTATTACTAGGTACTAATTTGTTACACCAAAATGGTCCGCGTTTTCTTTTATTTTTTATCCATCCGTCGTTTTCTGTAGGTCAGCCTATTAATCTCGTTCCGGTTGAATTCCAGCCAAAATGGGGCCATCTCGTAATTTCATCGGGACGTTACTTTTGTCATGTATCGCATATCGTCAGAAACAGAAACTCGTGGTAAAAATAAACCCCCCGGTCGTAATGATCGCGTGACAGCGTGGAAACAAAGTTGACCATAAAAGCAAAATAAATTATTGCACACCCTTGCATACTATGCATGATTTCACATTTGTTTGGCGTCGTCATTGTACAATGTACAACTCCACACCAAAAAATTGACCGCAGCCATCCCATATTCCTAAAAATGTTATTATAATGTAAAGCGAAAAATTATACTACACAAATAAAATGCCTGTCAGTTTCACGGTCTCTTGATCGCATTCCTATACAAATTTCGCCAAATCGTTTCCACGAGCCGATTTGTTAATGCGGCTGTCCAAGACAGTCTCGTGAATTTGATATTTTTTTTTTAAAGATAATTTCCAACTGCAGTATTCTGTTTTAAAATAATTTACGACTTGAAGTAACTATATAATCTGTATTAACGATTATGAAATAGATTCAATAAAAAAAAAAAAAAAACTATTCTAAGCTCAGTCCAATTCATAATGACGCTTTGTCAACAATACATATGCATATTATGGTCAAATAATTGAATAGGCATTAAATATTTTTTTTAATAATATTTGTAAAATATTTTACCAATTTGTCCCTGTTTTTTTTTCCGATTTTTCCCATTAATTGGAAAAAATCCTGAGAAAATCGAACAATTGCCTTCCTTAAAGCACCTACCCAGCCAGATTAGAAAAAGTGCAATAGTTTTAAAAAAATTTAAAAAATAAATAAACATCTTAATAAAACCAATACATTCTTCGCTACACTCACAATCTAAAAATAATAAAATTGTAACAAAATATGAAACGATTGCGGAACTAATGTTTCCAGGCACAATACTTTTTTTTTTTAGTTATTTATACTATCATTTGAGGATTTTACTTATATTTCAACAGTTTACTATAATTTAGTTACATTTATACCGATAATGAAGAAAAAGATAAATAAGGTAAAAACTAAATATAACAGATATTAAAAACAAAAAAGTTAAAATTAAACACTCCAAAATGAAATAGAACTCAAGTTCTTTAATATCTGTAAACACACATTATAGCAAAAATTATAACGTTAAATGTAAAAAAAGTACTAATGTCTCACAAAAAGTTATTTAAAAAAGTTAAAAAGTTTTTTTCTTGAAAATTTGACAAATAAATTAGAATTACGGCATCATAGAACCAATAGACAACTAATTATCTCTACAAAGAACAACAAAGTAACGAAATATCCAAATAAAGTATTTGTAATGTGAAGCATAATTATTAAATATAGATATTGTCAGTGTTCTAAATCTTTTAAAATGGCTTTACTAGTTTTCCCATAAATAAAATAATAAATTATCATTGTTGAAAAATAACTGATGTCTCCAAAAATACTTAAAGAGCAAATACAAAGGCGTGTCTGAAAAGAAAACGATGGCATGCTCTCCAAAAAAAAAAAAAAATCAAATCTGCATCGAAAATTGCTTTGATTGATATCAACATTTACCAAGCGTTTATTAATATTTTCAATTTCTATTCCTTCGTTTCCCTAGACTTCCTACTTTTATCAAACTTATGTCAACTTGACCTTTGTTAAGTATTTCTCGCAAATAATATTTTACTATAAACATTTAACAAACCTTTAAAAAAAAGCTTGTTATTTTTAAATGTACATGTTCGTAAAAATGTTAATAGATATAAAAATGAAATTGTATTTTGTGAGTTGTCATTTAACATTCAATAGTTAATTACAATAATGTCGAACGCAATACAACTTAGTTTATAAATATATTTTTTATATTATTATTTTATATAAATAATTTAAATCGATTTAAAGGGTGGACAGTAAATTCATTTTTAAAGGTTTTTTGTTTAAAAAGAAAAAAAAAAAAACATTAAAATTTTAATTAAAATATATTAATCATTTGTTTATCTCTTAAAAGAAAATATTGCTTATTGTTATATTTGTTTCCGACGCAGTAATGCGTGTCATTATGAAAAAATAACAAAAAAGAAACAAAAGTTTATTATTGAACCGTTTCCTTTTATTCTACTCGGCTATTTATAAATTTTAATGGACAACAAACATATATAATATTTTATACGATTACTCGAGCTTACGTCGTTTATTTCGATAGATATGTATTAATAAGAAGGAATCTAATATTGGTCAGTATAAAATATAATTACAACAAACGATTGTAGATGATAATTATAAAAGAAAATATAGTTGTGACAGATATAAGAAGGTACAATTCAAACGTAAACTGCTGATATTTCTGATAGATATTTTAAAACGATTATGAAAAAAAACAATTAATAGATAACGCTCGACTTTTTTTTTACAATTGAGTACAATTAATAATGAACCGTGTTCAATTTTGGTCAATCAATTTTTTTATGCACAAAAAAAAATGTAAAATGACTATAAAATTATGAATAGCTCGTGAATCGCCAAACAATTTGAAAATTGTACACAGGCTAATAAGTATTTTGTACGAAATTTTGCTCAATACGATAAAATCCAAAAGCGAAAATAACGAAACCATTAATGCCGTGAACTTTCCCGTACTCCATACGTTTTTTTCCAGTTTTTCCCATTTATTTTGAAAACTGGTTGAACAATCAAAACACGACTTTCGTAATCACCAACAAGATCTAAAATTTAACAAGAAATATATTTTGGCTTTTTTTTATTAAAGCAATATTTCTGGTAGAAAACATAGTGCGTAAAAACTAAAAACAATAAAAACGGTAACACCGTAGAGTGCTATAAATATTTGTCCATAATTCATATACGTTTTTTTCCTGTTTTTCCCAATTATTTTGAAAACTCCTTTGTAAATGACCTCCTAAATGCACCAATTAGATCGAAAAAAAAAATGTTAGATGCTAAAAGATACAACAAAAATGTTCTCTTATCATTTCTATATTAGAGTAAACTTTCTGATCAAAAATTTATTTGCAGATACAAAAAAATAAAATAATAACACTTAATAAAAAAATCAATAGAATTTTGATACACTCAGAATCTAAAATGAATAGCAATTCCATATCTTGCTTACTTCGCGTCATAAACCACTGTTGTGGGTGAGAAGTTCGGAAGATATTGGATTTTGGATAATCGAGTTTATATGCAGAAAACAACGATGAACCTTTGCAACTACAAAAACTATTCTCAGCAGAGCCCACTTAAATGATAGTAAATGTATATATTATAATTAAGTGCCTTTATTGTAACCAAGGAAACCCAGAAATCGACAAAAATTACACAAATTATTTTCAGTAATTTATCGTTAATTTTTTTTCCAGTTTTTCAGAAAAACTATCCGGAATCTAGAAAAACGTTACGGGTAATCTAAGTACCGCTAATCATAAACCGTACAAATTAGAGAATTTCACACACCTAAAAATCTTTTTCAAATAAACAAATCTTTGTAAAACGAATTGATTTTTTGATACACTCAGAATTTAAAACCATTATTTATCAATTATGAGTATTACAAAATAATACGTTTTTTCCTTATTTTGATTAAATGTTTTTTTTTTTTTTTTTTTGTAATCTTTTTGACGATTTTATGGTGATAAAGAGTATAGTGGTAAATAATAAAACTTCACGTCTATACGAAAATTGTCCATTTTATACGTTGACGTTTTATTTATTGCATGTCTAAACTAACCTATACTAAGAAGACCGAAGACATAATCTTTACAGATCAATTTCGAAATTAATTGTTACCAATAAAATAATAAATATTACCTCAGTATAGACAATTGTATTTTTATATAGTTGGAAAAAAGTTTTAATGAAAACCGTTAAAACTCTCTAATATAGGAGATGACCTTAATTTTTAAAATTAATATTATAAAATATATTGAAATATTTAAGTTTACTTACAAATCAAAATATAAATGTATACTTGTTACGTTTCCCTCCCCCACCACTTTTCAAGCACGTCGTATTTAAAAATAAAAGCCCCTTTACGTATATATATATAAGCTGATAAAGGTTCGCCCTAGTTACAGAATTCCACATACGACTTTATAGGTACCATAAAACTCAGTGGCTAAAAAATAATTACAATAATAAAGCGTCGTTTCGTTTTCGATATCTTTTGTGAACCGTTAAAAAAACCGAACGCAGAGGTATATTTTTAAATACAAGTTAAACGACCAGATTTCATTAAAACGTTTCGCAGTAAACATTTTGTGAATTCTTTAATTGCGTACAAAGTTATAAAACAATTTTTCATTCTGCGTCATATTATTTTAACAATATGAGTTAGGAATAAATGAGATTTGATTTGACTCTTTGTGCAGTGAAACAGTTAGCTCTCCTAAATTGTGTTTATTTCTTGGAAAACCTTATTTTCTGTTAAAAAATATACTATTTTGTCATGCCATACCGTATAAGATGTAAATCATTCGTCTGTAGTATGGTACTTTATTTGCAAAATTGAAATTCGAAGTTCCCATTAACTTTTCGAGATTATTTTTTTTTCTTTTGTAAATATTTAAATGCTCAAATTATTTTACGCTAAACATTAAACGATACGAAATTTCCACCCAGTGTTACTTTAATTAAAACGTTTATTGAATTTTTTAAATTTTCTACTTCTAAATTCTTTTTTGATTTTATTCCTCAAAAACAATTTTTTGGGTTTCCCCAAATTTTTCTCAAAATACATTGAAATATGTGGATTTTCCCTAGATTCCCGAAAATTTTTCAAATAAAAAAAAGAGCTGATAATACTAATGTGTTTGTCACCATTATAGGTATAGTACGTTAGGAAGGAATTAATAGGGGTACATACATTTATTAAATTCATATTTGTTCGCAATAGTAAATTAATATTGAAAAAATACAATTCTGAGCGAAGTTCGGTTAAACATAAATTTAAATATCACGGTATTTTAAGCGACAATAACGGCAAACAAGTTGTTAACAGACAGACAAAATATAAATTTAAAAAAAACACATTATAATAGTACCGATACATTCCTCGCTGCGTTCAGATTCTACGTGTGATTGATACATATCAGTTTTATTATGTTTACCATAATTTCTGAATTACCTTGACTACACAGAATGCAACTAAAACACTATATAACCTCATCTGCAGTATACCAAAATCCGCTCAGTATCGTTTTTCAATCGCAACGGTTTATTGTCGCTTTTAGTATGCAAACTAAATTGCCCATTATACAATATCTTTCCAATAACTTCTCATCTGCAACAATGGCCTTCGCAACATTATCGCATATAAAACTAATCTGGAATTTGATGTCACTCAATTGACTAGGAAATTAAAATAATGATAAAAAAAAAAAAAAAAACTATTGTCTCTTCCTCTTTGAATTTGATAACGAGGAGACAACGGTTACATTCGTTCGTTTCGGGCGAAACCTACGCGTCCGATTGCGCGAAATTTAATTTTAATTTAATTTATCGGTACAATCATGTGGCTAGACAGAGACGACAAACGCTCTTTGACATGGCAATGACCTTTTAATGAAATTTAATGTGTATGTGGTCGCAAACTGGGCAATAATAATATATATCAATTGGCTATTTTTCGTATCTTACTCGTAAATTGGTTTCTGTTTGTCCGTCTTGGTGACCATCGTTATTTCGCTTTTAGATTTATTATTATTATTATTATTATTATTACTATTTTAAGGTTTCTTCGATCAAATAAATTATCATCACATGTATTGTAAGTATAATAATGACCCCTAATCACATTTTTTTTTTTTTTTTAAATAACTATATATTCAAACGAATCCAAGGAGATTTCACGAACCTTACACGCATTTATATCTGTACGTAATAATGGTTATTATATAATTATGTGAACCGCCTACGAGTACGGGTAATTTTATGGATTCTCGCGTACTGCAATATTATATTTATATCAGTGTGCCAGTGTTTACTGACCCTATGATATTTGACCAAGGGGTACAAATACTTTTTTGGGTCAACTGAGGGTCAATAATTACCAGTGATCTTATATCTTCCTTCCCCCTCTCTCCGTCAAATAGCACTAATGAATATTTACACCCAGCCAATTTACCCCGTGACAGTTTATCGAGGAGGTAAAAATCATCTAGTGAAATTTTACCAGTGGTCAAATATGATGGAGATCTATGTTCTCAAATACGCCGGTATCGCAGTACACCTATTTTACATCCTTAACAAATTGTAACCCCAGCAAGATGAAATTATTAAAAATATTAAATTGTAGGAGGTTCAATACAAAATAATAGAGGATTATTTTTACACCGCCTGTTATTCAATTTTAGGGAGTTAAAATACCCTAGAATAAACATTTAATTCAATTGTTGAATTGAAATTTCGTACCGGGAGCTCATAAGTCGCCGGTCGTCGCGTGGCTTCTACACCGTCCCATGCTAAACTCCTGGTATCAATTTTCGATTTTATAACCATTTATGCGATAAAAATCAATCATAAAAAGTAATCTTAAAAAAGCATCACGAAAATGTACTCTATTTTCAGTGGCCGTCGTAGTGGCGTTTTTCATCTGCTGGGCTCCTTTCCACGCGCAACGGCTGATCGCCATTTTCGGATCCAGCCAAACCGAGGATGTAACGTTCCTGCACCAACTGTACGGCATTTCCACTTATGTGTCCGGCGTGCTCTACTACCTGTCCACTACCGTCAATCCGATACTGTACCACATTATGTCGCTGAAATTCCGGACTGCGTTCAAGGTATGTATATGTGGTACCCGTTTTGTACCCTCGGATACTCGCGATGTGATGGGATAAGAACGGACAATGCTGTACTTGAAACATCTCTAGTTAAAACTGACCGGGATCGAAATAATATTACATTACAGTTTCGGGGAAAAATTAACGATGCCACGGCTCAGAAATCGTATTTTTTAGTTCGGTGTTCAAAAAGGCTCTTAAGACACGATTCCACAATGTGAACCACAGTCTATTCCGTTTCTCTGCGTTCACACAATGCACTATATTTATAATACCATTTGAACGGTAGAGAAACACACCTTCCATATCCCGTCCTGAACCGATAAACTGTTGACCATTGTTTCTTTGGTAGTAGCATGCCTTCCATATTCTGACCGGGTTTATTAACTAAATATTTATTTGTAACATATGCTTTTGGCCACTCTTCGCTCCATTCTTTTCTACCACAACATTTTTTTACGAATTAGGTTCTCTGCTGTCAGCCATGTTAATTTTCCAGATTACAGTCTGCATACTGGTTTTTCTTTTGATATTTAAAACAATAGATATCTCCTATCGTTCATACACGATTCTACGGTGTTGAAAAGAGCTTCTTTCCACCGAATATAAGGTGACGTTATGTTTGTGAGCACTGAGCGCCATTGTGTTTGAGTTGACTTTACAGTACCGCTGATAATCATCATTGAATTGTTGAGTTACGAGTCTATTTGAATACTATTAACCCATACTGGAGGTACTGGAGCTCTATACTCAATTGTTCTACACACAATAGCCTCTATTATAGTTGCCCACTCTTTTACAGCATTTTATTTAAACTCTCTAAAAAGAAAGACAAATAATACTTTGGAAATTTTTTCTATTTTTTTTATTTATTTTAACGAACTATACAGTATTCGGGGAAAATATTGAATGTGAGAACCTAAATAATAATATACAAAAGAACAATTTGCAAAATCGAAATAATGTCTAATCCTAGTATGCGTAGCCGGTATTTCCGCACGTCGCGTCAAATCCAATTGGCAATATATCAATACTATAAAATAATAGTTTTTCCGTCGAGTAAATGTATAGTATAATGATAAACGAACGCGATTTTCATGCGTGCACGATGTGAGAGATTTTTCAATAAACATAAAAAAATACATTTTCGATATTTTGTTCGGACCACGGTTGCCGATCGACGATATGAGCACACGTCATATTGGTGAGAAATAAAATACACTTGGGAGATATTTTGTAAAATAAACGACCGACGGCTACCTAAAGTGCAACTGTTAAATAACAGTGCACCGGGTGGAGTTTATCGGTTTATCTAGGTAATGTCCGTAATAATATTTCGTAATGTGTCTATACTGTAATATACCGTGCACTGAACCAATGGAGGCGTGAGCCACTGTTATAGACGCAAAATCGGAAACGTTGAACAGGGTGATTTGGTTTCTAACAGTACGTATTGCGTACAGATATAAATTTAGGTAAATTTATCGTTGAGTATAGATGGAAACGATAAATCGTTGTAATCGGAAGACGATTCTGGGCGAAGTTCGGTTAAACGCATTTCGATAAATTTGAATTTAAAATTGTGTTACGTGATTTCGACATTAGTTTGAACATCGATCGAATAAATTACAACATTTATATCCACATAAAACAAACAAGAAACTTAACAATTTTTCAAATAGCTATCAACAAAAACAAACGACTGATTGTTTTCAATTTATTTACCGCGGTAATAAAGTGAAGATAATATATAGCTCCTTAATATTCATTGATGGTTTCCAGTTTTGCTGAACTCTAAGAAAAAATTAAAAATACTCAACAGGAATATTATTGCGCGAAAATTCCCATATTTCGTTTTGCTCCATTATTTAGAAAACCTTACGGGACTATTCAAAAAATCACTTACTCGACCCGACGAAATATTCCACCAGAAACTGATATTTATAGTCGGAGTGAAATTTCTTGTAGGAAATTTTTCAACAAATATCAAAAAAAAAAAAATAAATACATTCCACAGTAAAACCAATTTAAACACACTTGAGGAGGCAGAATCATAATTTTTCTTTAGTTTACATCAAACGATATACCATTGCAAACGAAAAACGATTCTGAGAGAAATTCGTTTACACGTGATTTAAAAGGCCGTAACACCTACCTAGTTTTGGTAAAAATTTGATTTTAAAAATTATTTCCCCCCTCCTTTCATATCAAATTTTGTATGACAAAATATTACACTATTACATATTAACAACTATTATTTCAATCGTGTAAGACGGAAGTGTATCTTGACCAATGTAATATTGTATTCTGTTCATACGGGTCATGTACATTGCTGTTAGTTTTGGCCCCGCATATTGTGCTTAAAACGCTTACGCTAAAATAACACGAATATTTTTTGCACGTTGTTTTCGAAAAACATGATTTTTATGTACTCGCATACTTATATGATTTCCGGAAACACGATATCGACGCTTTCCTTGTGGACTATATAAAATAATAATAATACATATTAGTATAATAATTATTATGTTCAAATTTTTGGTTAAACCAATTTAAACAATTAACCTCAATAATTTGCAAAATTATAGCCTCAAACATTAAACAATTTAACATCAAAACGGATAATTATACAGACTGTCCCACAAAGATGTGTGCCTCTTGAATATCTCCGGAGATAATAAAGATAATCAAATTCTGTTAATTTTTTTTTTTTTCATTCACGAGGTTAAGGAATACAAATATTTATATTTGAATTGATTTTTTTTTTGTTAAAAAAATTAAAAATTAACTTTTTATTTTATTATTTTCGATATTTTCGGCTATCGTTAAGATAGCCATTTTGTAGAATCTATTTTTCTAAAAATGTTAATGTACTACACATTTATGTCCTATGAATAATTTCTAAGTAACAGCCGATTTAAATTCTACTAATCCATGTGAAAACCGATGTTATCGCGTAACGCAGTTATTCTCTTAGAGTGCGGAGTTTTACGTTGAAATAAAATGCTAATAATTTATACCTACGCTCAAAAAAAAAACCTGAAATATGTTCATAATATTGGAAAATATGCTTAAACTTGAAAAATATACACTTTTAATTTTTAATTTTATTTTTATTTTCGTGGATCGAGTCACTATTTTATCCATACTTTTCTACATTATTATAAATCCGAAATGTCTAGAACAATATTTTCGTTCTCCTTTATCGAGGTAAAGTTAACCATTTAAAATACATTGGTTTTTTCGTTTATTCTGAATTTTGTTTATACGAGGCATAAATAATTGACGTAAATATTTTTCTTGCACGGAAATTATCAAGAAGATACTTTATTAGGGGGAAAAAAATATATATTAAGCATTCTATGGCACTTTCTTTCTGGTAAACTTTAATTAATTTTATTATAAAATGTTAACATTAACCAATTATTAATGTTGTTTATGATAAAAGTTGATATAGCATTCATGACCTATATTCGATGTTCAAACAATTTTCAAAGATGAGCCACATCATTAGGATATTTTAATCAAATTTAACGAAACCGAGAAAAAATGAATGATTGATAGAAAAAAAGTGATATAGAATACTTATCTCTCTCTAAATAGTACCTGGCACTCGTGTGCCCCAGTAACTATTTAATGCTATCCAGTGGTGATAATCGTGTCACCACAGAAGAATGACTGGTGCCAGTGTGCCAATGATCAACACATTATCATAATGACCCAAATTAGTTAAATAAATTTTATGATAGTCATCATAAAATATGCACATACAGATATTTTTTCTCTGCAATAGTGCAGCACTACAGTTGTCAGTTGATGTTGTTGACAAACGCTATCGCTGTCGTAGCTTAATAAATACTATTTTGAGTTCTTAAACAGTTAATCGTCTACAAAGTGAATTTTTATCGTAAACACTCATTATTTCGCAAAGTATATACTTATATAAAAAAAAAAAAATGTTTGACAATTTAAAAAACAAACAGATCTAAAATGTTTCTATTGTTTTTCGTCGCCCTTGTTTTAAGGAGTGAAACGACTATCGACTTTTGATTTTCAAATGATAAACAATATTAAAACTATCATATACAGATAGAGTATTAGTTTAAATAAATTTTTAGTATTAACATTTTTTATTTCCGTCAACCCTTTCACGATATATTTCACTTTTAAATTTAGGTAGGGGGAAAATCATGGAGCATTATTCAAACGCCTCGGGCCGTTCCGCCACATAAATGATACCTCATATTCAGGCTATCTCTACCATTGGTCCAAACTTGTAATTTTGTTTTATTTTTTTAAACACTATTGAAAAATATATTTGCATATTTTCTTAAGATTTATCGATAATATCGGGAATGTTGGTATTTCGCATCGCACTGTCGCAGTTATAGATTTCAATAGATTAGCTTAAGCAAAAGTGTTTAGAAAGAAGTGTTGGTTTCCCCTTTTACTGAAGTGCCAACCAGCAAACCTTACTTAAAATACGCTCTGAACTATAAGTTGTTACATATGCAATAAATCCAAACAAATTCTCGAGAATAATAATAGTTTTCAATTCGAGTATTATTGAAAATAACTTTTCTCGGACTTAACGGTAGTCACATATAAATATGTAAAACAAAGTATAGCTTTCTCGGTTGTGAATAAGAGTATAAGTCTAATTAGTAAGTGTATACAGACTCGCATTTTGATTCATTATACAGGGTTGTCCATTTGATTGACTACACTCAATATTTTGAAAAAGATTCTTTTTTCACCGTTTTTAACAATTCAAAGAACAAGCACCTCTAAAATGTTATAATGTTATATTTCGACTATCTTATGTTACCGTTATTTTAAGGGGTAAAACGACTACGTAATTTTGATTTTCAAATGACAACCTATATTAAATATTATTGACGAGATGTCCCACTTTTAAGTTCGGGTACAGAGGGAGATTAGTGAAGCCAAACTAAAACGCTGTACCGCCACATAAACAATGCTACACTTCATTCCAAAACCACTACACTCCCCCTATAACCCATTTCCCTTTCAGAAGGGAAATATATTTTCAATCGTTTTTAATATAATTTGCCATTTTAAAACAAAACTTCGGTAGTCGTTTCATCCGCGAAAATAAAAGTAACAACAAATATCTGTAACGTAAGATTTTTGAGCTATTTGAATTGTAAAAAAAAAAAAAAAAAAACAATGCGTGTTGACAAAAACATCAATTATACCTTTCGAAATATCGAGTGTAGTCCACTTAAAAAAACGGATCACCCGGTATTCTCGTCCGGCCGTCTTCTTATAATGAATATAAATTTATTTGAACCGCAACTTTATCGCAATTAAAACTTTAGAACATAATAGTGTATACTGACGTAGTTGCAGGTGTTAGGTTGTTTTTAATAAATCAACTTTAGTATTCAACTTTTAATTTTCTATTACTTTTCAATCAGTTTCGACTCTGCGAATACAAATTAATAATAATGATTATGATAAAAATAATAATTAAATAAAATATTATAATACTGCACATGTATTTACAGTTTTCTGTTTCGCAACAAACTGCAACAAAATACACAACTTACTACGCGAATACTCATTAAAAAGAAACTGAAAACCTGCACTCCGGCATAATACGTTATTTTGTATTTTGTAGTTTTTTTTTTTTTTTTTTTTTCGTTATCATTTGATCGAGCAACTTCATTATTATTGTTATCGTTATTGTATTTAAAATCATTGTTAATAATATATTAAATCGTATTCCAATGTATTATACTGTATATTTTATTTTAATAAGCTATGTAATATTTCTAAAGAAAAAAATGATAATAATATATCGAAATATAAATAATATAAAAATATATTAATAATAATATAAAAATCATAAGAAAGTCGGAAAAAATGTTTATCGTCTCTTACCAATATAATAAAATGTCATATTTATAAATCGCTCTCCCGCACGCTTTTTTAATTAATAATATCCCAATAATTTTGTAAAATATTTTAAATTAAGTTCTCAATGTCATACAGATGTAATACTAAAATATTATTGTGATTTTTTTTTCACCGAAATACTGGTATTATTTTAGATTCTGAGTGTAGCGAAGAATTTATTAGTTTTACAAAGATGTTTATTGTTTTTTTTTTTTTTTTTTTTTTTTTTTTTTATACTTGTGTACAAAAATTCTACCAAAAACCTTGCTCAGATATATACGCGTGGCACCATTTCTGGAAGGAAATGTTGTCAGATATTACTTTTGAAAGATCATTTTGTGACTTTCCGAGCGGTTTTCATAACATATAGGAAAAACCAGAATAAAACGTAAGAAAAACGAGAAATTTACGAAAATAATATGCTTTTATTATTTTTCAATTTTGTTATTTGTCGTAATTCTATTAAAAAAATTCGCAGAAACTTGAAATTTGGACAGGAAACTTATATTTGCCTTTTTTAGACGTGGTAAAATTATCAAAATATTTAAGCTATTTATAAACATTTAAATTTAACGAGTTTTGTACGTAATTTGTATTCAGTTGGTACTCTTTGATATAATTGTTAGACTTAACAGATATGCTTGAACATTTAACAGAAGGTTCATTGAGAGTATTACTTTGTGGTCAAATAAAATTGAGTTTAATGTAGTATTTTTTTTTATAAAAAAATTGTAATAACAAATTTTGACAAAAAATTTTTTTTTTTAATATATGTATACTGCCGATTTAAGAACGATGGTGAAGTCAGAATTGTGTGTACTGACTAAATTTCGAAATAATAGCTTTTTGAAGTTCTGATATTATGCGGATATTATATGTCATATAATTTTATATTGTATACTCTTCATTTTTTTTTGCCATAGCCGAATGGTCATGCATACCCATCGATATCCTAGGGGTCGCGGGTTCAAACACGTGTCTCGAAAACATTGTTTGCACTTATTTTTTCCCATTTACCTAAACAGGAGAACAACGAAGGATTTTAGTTGTAGAGCTAGAGACCTAGCTATCACTCGATCGGACTATTTAATCGCAAAATACCATTTAATTTGTTATGCAAACTTTTCTATCGGAAATCTTGCTCCGATGTATTAAGTGTAGCTTATTCTCTGAATGAAATTTTATCTCCGTTGTAATTTAGGAAGGATATTTTTCAAACGGTTTTCGTAACACCGGGGAAAAACCGGGATAAATTGTCGGGAAACCGAAAATGTACGAAATATAAGTTTTAATAAAAAAATATTTTGTCCTTTTTTTCTATGTACAGCTTTTCTACCAGCAATTTTACTCCAATTTAAAATTATAGCACTTTTCTTAAAGAAAATCTGATTGGGAAAATATTTTAAGGTCAATTTTCGATTTTCCCAGGTGATTTCTCGGCAAATGTGGAAAACCGGGAAAAACATGGGAAAACCAGGAAAATCGCTATAATATTAAACAAATATTATTGAAAAAAATATATAATGCCTATTTAATTATTTTACCATATTATTATGGCATATATATTGTTGCCAAAACATCAATATCAACTGAACTGTGCTTAGAATCGTTTTTCATTAACAATGGTTTATCGCTTACAGATATACATTAAATTACCTAGAAAAGTGGCTGTACCTGCCTCCATTATCTTAGCATGTTTTTATTTTTATAGTTATACGATTCCCTTCCCTTAGCCTTAGCCTTAGCCTTAGCGGTGTGATTAAGTTTAAACCTTAATCACACCACGCGTCTAAAAAAATGGAAAAGTACCTTAGAATAGATTTGTTTTGTTTTTAAACATACAATACCTATATTTTATGTAAAGATTCCGAGTACCGCAGCTTCGCGTACATCAGACTCTCGGTATAATTTAAAAATAATTTACACGTATTTTATTAAAAACTGTTTGCCGACATTTTTCTTCCATTTTCATTTTATTTATAGAAATATACATAGTTTTTTTTAAAAATAAGAAACTTTTTTCAATTTATATTCCATTAAATTATAATTATAACTCGACAATATTTTTTCTCCACATTCTCGGGGATTATTTTCGCACAAAAATTTGTAAATGTATAACTTTATTGCCTCAAATAACATTATAGGTATTCAAGTGCCTAAATATGTATACATATTTTTTTTGTTTTTAGAGGGTTTACGTATATCAAGAGTAATCCATTTAAGCGTCTTCAATTGATATTTCAAAAAGTATTAACTTTTTTCGGAATTTTTTTTCTGTTTTTATCGATTTATAGAGCAACCAATTCTAAAATATTGCATTACCGTTATATTTTTTGTTTCCTTTGTTTTTGGGGGTGAAATCATTACCTAACGACTTTTCAAATAGCAACCTTATTATTATAACTTATTATTAAGCGTACATTTTTTATTCTGTTGTTTTTTTTTTTTTTTTTTGATACATTATATTTGTTTCTAATATAGCATTTTTATAATATTTTTGTCAATTATATAATATTATATTAGTTTCCTTAATATTGGTAATTATTTATTTCAATTACGTTCGAAATCGTCTCATTATTTATCGAATGAAGTATTCAACTTGACTCAACAATTTTGTTTTTTAGTACTGTTTAGACTGATTCATTTCAAAAAATAAATGTCACAAATAGGTGTCAGTGGCGTGTTTATTGGAGGGGTCCCATGGGTCTGGGCTTCATTTATTAACCGCATTAATATCTAATATAAGTCATAACCTTGTTTTATTTTTATATAATAACGGGGGAAAAAAATTATATATTTTCTATTACCATAATATTATGTTTTATCAGTGTGGTTTCCACTTTGTCAGTTGGAAATCAAAAAAGTGCAACGAGAGCAATAAAATTATTTTAAAATGTTATCACGGACTGTTATCCCGATGTCCGTTACTTTAATAATTTTCGTTTATCAGGTTATCATAATTCAAATATCGTGATCATTTGTTTTATCACCTTGTACCGATCGACAAAAACTGTTTATTGAATTCCCTTTTGCTTTTAGAAGTCTAATACGTGTGTCCTGTTTATAAAATGAACTCTAAAATAACACATTTTTTTACGACGGTAACGTCTACCGCGTTTACCTGTGCGCCTGCTGTGACAGTCGAAAAATCACACAATGAAGAAAATAATATGGAAAATGTGAATAAATTATTAAACACTCAGGTATATTAATATAATTTACAACAATATAGTGGTGGGGGAGGGGGGTACCAAGTATTTCTAGCTAAAATACTATTTGTATGAAATAAATTTACTTAACAGATATGTATTCCAGGGAGGATAAACTCCAGACGATTTTAAAGTATAGATATAGCGTAAGGAAATTTGTTAATTAACATTTAAGAAATATATTAGAAAGTTTTGGTGAAAGGAACCAAATATACAAGTGTCATAATCCAAAATCAAAAGTTTAAAGCGTGTAATAAAATTATACTTAAAAATATTGTTGATAAAGTAAATTCCTCTAAATCAAAGCCCCCCACGACACTGTGCCACTTAAATTATCAGACCCTCTCACACATGAAAAATTCCTAAATACTCCACTGCTAAGTATCAAGATCTTCAAACACAAATATTTCCAACAATATTACCATGTTGATGGTTTGAACTTACACGAATACATAGTTATTTTGTAATAATAAAATATTTAAAAACGAAATTTACGTTTAATTTTTAGTTGTTTTTGATATTTGTTAACTCGAGTACTCGACTGTTGAAATCGACTCGATTCGAAATAATGAATAACAACTAAGACTGGTCGACTCAACTTGATTTCGAAAATATCAAAATTCCTCAAACTTTAAATTATATTTAGTATAGAATTGTGTTCAAATTAGATTTTTTACGATTTTCTTTCATAAAAAAAAAAAAAAAGTCTATATAAATTAACGCGGAGAAATATAATTGCGTCTACTGATATTTTTGTAACATTATAACGGTCTCGACAACGGACTTAACAAATATGTTCAGTCATTATAGTCATTATTAATGACCAAGTTTGCAGATTATTAGTTAACACGACTTTTATGTTTTACTAAACGCATCACCGTTAAATGAATAAACTTTAAAATAAAGCACTCGTAATCTATTTAGTTTGCCAACGTATCGCGATAATTTAATTCGTATTGTAAAACACTGTTGAAGTTACCGTTAAGATTTCGGAAACGTCACTTTATAAAATCAACAGCACTCAATATGGGTAGGAAAAAACGGTTGGAAAAACCATAGAAAACCTTAAAGCTTTTTTTTTTTTTTTTAAAGGTATAGAATATACCGATGACGACGATAAATTATCGCAAACGAAAAGCGATTCTAAGCGAAGTCCAATTAAACACGGTTTGATAAATTATTTAATTGAAAACTGTATTAATTCGTAACAAATGTGAAATAAAATACCTGACCTTGCTACGTGTTTTTTCATTACAAATTTCGGAGCATTTTCGCTGGATCTGCCAAAAAATTGTTGTTCCCAGATATTTTATGACCAAATAAAAACAACCCGAAAATTCTAAATGGCTGTACAAATAGCTCAAAAATCACTAATATAATGTAAAAATTGTATCACGTAACATTTAGAAAAGACTAATGTAAGTGTTCGGGAAAAATTCCAATATCTACGATAATTTTTAACCGAATTACAATAAAAAAAATACAAAATCGTAAATAAGGGAAACCATAAGCTATTAATAACAACTGTCTCGTTTTCTGGTTATTGGGAAAACTACAAGGAAAATCGAAAAATGATTTTCTCTATTCACCAACTAGAACAAATGTTTGATGATCGGAAAAGACTTCTGGTATAAAAGTGCAGGTTTACAGGGAGAAAAAATAATAATAAAGCACACGCCATATTATAATACGAAAGTATTAGTAAACCGAATGCATTACTAGCTAAGCTCAGTATATGTACAAACACGGACGATTTAAAGCTGAATATTTTAGATTCCGAGTGTAACGATGGAGCTATTGGTTTTACAATGCTGTTTATTTCTTTTTTCTTCTTCTAGTCTGTGGACACGTTTTTTTCTAGTAAACTTCCATCGATGTATAAGTGTATAGGTGTAGCACTTTTCCAAAAAGCTCAAGTTATCTAGATTGCACATTAAGCCGGTCATTTTTTGATTTTCGACGCCATTTTTTAAATAAAAGCACTTAAGTTGGGAAAAACGTAGGTAAAATACAATTTCACAATTTCATTGTTTTATAAAAACACGAACGACGTTTTCTACCAGAAAAAATGATTTAATCGAAAAATTACAGGATACCTTTTTTGTTGCCCTTTTGATTTACTTTCTTATGGTTCTTATTGACAAAACTTTAGAACCACTTTTGAGCTTTTAAGGAATTTTAATTTTTGGAGTTTGTTTTGCTGTAATTCGATTATAAATACACGTAGATACTTGAAACTTGGTAATAATACTTATATTGGACTTACATATAGATATTATTCTATACACATATTATAGACGTGGTAAAATTATCAAAATCACCGGACGACTTTTTTGGTTTTTAATAAGCGTTTTGAAATCAAATTTAAACGAAAATCGCAAAAAAAAATTACGGCACTTCAAATTATGTATTATTATAAATTGTCTTTCGTCAAGCAATAGTTTATTGTTGCTTACAGATAAAAATAAAATATTCTTAAGTATCCTACTTTCCCAACTACTCACTTACAACAGTGGCTACTCCCATCCCCATTATCAACTTTTTTCTTTAAATATTATTTATTCGGTTTTATGTTTTATGTTTATTAAATCGCAGTATTTTCAAAAACGCCATTTTTCATCTTTAATATATTTAAAACAAAAAAACAACCGAATTATTATTCTAAAATACCTACGTAATACCTCATAATATATTCGCATCGCCATTTTTCAGAAAAATAATATTATGTCACCGGCGATAGATAATTCTCCTGCAAACTTGAGAGCTTGCCGCAATAAGAATAATACGATGTGAACTATGCGATACCATGAGGTTTACATACGTGGGTAATTTTTTTTATTATTATTATTATTATTATTATTGTTTAGTATACGCGGTTCGATATATTTAATAAAAATATTTTTAAAAACTAAAATAACGTACAAGTACAAAAAATTTAAAAAAAAAACCCCGTTATTTGAATATTGCAATTTTTTATGGGTATACACGAAAAACGCTACACGATAATAACAAAAAGGTAAACTATATAATATAGTCCATTGTATTCAAATACTATACGAGTTTAATTATACGCGGGGCTGCATCTGAGTTATACAAAATATACAAAATATATAAAATATAAAAAATATAAAAATATAAGAAAATTAATTTAATAGTTTAATTGATTCCGTTTATATTTTGCATTATTTATAAAATATAAACTTTCTAGGTTTAATCTTTAACCGGTCAGTAAAACTTAAAACTTAGGTTAATATAAATTGTACGACTACGGTAACAATATATATACCTATATATTATTTTCATATGAAAATTATATTGATTTCATAAGCCCTTCAGGCGTTATTTGAACGTATCCATGGTCGTAAAATAATAATTTATAAAAGAAACGTATAGTATGTATAGTGAAAAAGGTAAAATTTAAATTGTTAAAAAAAAAGATATCAATTTTGCTTTCGCAAAAAATTTCAAAAACAATATTGAACGCTGGAAGGGCATTTAAAACTAATGCAAAGCGTATAATATAAAAAGACGGACATACTTCGCACGACAGGTGAGCCACTGTTGTAAGTGAGAAGTTGGGAAGGTAGGATATACAGAGGGGAATTTAAATTATATCTGTGCCCAACAATGGTTATTGCTCACGAAAAACGATTCGGAGCGAAGTTACGTTACACATATTTTGAAAGGCCGTAATATTTACGATATTTGTCAAAATTGGATATTCAAATTCTTATAAAAAAATAAGTAAAATACTATACACCTACACTAAACTCATAGAAATACGCAAAATTAAAATCTCTATAAAAAGCTCAAAAAAGTGTATAACGGCTAGAAAGGGCAAATATGAGATTTTTTTTCCTAAGTTTCTGCAAATATTTTAAATTGAATTACAACAAATAAACAAAATTTAAAATAATTATTATTTTCGTTAGTTTTTTCGTTTTTCCTACGTTGTTTTACAGTTATTCAGAAAAACCACTAAAAAAATCAAAAAATTACCTCTTTAGAGCATCACCCCAGTCAGATTTTCTTTCAGAAAATGTGCTATCGTTGTACATCGAAGCAAGCTTGCTGATAGAAAAATCGTTCACAAGAAAAAAAAAGGCCGTAATATTTGACTTATACATTTTGTATATTTTCCCTTTACCCCGGTTTTCTCCGTTTGTTATGAAAACAGCTGGCAAAAGGTTCCTCTTAAAATTACCAATTCAGTCAGATTTCCTTTCAGTAAAAGTACTACACTTATTAATCGGAGCAAGATTTCTGGTAGATAAGTTGTTTACGGATAAAAAAAAAAAATAAAATAAACATAATTGTAAAACCAATATATTCCTCGGTCCACTCAGAATCCAAAATTTGGTAAGTGATGAAATTGTATATAATATATTAAAGTTTTTACACGTTGGTAGTGTTATTTTATAATGCAAATAGTGTTTTTTTATTGATATGTACAAGATCTCATGGCGGTCCGTGTTTTAATAATAAGGTATATACCTATAAAATACAATATATATTTCAAATAATGGTAATAAAATAAAATCATTTTTAAAATCAGGGAAACATAGAAATAATTGTCTTCGAAAATTTAAACCACAGCAATGATAAAACTGAAAAAAATAATTTAAATCACCAAAAACTTAATAATAAATTAAAAAATAAAACTGTTGATATTTGTTAAAAACCAGCGAACTTATTTATTAAGAACTTTCTAATAATAATGTTACTTTATATAATATTGTAGTAAACGTTCTTTTTATTAGAGATGGACTTGGTAGGTACCTATTTTTTTTTTTTTTAATAAACAAACGGAATATTGGTACATTAAAAGGTTATTTATACGAACTCGGATACAGCCAATTATAAAAGTTGAACTAATGAAAAATATATTGTCTACCTACGTAAGTAAATATTGTTTTGACTTAAAATGAAATATAATATATTCTAGTATTATATTTATATTACAATTATCTACAAACACAAAAATAAAATTATTTTTTATAAAATGAATTATGAAAATATTTAAAAATGTGTGTTGTTAATCGTGTGTTCGCTCGAGAAAAAAACGCATGAACAACAGAGCTCAGTCACTGGAGTGGAATTTTCCCCCAACCGGCTTGTTTCAAATTAAATATTTCTTGTTTTCTTTTTTTTTTTTCAAACATGATAAAGAACTAAACCAAAAAATGTTTATTAAAATAAGTCCAGTAGTTCCCGAGATGTTTGCCTGTCGCTTGATTTGCGTTTAGAGAGAGAGAGTTGAAAGTTTAAACCCCTAAAAACCGCATCATTTGACATTGATACTAGTTCCATACATACACAACATTTCATTCCCGTCACTTCATTTGGAGTGTCTGTTGTGGTGTACACCGATAAAAAAAGAACTAATAAAAATAAATTTCTTACAACAACTTTTTATCCGAACCTAAGTGTCGATTCATCCTTACTCAATTTCGAAAATTGAATTTAAGAGTATAAGATCCCTCGTCCTCGTCCATCAATCGGTATTCGTTTGGCCTTATAAATTGTACCTCCGCTGTAATTACATAAAGTCGACCGAATCACTGCGTGTTTCTGACAAATTCAGACCAATTTATGTCCGCATCAGTGTTATTTTCAAAATTTAATTTGCTTGTATTGACAATTATAAACAATTTACTTGAGCCCAATTTCTTTGTGACCAAAACAATACTCTACGGCATTCTAGATTTTTTGTATATACTTATTTTATGTATTGCCTGTCCCTACGAAAATGAATTACTTTTGCCCGTTGGTAATCAAAAATGAACTAATGAAATTCGATCGATAACCGCGTAAAATATCAACTGGTTAGATTAGTGGCGCGGATGATCTTAGCCGCGGAAAAAAAGTACTGTACCTAACCTAATCTGACGGAAATTTTAAACATTTGAATAAAATAAAACCTAAAACTTTTGAACACAAACTCGATTTGTATTGCATATATATATCTGTAAATATAAATACGAAAAACACTAATATATTAACCCATATAGATCAAAATATGACGCACGTGCCGTAAACTAAATCATATGTTCAGTAAAATATTTATCGGGAAAAAAAATATGAAAGAGTGGGCAACTCGTAAGATCCGCATAATACTCTTGAACTTTGGTCTGTGGCCGGTCAGTGTATTCGGACCGAGTCAGATTCAAACGAATAGTTTTAAAAGTGATTTTCAATATAGAGCCAACGTCGTAGCAGCCGTTCGGTTTGTTAATTTTAAACAACATAGTTTCGCAAGTTTTTTTTTTTTTTTTCCTTTTTTTTCCGGTGACTTAGTAACGTTTAATTTTAATGCGATAACCTGATATTAGATTCTGAATGTAGCGACGAAAAAGTTTTAATATGACGTGTGCGTGTGTGTTTTTTTCCCCGGAAAACACTTTTGAGCTAGTAAAAATATTCAGATTTTTTCATGCCGTACCTTTATAAAATATGCGGATTTTTTCCAGAACGATATTTCGAATTCCCAATACTTTTCCGAAAAATTTCCCTTTATGTTTTCATTCAAAAAAATGATTATGAATTGAGTTCGGTTAGTATTGGTCATATTTTTTTGGCACCGTGCACTTTCCGCCCGTGCGTTTTCAGTTCAACACCTTTCTCGTGCTATTTTCACCCGTTAACGTATAATCTTTACCTGCTGAAATTATGTAAGGTGGAATATTCGCTCAAAAATTTAAAATTATAAATTAACGTGCATTTAATATATTAAAATATTGTGTTACAAGTACATAATTGCTAACTTGTTATTCTAACTTAATACATAACTTACGAGTACATTATATTCATGTTTTATAATTGTCTAATCTAATTTAATTTTTTAACAAACGTTCGAGTAAATAAACTTTTCTTAAATTTTTGACTTTTTAGGAATCTCATTTTTATTTATCTGATACGTTGATCTAAATGTATTTATGTATATTTTATACGGGTTTTTTTTTTGATACATATCCCAACCTTAAAAGCCTTCCATTGATGATTCCGTTGTATTGTATTAGTTATGATGGAAAATCCATACGTATAGAATGACGAGATATATAATTTATAACTATACCTATTAATTATCATTTATTCAAAAATCTGAATCATAACTATAATAATTTGACAAATGTAAACAATTTATATATAACTTTACATTTTGAATGATAACAATCCACCTCACATACTCTCAGCTGCCGATAAAGATTAGTATAATGGGCGGAAATAGCACAAAAAAAGTCTTGAACAGAAAAGTCACGGGCGGAAAGTGCACGCCACCGTTTTATTCACTCTCGTAGCCAGAATCCAATACCTAACCTAACCTAACTTAATCTCTTGAACTTTGGTCTGTGGCCGATCAGTGTATTCAGACCGAGTCAGATTCAAACGAATAGTTTTAAAAGTGATTTTCAATGTACAGCCAACGTCATAGCAGCCGTTCGTTTGTTCATTTTAATAGATTCATTTCGTCAGCAATGGTTTATCGTTGATAAAGATTACAGATATAAATGAAATAACCTTATGTATCCTACCTTCCCAACTTCCCACATACAATAGTGACTACACCCGTTCCCAGTATCGATTTTTTTTTTTTTTAATTTTATTTTTTGTCCACATACTAATATGCGTTAGTAATCTAATAGTTTCTTTGATATTTATACGCTACTGCAACTGGATACAAAAATTTCGTTAATATATTTACTTTAATATCGCAGTTTAATAATATGCGTATACAAACACAAATGTATCAAACTCATATAAAATTCATTCTGAAGGGCGCATTAAACAAAAAAATGACTGTAAAACAATAGCATTATTTTTTTTAGATTTTGGGGTGATCGAGTATAATAATATATTGGTTTTACTACGATGTGTTTTTTTCCTACCAGAAATCTTGTCTCGATGTAAAACTTCATAGGAATTTTCTTATTACATTTTTAATCTACCTATGTTTGGAGTATTGAGGAAGTAATTCTTGTATATTTTTCTTGTAGTTGGGAAATGGAAAATACTGGCAATATTCTGTATAATTTTTGTAAATTTCTGGGTTCCAAAGGAACAAGGAAAAATTACGACTGCTCGTTTTGCAATTTGATTTATAAACAACACAAAACAAATGTCGATCGAATACGCGTTCCTATACAACGTAGCAAACAAAAACAATTAAAACACGCAAATGCATTAAATTCACAGTCCCGGTTTAATAACAATATCATGCAGTAGCACGTACCTCTTGTCAGCCGCGTTTATTTCGAAAATTGATTCGTTTTAATTCGGGTTACTGCATTGGCGTCCGGTAACGAGTGTAATACCTTTTACTTGATTCGTCCGGTTACATATTTTAAACGAATTTGCAGAACGTGTGTTTCTAATTTCCCTTGACAATGAAATTTCCATTATATATTTGCTCAGTGCGATCACAATCAACGTAGAGATAAATTCGGTGACCCCATTGTCCCCGTTGGCGGGATATAGATGCGGAAACTTATATCATATACATGTATACACATTACCGGAACCGTACCCGCAATCAAGGAGACCGTAAAGTCACAGCAGAACCTTCCAGAGATTCGAGCACGTTTACGTTTGTACAATAGGAGGTCCGTCAGTAAATAACACACACACACACTCGTATATACCGCGGTCGATCAGAATTTTATACTGCAAAAATTGTCTCGTATGAAATAATCTAACTAGAGAAAAAAATCGCAATATACTTGGGCTTGACATTTTAAAACGCCCCTTCTGGGGCTGGGTAAGATCCGATTTCGATTTACGTTTATAACATTAAATTTCAGTGAAAATATTAATCTGTTTTTACATAAATATTCCCGGTTTTCCCCCGTTGTCGTCATTACGAATACTATTATAGGAAAATCAAACAATGACCTCCCCAATACATTAACTGGACGAAAACGTTATATCAGAGACCATCCCTGCAGTCGATGATTGGAGCGATATTTTTGATATAATTGAGAACAGACGGAAGGGGGGAGAATCGTACATATCGTAGTAACAGCTTATACAAGATTTATCAAATTTCACGTCACAGTCAAATTATCCATGAGATACTTTTTATTTTTATTTTTGAAATCATATAATCTAAAATTTTACATTATCCTTATTTTTGTCACCTTTATTAAAATCATTTTTGATTGTCAACGTACGTTAAAAATTCCCATAAACAAGTTTTTATTTCACATTTTGGTGTTGAAATTTTAAACATCCATTAACTCGTTCGCGAAATATTCCACTTTTCAGTTTGAACAGGAAGAGATTGCCGTTTGAAAATCAAAATTAGGCAATCGTCCTTTCACTCCCAAAAATAATAAGAGTGACGCGAAAATTAACGAAAATTTAATATTTAAGTGTTGATTTTTCTGAAACTATAACAAAATCGCTGTCCTGGGATAATGGGGAAGGGTACAGCCACTGTTGTAGATGAAAAGTTGAGGAGGTAGGATATAAACGGGAATGTAATATGTATCTGTACGCAACGATTAACCATTGCTAACGAAAAAACGATTTTGAGCGGAGTTTGGTTGATAGTGGTTGCTTTGCCAACAATATATATGTCATTATATCATGGTGAAATAATAACATATACATTAAACATTTTCTTTAATAATATTTATTTGATATTGTACCTATTTTATTATTCGTTTTTTCCCGGTTTTCCTGTGTTTTTTCCCGATTCGTCTCATTTATTGGGAAAATTCCTAGAAAAATCAAAAAATGACCTCTCTAAAGTGCCACTCCAATCAGATTTCCTTTCAGAAAAGGTGCTACCGTTGTGAGTCGGACAAAATTTGCTGATAAAAAATTTACCAACAGAAAAAAAAATAAATAAACATCATTGTAAAACCAATACATTCCTCCACTCAGATGCTACAATTCCGAAAAATATTTATACCTTCCGGGGTATCGCCACGGGTGCCATATCTTCGTGGAACACCCTGCATGATATTAGGCATTCCTTGCCACGCCTGAAATCTAAAAGTCGAAAATCCGTCGATTTCCACAAATACCTGTAAACTATAATGCCATGAAATTGGCATCGGTCATTTGTTTATTGATGTGTGCACTTGTTGTATACTTACATGTGAAGTTAACAGAGAAACAGTGTTTTTTGTTTTGTACCGACAGGAAACGGTGTTACGGTGTTGTAGAAGCAGCGGACGGACGAGCTCGTTCTGCGGCGGTGCCGTCATTGACGCCGTTGGCGAAGAACAGCGATGGCCGCGGGAACCGTGGAGATGGCGATTGTGGCGACGGAACCGTCGGCGACAACGACGGCGGCCCAGCGATTCGCCTGTTGCCGCGACAGCCGACGTCCGGAGACAAAAGTACCGGCGCGTTTCCGGACGGGCGTCGTCATCCTTCGAACTGTCCGCCGACGACGGTCGTCTTGCGGCTGCAAATGGGTACACCGTCACCGTCATCGGCCCGGCACGGTCGTCGTCCTCGAACTCATCGTCGTCCGCCGGTCTGGCCGACTGTTGGCGGCGCGTGCTGAACGTCGGCGGCTCCGGAAACGCCGCCGCTCGGCATCGGGTCCGCGACAACTACGACGACGACGACGACGACGATTCGTCCGGCCCGCTGTCGGCGTCGCGTCTCCGCGGCGGCTGCGTCGGCGGCGCCCAGAGTTCGGCGGGACCGGTGGCCCTCAGCAACTGGACCATGATCAGCGACAGCAGCCTCAGGGACGCGAACTGCGACGACCTCCGCGAAGAACTGTTCGGGCGCGGGTACGTCGAGGCCGGGCCCGCGACCTACGCGGTCACCTGCAACGTCCGTGCGGTGACCAGCGCCACCGCGGCCGACTTGGACGACAGCGGCACCGCGCGAGTCGACGTCGGCGACGATTACTATTGACCGCGGTATAAAAGAGAGTGCGCGTTTTGTCGTTTTTCTCGATTCGTAAAAATGATAATAATATCGCCGCCTGTAGACCGCGACAGAACCGCAGACCTATGTAAAGTATCCAACTGACCGATAACCGACCGAGAGGTCCGGGGGCCGACGTTGTTAGAAAAATATAGCGTCGTGCAGATATTCTGTATGACGCTGTTCTATCGCATTGGCCATCTGTTTCTAACAACGTCGGTACCGAACCCGACAGGAGCGATTTTAGGAGGAATGGGGGTGTGGGCGTCCGACCCCTCCGACCCCCGAATATCGACATTCGGTATTTTTAGAAATTCTCGCATTCTCGAAACGTCCGATACCGTTTGGTTTTATTTTTCGATTGTCTTCGAACCCGCGCGTCCTAATATCAGATTAGTTCGGATTCGATTATACACGCGCGAACAAATTTCATTCGTCGCATTTCGTCCTTTGAAATCGGCAAAAAGTTCTCTGGGCCCTCCTCTCCCCCGCTCCTCTAAAATTAAACTCTAGGATAACCCCCTCCCCCCTTTAGATACGGTGGGGTACGAGGGAAGCGCAGTCTTCAGATGAACACCGCAAAGTAACGCGTTTGACACAGTATTAAAATTATAAAAAGGCGGGTGTTCACCCCGAGACGTCTGGCGGCTATATCCACTCTCTTTTATATCTATAGGTTCTCTATAATACTATTACTGTACATCGAACGCGGTCGTACTATATTTGTTTAATAATAATTATGACCTATGTGTAATATATTTGACTTCTGTTCGGCGAGACTGATGGTCATTGGTGGTCGTAATGATTAAAACAAAAAAAAAACCAGCATTTAGTAGCTATATTATCGAGTCCTTTGTAAAAAAAAAATCAACCTGCTGTGTATACCTACTGTAAATAATTAAAAAAAACCGACTTGTATTGCCCGATTATATGAATGATAATTATTATTCTTCGGTACTTTAAAACTAAATACCTATCTGTCTATACACAGAACGGTCCGCCAATCAGGAACCAGCGATTTTCTCGGAAGGTAACGAGTGGATTTAATTTCTGTTTGATATTATTGTTTTTTTTTTTTTCAAACGTCGCTCGGATAAAGATTATTTATCCATACATGTCGATATGCATACGTGTTCCTTTGAACTGAATACCGGAGGTGCCGGGAGTTTATGTGCTCATATCGAGGGTATACATAAAGTCCGTAAGCGGTTGAAAACGGCGTTAAAATAAAACTTGTAGAACGATTCCGTATAATGAATTGAACAAAAAAAATAACAAGTTCACCCAATAATCCTCTGGTTAAACGGATCACACCCTGTATACATCATAATATATATATGATAAAAGTAAGTAATCTCCAACATTGAAATAATTTTGCAAATTCATAAATTACAAATTTCAAAATCATAATATGTAAATTATTAAAATTAGTAAAAATCGATTTATAGTTATTAAAATGCATAAATTACAATATAATATAATACATATTTTGTTTTATAAATTATTATACGCGTTCTATAACGCGCCTTTTTAATGGAGTCATGCCGGGTTTTTTCATACAGTAAAATTTCATCTTGTCCGTGTTTTATTTTGTGCTCATTTATGCACTCATATTTTGAAATTATTTTTGTCCGCCTAAGCCGCGGTACGTCACTGCTTCTAATTGTTGCGTACGTTATATTCGTCTGTATATTCAGTAAAACGTTTACAAATTAAATACAAATTCGGATGGTAATGATAAAAAAGACTGTTAAATTTGGAATGAAACGGTTTGCGTGCATTTATTGTATCATTATTACACCATAATTTTGGAGGAAAAACTAAATACGAAAATATGTAATTTTCAGCTAAATAGTCGCAATACTGTTCAACCGTATCGTCAGATGGTTTATTTTCTAATCAATCGAATAGAAAACGATTTTCAGTATCATTGGCATCCGAGAGTGGTAAACCAAAGGCATGTACTAAGAATTTTCAATTTTCAGATTCGTTATTTGTTGTAGTGATTTATTGTTAGGCCTGATTGTTAGATTTTTCTGAACCGATTTTGGCTTAAATGAAAATTGCAACCACTAATTTCCGCTGTTGGCCAAATAAACGGCAAATAAAAATTCCGTATAGGTACGTTATCGAAAGGTTCGTGAATTTCCGATACGATGCCTTATATACTAAGAATATTTTTACTAAATTTGATATTTTGTTATTATTTTAAAATTACGGTTTTATTGTAATATTGTCTGCAAAAGAAAAAAAACATACTTACAAGACATACAAACTAAAAATATAGTATGTAGGAAACGTTGTTATATGCAATGAACATATTATACCAATCTCAAACTTGAAAATATAAAAAAAATTACACCATCTGTTTGACAAGTAAACAGGGACTATGTAGAAGTTTACACTGCCTACGTATATTAAATTCAGGAAAAAAGATAACATTTGTAGGAATTAACATGTAGTCATATAATATACATATACTTGTGTATTGAGCGTTATAGACAAAAAAAAAGACATCCCCGACGTGATCGACCGGTCGTCTCTCGCGTTCGGCATCGAACAATACCCGAAATCTGGAATTCGATTTTCCTACTCTCTATGCACCGCGAGACACTATTATAATAATATTATTGTATTCCGTTTCGTTCCGGAAACCTTTTGACGCGGAACCGCCGCCGTTTTAATAATATTATACATAATTTTGAGGCAAGACCCGTTCGGCCCAAATTCGACCTATCCCGTTTCGTCCAAATGCCCGTTTCGCCCACACACATTTTGGTCATTTTAATATTCAGTTGGCAATCGTCGTTAACGATAGTTAAAACACATAGAAAAAGTTATTTAAAAATGTAACATTTTATACAAATTTGTAACGTTGAAATTCCCAGAAAAAAAAAAAAAAAAGAAAGACAAAAATATAATGAAAAACGTATACTATTATATTTTAGGTCTGGTGAAGTAACTACGAGGTATAAATTTGTATTTTTAGATGGCTTTTTAAATAATTGTTTATGTGTTTCGACTATTATTATTCAAAAACCATTGTCAACTTAACTTTTAAAATCACTAAAATGTATTTGAGCGAAATGGTAAAGGTCGAGTTTGAGCGAAACGGGTCGTGCCCAATGTATTTAGGTAATTCACTTTTTGCGGGTCTCGGAACGCCCGGCGATGACTTTTACAATATTTTTGAAACAAATCTTTAAAAACAAAAATCTATGTTCTCGACATCTCTTCTCGGATGGAAGTTTTCCGCCCTCTTTTTCGGTCTTTCGACTCTTTCAACTCGACTAGCTAATACGCGCGTTACAAAAAAAAAAAAAAGGACAACCTACTTATATTATTTCCTCGGCTCTGTGCGTATATTTATTACTTTTTATCCGCGTAAGTGACCTCAAATAACATTCAAAAAATTTAAAATAAAACAATGACTCGTGATTCCGTTTTCTGCGCGGCTTAAATACCTAGTGTTTAATTTTTAAATTATAATTTCCGATAAAACGTTTTATATTATGGAAAAAAAATCCTCACTACCCTCAATCTAAAAAAAAAAAAAAACAAATAGTGACCCACTCGTTAATGATGAATATTCAACCGTTTTTCCCGCTTCACAAACAGAACGCGTGATGGAACAAATTACGTATGAACGTCCCCCCCTTCCCCTTGATTTAATTATTTTTATCTGCGTGAGCGATAATAATAATAATGCGTACGAACTTTGCAGATACACGAAAAATAAAAGCTATTGTAAAATTGCGTTTCACGTTAATATAAAACACACTTACATACTGTATACAAATTAAAAAACTTAACGTTATGTAATATTAAATCATAATAGCCCAATGGATTATTATGGTTTCGTTCTTTGGTAAAAATGAGAAATACAGTTATGGCAAAAACGTATGCATTTTTCCGGCATTTTTTTTCAATGGGAAGGAACAGTGGCAGTTAAATGATTTTTTCATGAGAGGAGAGGGGATAAAGATAATTTTCAAAGACTAAAGGACTATTATTGTTTACATAATATATAAAATATAATACTATACATATTTTAAACAAAATATCAGGTAATGGGGACAATAGATCCTCCTCATCTCCCGTTTGACCGTCCCCGATAAAAGGGAGGGCTAAATATATTAAATTAAATTAATTTCTATTATAAATGTGAGCAAAATATATCTTTACTTTTATTATAAAATGCCTTTTTCTTGAGGTTATTTTTCAAAATACATAATTTTGTACGATGCATAGTATCTGCAGCTACGTAATAACTGTTGTATAACAATATACGTTTATAGGTACAGTGCAAATTTACAATGATTATTTGGTCTAGTTATCAGAACTAAGTTTTTACTACCGAGTATTTTATATAATTTTTTTGTACTTTTAAAATAGCCAATGGTGGAGCTAAAGTCCCATAGTTTCTCTGTCTGAGTAAAACACCACTGTTTTCCTATTACTTGTTCGGTGAATTTTTTCGCGAAAACGATCAAAAGAACCAAAATACATGATTTGCATGAACAGTCTACTTATTCTACTCATTGTGATACCTACCTTCTTGTTTTATTTTATTTTAGTTTTTAAGTCGCAACAGATAAGCAAAAGTCCGTTGAAGAAACAATGTATCATTTTTCTTCTAGTTTCGAAGGTTATTTTCGATTAAAGCCCCAGAAGAGGTATCATTGGATTATTTGAGGTTATTTTCAATGGTTTTTTTTCTTATCAGACATATATACGAGGAAAGATCCAACCCCATCTCCTCTCGGTTATTATATTATACAGATCGCAGAGATCGTGACTAACATTCGTAATAACCGTTTGCACGGCCGGCTGAATTGGAGTTAATTTTGTTGACGCACATGTTTAGAATAAACACCCAATGTACACATATGAATTATTATTATTATATACGCCCAGAAGGGGAGGGGATATACATATTTCAGGTTATCAAAGAGAAAATTTTTGAATGTTTCCCTCTCGTATGCCGAACAATCAATTCGTATAACAAATACCTACCGGTACAATTTCTCACCTCACTTTATACCACCTGTAATATTAATCCATATTATATTATACGAAGCCCGAAAATTTAATAGGACTCAAAACCTTCATTTTTTTGTTTCAATCCAGCTAAAACAGTATCAAAAAAAAGCACTAACGTGGCCTGAGCATAATTTACTTAATTTTCATTTTAGATTAAAAGCACCTATATTATACAAAATTAAAATACAAATGATCAAAGCGTGTTCTACTTGGGCCGTGCAAATATGATTTAAAATTGTTTTTGCTATACGTAGGCCGTTAGTTGAATCAGATATCGCACGTTTTGCCTGTGTAGAATCCTTTAAAAACGAAAATCAGTTACACAGTCGTCGTCGATATGTTTCTACGGCTGATAAAAATGACAAATAACAACACAGATATTTTTCACTATTTTTTTTTTTTTTTTCTACGAAAACGAGGAGAAATTTAAAATTAAGTATCAATCCAATATTATATAGACAGATAGATATTGTTTTATCGAATAAAATAATTTCAATAACCTTATAATCTACAAGGAACAAAATAATAATGTATCTATAATGTACGTTTTACGTCATTCAGTAACGTATACTCAAGAGGGGCCGTGAGAACATGTTTTAGTGAATGTTTCACTGCATGTCCACTGCACTTCCGTTAAAAATCTCCACGGGCAGATAGACCAAACTTTTAGACTTACCCCAGTTACCCCTCTTTCCATCAATGAAAGTATTCCCTAGGAAATATAATAATGCGTTGTTAGAAAGTCTACTATCTCAATCATTTACGATTTATATTCTAACGGACAAGCGCCATTTTATTTTATACTGTATGTTCATTTGGACACATAAAACCTCCATAAAAATGACTTTGGGGCCCATTGACCGTGTTAAAATTTAAAAAAACGAACATACAACATAAACTATTCAACCTTCCAAACGTATTGCTAATAATAAAATAATAATCGTTGCACATTTACATTACTTACTCAATTATGTATTTTAAATACTTACACAAATAATTACACCTACAACTAAAAATTATGTATTTTGCAAACAATAATCTCAAGATAAAGGCTTTGAATAACATAGATGTAGACATATATTTTACTTACGTTATTAGTTATTAGACAAAATTTCCATTTAGGTACTATTATAGGTATACGTTGAAAAATCCCCCTCGAAAAATCGTGGGTAGGTACCTACATACAGGTGCAGTGCGATCATTTAAATTCGAGACTATACTACTATTATGGTTGAAAATGTACTAGGCACGAGTATGGTAATAAGTTCAATGTTTTATTATTGTTGGAACATGTTTGGAAGTGATTGCGAACAGACAGTCGCGCGTCGATAAAAATCAAAAACTTGAGTCCCTCGACTACCTTTAATACTTAAAAGCATATATGATATCTCTTGATGTGACCAACGATACAGCATTATTTTATCTATCTTCGTAATATAATTTTATGTATATACAATCAATAAATTATAATATTTTCCTATTGTTATTAATATTATGATAAACAAAATGTACCAACCGTGTAAAAATATCCATTTATGTATCTAATACCCATTATATACTAAAAATAAAATGGGTTCTTATACCTATCATGTATGTATTTATATTAAATTATAATATATGTATGTATACATTTTAATAAAACGACGTTTTCGAACAGTTTTACGATTTGTTTCTCTCGCCTCCCCGATAAATAAGACGAGAAAATCCCTCCACTTTTTCACCGAAAAGAGAAGTTATTGAGACACAGTGCGTACAATGTCGTTTTATGTACTTATTTATTGTACAAGATTTTGTACATTAAGACATTATCTTTTTCCACACGACCTAATAATATTATATAATAAAGTATTCGAATAAAAAGTATTTCGATACTATTCAAGATACTTCAGAAAAAATATATTCGAATTCGTATTCTGAATTTCTGAATACGTGTTTTTGTATTTTTATTTTTATATTGGGAGAGGTACTTTTTTCAAATAAAAAAAAAAGTGAATGAGCTATTATTTTGTTTGAATGTACAATATTTGATTCTACAAAATTCGTGTTACTTCAGATAAAAAAAAAAAAATATACGGTGAATTAAATGTTATACGATTAAGAGGCCGCCACACCGACATCTACTGTTTCTGTCTTACAAACGCGAGACAACATAATAAATATCAATTATTAATATAACTATAATGATTAATTATTTTAATCAAAATAATAACAAAACGCCAACTAAAAAATGGTTGCGAATTCGAACATACGGGACGTACATTAATTTAGTACATTATTATACACTGTAGCATGCAACGATTAATCGTTACAAACTAAAAAACGATTTTAGTGGGATCATACAAGTCATGTATTTTCCCTCGTCGCCAATAAGGTAACCCAAAAATCAACAAAAATAAAACGACAAAAAAAAGAACCTAGGAGATGACTGCTATAAATGTCGAACAAATATTAAAATAAATTATCGCCTACATCTTTTACATATGACAGGAACAATTCCGAACATTTTTACTAACAGTAAAAATTTTTTCCGTGAAAAAAAACTAGCTCAACAATAGCCAAACGTTTTAAAAATGTTACCACGTCTAGAAAAATTCAATATAAATCGTTTGTGAAAATTTCAAAACGCTACGAATATTTTTAAACGAAGAACAGGAAAAAAACATTGAAAACAATGAAATTGTTATTTCCGTGAACTTTCCCGCTCTTTCTACGTTTTTTTTCTCGATTTTGTCCAACAGTTGAGAAAATTTCGCGGAAAATCGAAAAACGACTTTCTTGATTCCCAACTGAATCGCGGTCAAAGCGAATGGATTATTGAATTTACAATATAGCGACATCCCGTGAAAAAATGCGAATTAACGCCTCTGCATAAATGATAACCACCGATCACGAAAACGAACGAGTTTTCAAAATGCGGCGGCCGGCTTATCAGTGATAAAGTTTTATCACTGCAGCCATATCACGACAACAACGATAATAATATTGTTATCATCATTTTTGCATCACCGACGTTCGTAATTGTCGTCAAACGGCTTCGATTCGCGAAAAAAAAAACGCCGAACTTACGACACGGGCTCGTCCGCGAGCGTGCGCTAACAATAATAATATTCGGAAAAGACTTTTTCACCAAGACATGGCCGATTACAGAGAATTCGACTTTCCGCCCGAACTGTGCTGTTCGCCCAGCCCGCTAATCGCTGTCGCCGGCTTGGACACGGTCAATAACGCCGTGCACAGGTCCATTTGGGACGCTTTCCACAGCCCCGTCGGTCGCGAGAGCAGAGCCGTTTTGAATTTCTTCCACCTGACGTCCGAGTACAGGTTTCCGGCCACTAGCGAGAAGGTTAGTGGGTAGTTAGATGACCTCGTATATAACGCGGTGTACGCATAATTATATTGCATTTTTTTTTCTCTGGTCATTGTTTTCCTCAGCGGGTCATGCCTTACATCCCGAAGGGTGTGCTAAAAAAAAATTGGATAGAAAAGCACTTGCGTTATGATCCCGCCGTTGTAGTCATATTCTACGACTGTGATTGGGACGACGAATCGTGGACGGAAAAGATCAGCGAGTGCTCTTCGAGAGTGCAGTCAATCAGGTAATCGGTTAACGTTTCGTATCGTCGATTGGTTTTTCTATGCTCGCGACGATATCGTTTGAGTTATAATACCGTAGTGCCCAGCGTTAGATAATATTGTAATATTTATGCGAATGATTTTACAGGTTATCTCTGGAAGGAAGAAAATCAAGAATCGTTGTAGTTTTGATTCAAAAACGAATGCCTATTCCGACTGTGGATGACGCCGTTACAAACGTCAGGGCCGCATCATTGTGCGAAGCATGTACCCTGAACCCAAAAGCGTTATTTATGCTTCCAGTGGTGGACAATATACACGGCTATGCTATTAGGTAATGTGCCTAGATTCAATTGTATACTTTAGATACAATTCTAAAAGTGTTGATGATTGACTTGTTATAGGCTAGAAAATGCATTTTATGATTTGGCGCAAAATTACTACCAACAGCAAATTAGAGCAGTGAAATTGAAATTAGAAAATCTCAGTAAAACTAGTCATCAATATCTGATTGTCAGGTACACGTTCAAAATTGGATTTTACAACGAGCTCAAACAAGATCATCACAATGCTCATAAGTTAGTATAACATTTTTTTTAAATTTTAAATTCGTACATTTTAATTTATTATGTCGAATATTGTAATTTTCACATTTAGGCACTATCATCAGTGTTACATGTCTTTGCTAGAAATACGAACTTTTGACACAAACATATATGAAGTGAAGGTTATAGCAGCTTACATTGTGTACAAAATAAGTAGATTATTGTTTGCCATGAAGAGAGCTCGAGACGCACTCACGCAATTTAATTCTTATATAAATGAATTTAAACTGAAGACAGGGCCCCCAGAATTGTTGTTTGAACACTACGGTTGGTTGTCGAAACAGTAAGTTTTTTTTATACCTACAACTTGTTTCCGAGTTTTGGGCAGTAAAAATAATATTTTTCCAACAGATTTTCTATGTTTGCTTCACTGTTCGATGATACTACAGCAGAAAGTTTTACTGCAACTCAGGCATTGAATCCAGGATTTTTTTTCAAAGAAGCTGCCGAATATGCGAAAAAAAGAAAGATTAGCGCTTATGAAATTTGTCAGGTTAGGTCTTAATATAAAATATTATTGTGAATCAATATTACAATTTTTAAAAACAACTATGGGGCATTATTTTATTCTTAATCAATATTTTTTTTCTCGACAAAAACCTAAAAAATGAGCTAGAAATTACATTTAAAAATGAATTCATTTTTTTCTTTTTAAAGTATAATATTTCGTATAAACTTTATTAATATTAATTGTGAGTCAGAAAATTTTGTCCCAGTAAATAAGTGTTAAACTATCTAGGTTTTGAGCATGTGATAAATTTATTGGTTTTAATGTGTGATTATTTTTTTTTTTGTATGTAAACAACTATTATTTTGCTCTGTTTATTATGTGTATTTTGTCTACTTGGTGCATTAGGAAATAAATTGGGGAAATGGATGCAATAACAGTTTCTGATATTTTCTTTTTTGTACTTTGGTTAAAAATATTTTTATAGATCTGGCATTTGTATTAAATACATTTATTGGCCTTTTTTTAAAATATAATATCATTTTTAAAACATTTTGATTTTTTATATAAACAAAATTATTTTAGCCCAGTACAAATTTTCGAAAATTTGTCACATCATAGGAGTAAAATAAAAATGTTGAGTATAATGTAGTTTTTTTTATAAGTATTTAAAGTTCAGATTTTGATCAAAATCTCAAAATATATAGCATTTCACATAGTATTTTCCAATTGTTGTAAATAAAATTGATTTGCCTATCAAAAGTTCTATATGAAAAACAATAAAATTGTAATTTATTTTGATTTAAATTAATACAATTTTCAATTTACATTTATCAAAATATGTTCAATTGAACTTTTTTGCTCAATATGATTGTTTTTTTGTGGTAATTTATTATTGAATACAGATGTAAACTAACTTATGTTTTATATCCTAACTTTCCAGATTTATCTTATTAGATAATGAACCATGTAATTTAATATTAGAATTTGTAACTGTATAAATAATCCAAATGTATAAATGTTATCATTTAAAAATACTAGTTTTTCTACCAAATGCAGTGACAGTCTTTAACCACTGCAAGAATAAATCAAAATAAATTCCATTATATTTTTATGTTACAAGATCAAAATGAATTTCAAATCTGTTCTATTGGGTATTTAGTTTTATTTAATTACTGCCAATTTTCAGTTTGTTTCATTCAACACCCCAGCTTTGGTTTAGTTTGAAAATCAAACAGTTTGTAACATTATTAACTTGCAAAAATGCTTACTGTTAAAAAGTCTCAAATGTATTGAAAATTAAAATATCGGTGATGTTGCATATAATTTTTAACAGATTAATTTGTATGCCATTAGGGTGTCAATGTTTACCCGGCTAGTAATCCATTAAGTGAATGGAACAATATAGAATTCTATGGTCAACGACCTTGGCGACTAATGAAAACTCTGAGTAATGTAGACTATGACACTGTTGAAGCAGACGGTATTCAAGCTTTACGGTATTTCGAAAATACCAAAGTCGATCATTCGGTATGTACACATAGTTTAAAATAATGAAAATAAATAATTAAATACTATATTTTATCATTTAATGTCTACATTAAACATTGTTTTTTTTTTTTTTTTTAGAAATCAATCATCAATCTTTTAGGAAATGCAATGAAACAGTTCAAAAATTACAAATGTCCTAGAATGAGAAATTTGTTGGGTACTTATATTTTTATGAACTATTGTTAAAATATTATTCAAACCTTTTTTTCAGCTGTACAGATGGCTGACGAGTATTACAATGCAAAAGATTACAGTAAAGCTCTAACGTTAGTATTAGCAAATAAATTATATACAGCTGACAAATTATAATTTTAATTCCATATGAAATAGATTGTGGAGTCACATGTTATGGGATTATCGAGACGAAGGCTGGATAGCAATTGCCTACGAGTTAGTAAATAAATGTCTGAAATGTGCTTATTTAACAGCGAGTGTTCAGAATTATGTGGAATTAAATCTAGAGGCCCTAAAATATTACCAAAATTCTGATCTACAAAAAGCTTTAAATAATATTGGTGCAATCATACAAGTGAATAATAAAATTATTCTACAATAAGAATAATATGACATTTAATAATAACATTTTTATTAACTTTCAATATAACCTAACCATTTAGTAAAATAATTAACCGTGGGTTTTAGAGACAAATTCCAGAACCTGATAAAGAACTGAGCGACTATGAGAAAAATATTGCCACAGAAATGTGGCAAAAATGTGATGCTATGAAACCAAAATCTATTTTAGAAGTTGACATGTCAGTGACAAATTCTACAGTGGACACAAAAGTCGTTTTGAAAGAAGTCTCGTGTGACGGCATTGAATTTGATATATTTTTGAAGTATTTGTATTTTCATTGTTTTATTATGGGTACAATTAATCATTGCAATATTGAGTTTCAACTTTTACAGGGCAAATTTTCCTGTGTTTGTACAGTTTTATAAACTTACAGCTTGTGTTACTTGTATTGATAATTCATACGATGTTGAAGTTTGCACTAATAAAAATGAACTTGTTTATGGAAAATCAAAAACATATAAATATACTTGTAAATTTGTACCCTCACCAAATGACGTTGGGAAAGAAATCACTGTAAGTGTATAAACTGTAACTTAATAGTTATTGCTAAAATATTCATTGATAATATTATTTAGTTTTTTAAACTGCTGCTAAATATTTATTTAGCATCATTTTAATATGAATATTATGAAAATAGTATTCACTATTTTCAATTTTTTTCCTCTTTTAGGTAAATTCTATTCAACTCCAATTAGGAAATGAGCCTGAATTTCCGATAGTATTAAAATTTTATTGTTCTACTAAAAAAACCAAAAATTTCGAAAGAGAAATTAATAATTTCAGGTATTATAAAATAGCATTGTTTTTGTATAAATGAATACACATTGCATAAATATTATTTTTATTTCAAGTTTGTCTAAGACTTCTGATGACGAATACGATCGATTGAAACAAATTACGTCTGCTACTCTAAAGCCAAGAAGTTCGAAGCTTGGTATGGAAATCAAACACGATAATCCGGCATTACTGTTAGAATGGTATAAAGTGTCTGTGTGTTTGACTAATTTAGAGAATCAACCTGTTAGCGACGTTTGTTTAAATCTGTCACTAGATCGCAGCAACAATGAAAAAGTTGAACTCACAAGTAAGTGCTTAAAATAAAATTATATAAATCCATGGGAATGTTATTATAATCATACATATTTGTAAAAATACGATATTTACAGCTGAAATATGTGAGGATACAAACTCAAATTTATTATCATTACCAGTTGATTTCAAATTGGACAGAATGCTCGTCGGAGAACAAAAAACCCAATATTTTTATATTCGTTCTTCAAGTTTGGAAACCAGATGTTTTCAGCTTATGGTTAGAAAAATATTACTTTATATATACAAATATTTACTTACTATATACTTTCATTAATCTTCAACCTTATTTTCTTGACATTTAAGAATGTTTAGTGTTTACTGAATAGGTTAATTAGTTATAACCGTTATAATACTGGTCATTGTTCCAGATAAGTTATATGATGAAAGATGATAATGAAACAATGATTGCTTGTGTGAAAGATGTTGAAATTGTGATTGACGTGGTAGTTGTTTTCGATATATCCGTAACTTATATGTCTTCCAAGTTTGAACCTGTAACAAAGGTGTATATGGGCGAACCATTAATAGTGATGCCAAGCATAAAATGTCTTTCACCATGGCCAATATTTATTGAGAATACATCTTTTCAATTGGTAATATTTAATGGGGTGAAAAATTAAATTCAAATATAATTTTCCATTTGTTTTTTATTTATATTTTAGGCTGAACACGTGTCTGTTTCTTCTGGAGGTTATCAATCTGTACTAAATGAAGTGGTTTTAGAATCTGATGAAGTTGCTACTGAAGTAATTTGTATACTTCCTTCTGAACTCAGTGAAAACTCTTTAGGACGTTTCACCGTAAACTGGAAAAGGTGTGTTAAATAATCACTTAACATGAATTGTTTATACTTGTGCGTCTTGTAAAGTGCAATGCATATTTCAATTACTGTGTGTTAATAATATTATAATTGCAGTAAATAGATATTTTTATATTATTGCAGGTCCAATTTGGAAAGTAAATCCAATAGCGGTTATTCCAGTTTAGAGTTACCTAAATTAGCTATTGAAAAATCTACATTCCTGGTGGGTGTACTAAACAAATACATATGTTTTTATTCTCACATAAATGACTAATAGATTTTATTTTCAGGTGGATATGAAAATACCTGCCCATGGATGGCTACATACGCCAATGAGTGTTGTGTACTTATTGCACAATAACTCTGAATCTCTTTTGACATTAGACGTTTCAATGGAAGCTAATGAAGCATTTATGATGGCAGGACACAAAGACGTATGTGTACAAAATGATAACATTGCAGTTTTAACTGTAGTATTCATTGAATATTTTCCTATGGTTATATTATTATAGTTAAACGTCACAGTTCTGCCAGAAAGTACATACGAGCTACATTACAATCTCTATCCACTTGTTGTTGGGGTGTCTACATTACCAAAAATGCATATTAGCTGTACTTCCGAACCTAACGATTTCAAAAATATACTTAACGATATGCTAGTCAGATCTTTGCAAACACAAATTTATATAATGGTGAGTAATAGTATTCCCAAAGAGAAGAATACTAAATATTATTAATTTGTAATAGTATTAATGTAATCTATGTTGATTTAAAATTTCAGCCTAAACATGTACCAACGAATATTGCTGCGGACGTTTAGAAATGATGTGTATGGTTATTTTTTAACTTTAGTTTTTTTACTTTTGTTCTTACAAAATTGTTCATTTTTTTTCAACTACAATTGATTTGTTATAATTTATATTTATATAAACTCACAATTTATTTATTACACTGAAATGTTTAATTATTACTTTTTTTTTTATTTTATTAGTAATTCAAATATTTTATTTATTATATATATATTTATTTATTTATTTTAGTAATTGCAGCTGTTCATTATATTTTAAAAATGAATTCATTTTGACATTTTTAAATGTGTTTTTTGAAGAAAAAATGATATTTAAATAGTCAATACTAATTAATATTTAATAGGTATAATATAAGACATCAAGTACAGTAGATTTTAAAGTTGTCATTAGTACCCAGCCATCATTTAATTTCCCAATACCCAGTACCTGGCTGGTTTAAAAAAATACATAGTTGAGTATTTAAATTTTAATAAAAATGCAAAGCTATGTACGGTCTCATGTGTTCTACTAAAAATAAATAGTATACGATTAAATATATATATAATCCAAAATACTATTTCGCATTCACTATCAAGTATACATTTTTTAGTTAACGTATTTGAAAATAACATTTCTATTAACAATATTTATTTATTTTTATTTAATAGGTTTTTATAATAATATTATGATCAAATCAATGTGTGTGCTACCTTGATTCCTAAATTTAAATTTAATTAGATAAGTGGTGAAATAAAAAAAAAAAAAACTATTATACAATTGCAACTAACAACAATTCTTTAAAGTACAAACGTCAAGTTCTCAAGAAACAAATCGATCGTCGACATCGTCCGGTATCTATTACAGTACTGTTGTAACGTGCTCAATGTAGGCGAACGGCCGAGTGTGCGGATTCGTGAGATACTTACACCCAACACTGACAATCGCAATAAAAGCACGAGTCCAATAATATTTCATGTACTTACTCTCGTATCGGTGCTTTTGTTTCGACATTTTACTCGTATCGGCATTTCAATTCGATTCGACACCGAGTAACAGTACTCGGTACATTTCTTTCGATAACGCGTCCCCGGCCGGTTTCCGTTACAACAAAACGGCGCGATACGGTGTCGTAACGGTGCCGACGCTGGATAAAGGTACGGTTTCCTATCGGCGAGTGGCCGCCGCGTACAGACTAGTCGTACTGCCGAACTGCATTTACGCCGCGAACGCGGTTTTCCAACGTGCGGTCGCGGTCGCGTTCGCGTCAAAAAAAAAACAGCGGTTGCGACTCGCGACTGTACCGATCCGATGGCGCTATTGTCGCGCGCGTGCGGTAATCGGCATTTCATTCAAACGCTTATTTAACTCGATAATAATTGAAAATGTCGAAACGTGTAACGTCAAGACGTTTGCCGGACGAAGACGAAATTTCAGTTGTTGGAGTGGAGAAGGGCCGCGCGATGTATGCCAAGTCCTCTCGAACAACACAAAGAGACTATGGTCACACGAGTAAACGCTGGAACAATAGTTCGGCTGCAGTTGGAAAATCACGCGAGTGTCTGTGGGATTAATATTCATTAGAACGTTGCGTTCTAATAGTTAGGCCAAAGCTCGGTATACATGCAGTGAATAAACGTTTTAATTTGTTCCCTAGCTGTGGATTGCGAAAATCGATGGCGGAATATACGACGATACCTACGCGAGGCACAAAAAAAAAAAAAAATCTTGGATGTGGATCTCCGGCAATATTGTCAGAAAAAAAAATTTCAAAAAAAACCTTCGTCTTCTCGAGTTGTAAAATAATTGCCTATCGATTTTCTTTCATTTATGTCTAATGGATTATACATTTCATCTTCTTCGACCTCCCCCTCTAATTGAAGACTTTTTATCAATTTTATTGTTATTAATAATAATTTCCTCCGTCACAGTTCGTACGGTTTGCGGGTACAACAAAAATGATTAACACAAAAAGTTATAAACTAAACACGTCTGCGCACTACTGAATGTCGGAACGAAACGAATTGTTCTACACCGGCCGGCAGTCCCAAAGTAACGTCGCGCACACAGGGAACCGGTCGGCACGCAGCGTGCGGTAACGCGACCAGTCGCACATAGGAAACCGTACCTTGACGGTGCGGACAAGGTTTTCGAATTGTTCGAAATGATTAAACTCGGACTCGAGTCGAAACACAAGTCCAATAAAATGTCAGCAACGTCGTCTTCACGATTATTGTGCTTGTCCGAACAATTATGCGGAGGTGGCCAAAAGTCGCGCGACGCCTACCGTCGTCTTGTGTGGAACGCGCGTTACTACGGCGCAGTTTCTCCCTCCGCGTCGTTTCCGTTACGTCGTATTGCAACTTTGGTCTCGTTATCTTGTTGTACGTAACAACAACGGCAAGGTTTATAGGAAAAAAAACAAAAAACGACACGTTTAACATGAAACAACACGACAGTTTCATAAAAACTGTGTTGCGAATTCGTTGCGCGACTTTTGGCCACCGCCGCATTAACCGTCGAGAACGTTCCGAGTTCAATTCGATTTCACAAACTAACACAAGTCCGCGTAAAATTAAACGTGCGACTGTGTGAACGCGCCCGGTACGTACCGCGGTGGACTCGCCGTCCGATTCGACGGCGATTCGAGCGGCGTTTTCGTAATACACGCTCGGGATTCCCAAATGGAAAAATAAGACGGTTGAATTATGGCGTATTCGCCATAATCGTCTTTCTTTACTGACTAAAAATTTAAAAAAAAAAAAACCGTTCGTTTCGTTTTAATTACCTGCTCGTTACTTATTCTGTTGTTTATTTCAATTTATCCTCGGGAGGGTGGGGGGTGGTATACGCTATTATATTCCAATAGCATACCTTAATAAAATAGCCTAATCAACTAGTAACTAGGACGATTGATATTTGTTTGTATCGTTGTCGATTTATTCGTGACGTAGTCGTTTTGTTTTTTACTCCGCGCTTGTCGATAATACAGACGCTGTTCGTTTAACGCGGACCGCCATCATTGCCGCCGGAAGATATTTTTTTATTTTGTCGTCGTCCTCGTGTACCCAGATAGTAATTACACCGTGCCCAAATAATCGCGTACAATATAATTGCTATTGAATTACGTGATAATGGAATAAAACGTAATAACGCCCCCAAATTATTACTTACACAATATTTCTGTTACTTTCAATATTTTATTTACTCGTTGTATTACTACAGTATTGTACCTGCTATAACGGTGTTACACGTGTCCACACGCCACCCGCTGATGAACACGTGCGAGCCCACATTAAATATTAGTTGATACGCGTGTAACCGAACACCTACGTCTGACATAGATAGATCTGAGTAATAGAATGCTGTACTGTAACACCTTGTAGCCCTCAGTTTTGATAGCCGGCACACGCCGGTCGTATCTATTCAAATTTTTATGAGGATGTTTTGAAAATGTCCTATATATATATATATATATAAAAACTTGTATAATTTGTTGTGTTGGCTGTCAACAAATTAATTAATGGGTCCATGGATTTAATTCCAGTGACGACAGTGAACTGTAGGTATCTATGATGCAGACTTTTTGTATGAATGTGGCATAGGAAATTCCAAAATGTAACTGTAGTACAGAAAAGCAGACTGTTAACAATATCGCTTTTGAATGACAAATCTGCTCCCACAAGAAACCCAAAACTGACTATAGCCAGTAAGGCTATTTGGGTAGAAGTAGTAAACTTCTACTATCAGTCGTTGATGTAGGGGTGGCAATATAGCATTCCTTTGCTTTTTATAATTAACATTTCCATCCCTCCAATTATTTTGTCTAAAATAATAAATCTCGGCACTGATTATGATATTCCTGTAGGTTTGGTTATGAAATTATGTATTACTCTGTCTTTTATTATGACACTTTTTTTTTTTTATTATTATCAATGGTATTATGTAATATATAAAATATAAAAAATGTATTGAATAAAAATAAATTATGTAAGAATTAAATATTTATAATTTAGAAAACTCATTAAAATAAAATTCAAAACTGTTCACAAATAATATAATTAATCAAACATTAGAAATATCACAAATAATAAAAATGGAATAATAAACTTATGAAACAAACTCTAATAGTATGACTTATAACAACATTATTACAGTGATGCTAATCTTTACCAAATGAAATGGCTTGCTCGGGTTGATCAACCCGGATCAATGTTTTGGCCACATTCAAATAGGCGGTGTACTTGATAGTGGCCGGTTCCGTATCATAATGATAATGTCCACCTAGGCCATGTTGGCTGAATAAATGAAAATGCTGTGGCCTTAAATCCAAATTCTGAAAGGCAGAAAACAAATAACTAGATTATTTGTATGTTGTATATATTAAGCAAATAAACATAATAATAAATGCAATTTTAATATACGGGAGGTTCAATTAAAATAAGCTAGAAGAAAATTAACTTCAAAAACAAATTATTACAAATAATAAAAAAGACATTAATACTTCACATGATGGGTGGGCCACTGTTGTAGGTATTTCATTGGGAAGGAAGGATTTAGCGGGGAATTTAATATATATCTGAATGAAATGATTAATCGTTGCTAACAAAAAAACGATTCTAAACAGAGTTTGGTTATACATGTTTTGAAAGATCATAATATTTACATTTTAAAAAAATATGATACTAAAATTCTTATGGAAAAAAAATTCTACATTACACTAACTGAATCACAACAAAAAACAAAATTTAAATTAGACAATTTTCCTGTTTTCTATGTTCCCCCCTTCCTAATTTTGCTCAGTTATTATAAAAATCCCTCGGAAAATCGAAACAAATACCCAAATAAAGTTAGGACCCAGATAAAATTTCCTTTCAGAAAGTGTACTACACTTGAAAATCTGAGCAATATGTCTGGTATCTACTTACTGGTAACTTATCTAAGTTGTTTACAGGTTAAAAAAAAAAAATAATAATAATAAAACATCATCGTAAAACTAATACATTCCTCATTTCGCTCAGAATCTAAAAGAGCTGATACCACCATTGTAGGTAGAAAATTTTGAAGTCATAGTAAATCTTACTCCAATCAAAAAAATACGAGAGACCTTTTTAGTTAATTTGTAGATCTAGTTGGTTAAATATATAGGCTATCATTTTTTGATTTCCCTTTTATTTTTTAATAATTAAGAAAAATAGGAAAATGTATAGTTTCATTATATTTTATTTTTATCATAATTCAGTAAAAAATTCTTGTATATATCTGAAATATTTACAGAATACTTATTCTAATCTTATTGATGTAATACAATGTTCAAAACATTCAAGCAGCTTTTGAATTATATTGAGGCATTTTAAATATTTGTATCATGGGATTTTGCATAAAGTGATATGTCACAATATAGTTGTGTATGAAGATAAAGTAATTATCCAAATTTGTATTTTCATTTTTTTTTTTTTTTTTTTTTNAAAACAAAATTTAAATTAGACAATTTTCCTGTTTTCTATGTTCCCCCCTTCCTAATTTTGCTCAGTTATTATAAAAATATTTTTTGATAAAAATTGTAATTTTAATATTAATATAAATGTATATTCATATATTTATAGAATAATATACCGTTTTAAGGTATGTGTTAAGCTTGACCAAGTGAAAAAACTTTACACACCTTATTTTTTTTATGTATTAGAACACATTTTAGGGGTGTAACCTAAAAAATTTTACTTCTATTACTAAGGACCACAATATGATATTTATAACAATGCCATAACAAGGACTGTGAATATCTGATAAACCTGTTAAAGATGTTGTTTAATATTCAATGTTGAAACTTTTGCTTTATATTTTTTTATATTAGTGATTGTTTAGAAACCTACAATATTATGGTTTGTTAAACCCTGTGAATATATAAAGCAAACAATTTGTTTTATATCTAAGTGGTATTAAATTATTATAGCTACAAATAAAGTTTTTGTAAAAACAAAATTTTATAAAAACGATTTTCTTAATATTATTCTCTATTATTTACTCTTTTTTTTTTTTTGTTTTTGTTTATGCAAAGTAAATTTTGAAATTTATAGTCCCAGTCATGATAATTATGATCTATAAAATTAATGTCTATATACCGGATCGCTGGAGACCAGATAGCCTAGACCCACCAACGGCGTGGTTACATTGTAAAACTTGAGCCATTTGTTCAGCTCAGATTCAGTGTTTATGGGCGTTTTTGAAAAATCACGCATGACGTGGACATTCACTGTACCGTTTTCAATTAAAATCACTCCTCCCAAACCTGAAACAATAAAAATTACAATACGATATACATTAGGTATTAAGTAATATATTGCTATAATAATGATGATGAAAGTACTAGGCAGTTGCAGTGCTTGAATTGAAAAGGACTGAATACCCCAGCCATTTTTTTCAGAAATTATAGCGTATCCCTGCCCTATTAATTACCCCCCCGAGTTAAGTTGAACACAATCATTGTAATGGCTAATTTTTTTAAATATTCTTGTCTCCTTCCATTTATTTTTTCAACTTGAGCACTGTATAGGTGTATAATATATGACGAATGACTTACCTACCGGGTCGGTACCGAAACGTTTGGCCAACGCTTGTCTGACGGACGTCACAAAATCTAATGGTCCTTTGCGCGACTCGCACACTATTCTTAAAACCTGCAGAGTAGAAAAATGTCAGATACCAGCTATTAATTTGAACAAACCGTCGGTCGGCTCGCCGCCAGTCCATTTCAAAACAAAATAGATGTTTTACTATGATTAATAGATGATATACTATATAAAAGTGGTAGAAAAAATCAGTTATAACGAAAGTTCGATAGTTCGAATTTTCGGAATCCGAAATCTAAAATCTAAGTAAAATTGTATGTACCAAAAATGTAGGTATTTAAAATATATACTTGCTAATATAGCTAATATACTAATATAGGTACTAATGTAGCTTAAATACTATAATAGATTTAAAAAAAACCAAACTATGAAATCCAAAAATTTGAATTTTCGTCATTTGTTCGAAATCCATATTTTCGAATTTTATTGTCTGAAATCAGGATTTTTCGTTTTTTCAGACAATCTGGATTTACGTAACATCACTATATTATAGATATTATTGAACACGGTTCCGTGATATTTTCATATTTATTTACTTCTCCCCCGAAGCCGTTACAAGTGTAGAAATTGGCTAACAGCGCGAATCTCGTTTCGTTACGGGGTAAGTTTTCGTGCACTTGGTCTTCAGTCGTCTGCCGGTCGACGCGGTAAACGTGAGAACTGTTATTGACGTGGTTGCACGATATCTGTACGTTTCCGACAAACTGCAAAAAAAAAAATGAAGTTATTTTGTTAACGGGTGTGTCACTGTTGAAAATGTGAAGGTAGGAAACATAAAGCTATTTTATATATATCTGCACGAAATGGTAAATCATTGCTAATGAAAAACAAATTTGAGTAAAGTTCGATTAAACATTATCATAGACACTAATTTCCAGAAATCAAATAATATAATATTTTAGTGACTATATGATATTGATAAGGTGTATGTTTCTTAAAAATACTATAAATTGAGCTGGACACGTTTGACGCAGCCGAAATCCGTTCGTACAACGAGCGTGGTTCGCGTGGTTTATGCGTGAAAAAGACTGTTTGGAAAATCGCGGCGTATACGATAGAGAACAAGGGACGATTATAAGCATAAAATATTACATAAATTGGATTGGGAACGCCGGAAGAACGGTTACAATATGGTCCTAAACCGTTCTGTTTAGCGGCCGAATATTATTGACTTTAATGAGTCTGAAAATACATAGGGCTCGAGCCCAATAAGATTTTAAAGCTTTAAAGGTTCCCAAATTTGTTTGTTTCGTAAATCACGAGCCGATTTTTCCTATACCTTCTATTGATATATTTTTACGTTTTTCAAACGTGCTTTTGAAAGCTGACGCTGAGAATCACCTTAATAGAGTTATACTGTGGAAAGAATATTATTTTTACATTTGCTTATATTCGTACCTTTATTAATTCAATTTAAATTATTTATTAAATTCGTTTAATTATTAAAATGACAGAAAATCCAAATTAAATAATATAACTTTCTTACATAAATCAAAATTTTTAAACATAGATATAAGCCTGGTGTTTTATTGAGAAAAAAAATTGTGATATTTGACTACAAGTTATTCAGGTTTAACCTTAAATCTTCTCTACCAATGATTTCCAATCTGTTTCTTCTTGGTAAAATTGGTAACTGTACTTGGAATTCTTTTTTCATGGTATATGAAAAAGAAAAAGCTAACTATCAAAAACTTTCTTGCGATAGTCCATAATCCAGAAATAATACTTATAACAGGCGTTTCTCTGAAGCTTAAACTATTATTGATTCATATTTACATTTCATACACCCCGGTTTTTTTTTCGCTCACACGAACCCCTTGCAAGTCAACAAATCAGAGTCGATCCCTGATGGTCGATATAGACAACTTTAGAAACTTTTTATTTTAGAGTAAACAAATATGATAAGTCAACGTATTAATTCACGGCTTGAGATGGCTCAGGGTGGACTAAGCCCTCGAACGCCCTTCCTATTATACCGATTATCTATAGTAAAAATAATAAAACTAAGAACATTAGTAATCCTATATATATATATACATATACCTTATCTATACGTCTGCACTACTATACTTACTTCACAGTTGACGCCAATGTGTGGCCACGGGCCGGCGCCAGCTCCGACCGCGAACATAGGATCAGATCCGGTGACTCGTTTTAGATCTCCCATGTCGTACAACTTGTTCCGATCGACCAGAGGCAGCAGATACGAAGGACTGCCGACGTCGATCACGGTCTCGTCGCCGCTTAATCCTATATTCATAATAGATAATAGTAAGGACCAATATAAAATCATTTGCTACCCATACGTACACAACACATATTCAAAAAATCCAAACTTAACGAACTTATGCAGACGGAATATTTCTATTATATAAATCACTAGTATTACCTTCTTGTTATTTGGTTTTACTATGTGTGCTTATTTTTTTTTTTTTAAATGTTTTATATTTACTATCTGTAAACAGCTTTTCTACCAGAAATCTTACTTCAATCAAAAACGATAAGAGAGATTTTTTTATATTATTTTGAATCTTAATAGTGCAACAAGGGAGTTATTTTTTTTTGATGTTCCTTAACGGGGGAAAAAAAGAGGATAAATTTCGTATTGTTAAATTTCTGTTATTTTCAATTTCTTTTTATTCAGTTAAAAATTTTATTTGGTTTTATATAGACAAAATTATTTTGGCTTTTCTTATCAGATGTCTAACCGAACTTCATTCAGAATCGTTTTTTATTCGAAAAAATTAAGCGTTGCGTACAGATACAAATTAAAGTAGGCACCTTCCCTAATTCCCGTCTACAACGGTGACGCATCCATTAGTAGTATCGGCTTTTTTTTTAAACTTGCTTTGCTTTTACTACTGTAATAATTTATTTTAGCATATAGTTTACCTTCGGCGGCCAAATTGAAAGGTGATTGAGTCAAATCAGGACACGGCACTGCTTCCACGATCACAGTTTCAAAATTGTTCGATAACTCCGGTAGTAATGCTGAAATCAAAATCCCGCAAATTATTTCGTTGCTAATTAAGTTATAATTAGTATTGTATAAGAATATTTTTCGGTAAAAATAACAATACAGTGATTATTTTTATAATGATCAATTTATTATCCTCCTCTACTCCTCCGATCTAAATTCTAAACAGTTATAAAAATCAAACAGTAAATCCAAATCAACAATTTATAGAAAAATATTGTTCGATTTCTTGTGGAAAAAAAAGGGCAAAAACTTGAAAGTCAAAAGTTAACACTAATTTAAAGTAGCTTTAAGAATTAAGGGTAAAAATTGAAAATAGTTTTAAAATAAACCTTAAATAATTCCGTATAATAATTTTAAAAAACAGAAATCAAATCTACTTATAGAATGATCCGAGAAAGTAGCTGGATAAAAGAATAACTCTGTAGTACATAATAAACTCGCTTCTCCTCGCCTTTCCTCCCAAAATCTGAAGTTAATAATTTGGGTTAAGAAGGTACATCCCTGGGAGGAGAGATCTAGTCTTTGTCCTAGTACCCCGTGCGCCGTATGATATTCTATATTTCACAAAATATCTAATATCTAAAATTGATTTTCAATAATTTGTTAATGTTTTAAACATCATAAGTTGAGATTTTATATAGGTACATAATATTTTTGCGAAATGTCGAATTTCTTATAAAAAAAATATGCCTCACTGGGAAAACTCTCACGTTTCGTAGAATTATTAAATGTTGATGTTTTCTTTTTATGTATCTGATAGATAGATTACAAAGATAGTCTTCACTATCTAAGGTTACCTCAGACGTATGTTACACAAATTTAAAATGTTTCATAAAAATTGTACATGTATATAATTATTACAGATGTATGTATTACAGATATAGGTATAATTATATATGTTATTTTTAATTATAAAACAAATTATAGACAACGAAAACATCGAAGCTGAACATTTTTCAATTTAGTTTGTTTTTAGTCGTGTTTAGCCGGGTACTTCCTGACAAAAATATGGGTAGGTAGGTACCAGAGATTAACTAGGTTCCATTTCAACCCGGATGGGACCGGATTTCGGACTCAGTCTGATCCGGTCAAAATTCTTTATATAATCTCGGTTATGATTCGGGTCTGGTAATGTAATCAGTTGGATTTGATCCAATCATAATAGGTTGTTAAACACTGATGTGGTAAGGTTAGGTCTTAGTCCGGTTCGGTCTGGGTTACGAGTTACAACAAATTAGAAAAAAAGTATTTCTTCTTTTTTTTTTTATCAATCAATTCAGAAATCAATAAATACCGGTGAAAATGTTCATAAATGACCGTGTTTGTTTTTATTAATAATTTATGGTCCAGATAGATTTTTTTTTTAAAATGTATAATACAAGCTGAATTGATCCGAGCTTTTGAAAACTCTGCGAGCCTGGTTTAAATTGGTCTGGGATAAAAAATATATTTTACGAATTGGTCTCGTCGGGTAAACAAATTGTTTTAACGATCAAGCCTGGTTTCCATCCCAGTTTCATAGGGCCGGACTGACCTCTAGGTAGGTATTTGTTGTTTAGCCATCACGCGGTAAATTATTAAAACGAAAGAAACAAAATTCAACTATACGAGCATTATTATAATAATGTTCGTATACGCACGATAATTAGACACGATAAAAATAGGACAGTATGTACAATAGTCAATATAATAAACAAAATACGACTTACGAGAAAAAATTTCTGATAAAATACGTTTACTGAGTAATTGTTTTTAGTCGCGAGCTGCAATTATGTTCGGTTGACAGAACCGTATATTATATACATAACGGTATTCATTATTTCATATATAAGCATCGTTGTGCTTTAGCTGTTACGCTGAATTGTAAAAAAAAAAAAAAACAACTCCCATAAACAACATCAGTGTAGACATTGACTTCTTTTCTAATTCGAACTAGCTACCAATAGATAAGTATGATACGTTTATATTACGAACTACATAATACAGCGGATGTCCATAGTATTTTCCCGTTGTTAATATTCAATTTTTTTTTTATCTATCGGGAGACACGTATTATTATATAGAGACGTGTTAAATTATTCAATCTCGTTTCGTCGAAAAGTCCGTATAATATTAAAACGCCGGGAAATAAATAAATAAAAAAAAAAAAAAAAAAAAAAAAAACCGGGAACAACCTTTTGCTCTCCAACGATAGCCAACTAAAACACTCCGTTTATTGTCACACGTCTTTCTGTACTCGAAATGAAACTGTATCACCGCCAGAACGCGTTTTCGTGCTGAATGTTCCGTCAAGAATCTAGATGTATAATACGTCTATGATCATAATGTATTCGTGCATTAGGCGATTCATTTAAGCGGGCACGCTCATCATCTCCGAAAGTATTAATTTTTTCCGGAATTTGTTTTCTAGAGCGTTTTACAAAACAAGCTGCTCCAGAATTGTATATGCATGTTATTTTTTTGGAGGTAAAACCGCTACGTATTTTGATTTTTTAATGGCAACCTTTTATTAAGAAGTCCGTAGATATACGGAGTATTAGTTAAGATGAATTTCAGTGTTGACATTTTTGATTTCTGTAAAGCTGTTTGTCGAGATATTCCACTTTTAAATATGCGTTAGAGGAGAGTAGTGGTGCACTATTAACAAGCCATGTTTAAAAGTGAAATATCTCGTAAATTGACGGATTGACGGACATCAAACATTTCAATACTAAAATGTATTTTGACTGACACGCAATCTATTTATGGGATTATTAATTTACTTACGTAATATATTATAAACTCAACATACTTATCTATCGGTAGACGTATATCTAGTTCGAATTAGAAAAGAAGTCAATGTCTACACTGATGTCGTTACTGATGACCTACATATATGTAAATACTCGCGTTTTAATACAATATGAGTGTTCAAAAATATGTTAAGCGCGTTTTTAATTGTACAATTAAGTTGTTAGGATCCAAACAATCAAATTACCTATTACTGATAACAGTTTGATAAGAAGTGCGTGACGCACTAACAGACTAACTGATCGCCGCGTATTATATTCATTATTGATAATTGTAAAGAAGACAAGTTCAGCGTTCGTGCAAAGCGCGAAATATTTTTTCGGCTTGACAAAATAATAAATAACCTTTTCCTAGACGATTCGTTGATTTCCCGAACATTGGCATGGAACGCTCAAAGTGAAATAGGGATCGCACAACAGAGATCCTCGGTTGAAGATTACCTAAACTTGTTTATAACAGCGAAAATATATTGAAAAAATGCAATACTTTGTCAAATTGATAAATTGGGAGTTTAGAAATTAGTTGGGTAGATAAAAAAAAACTGCAAAAAACTATGGGATCGCCCCGGTCGTCAGTTTCGAACTCGGGTCCTCGAGATTACATAAGACGATCGTTACCGCTAGACTACAATGACACGTAGATGATAACACAGTTGCATATTATATAACCTGTATCTTTGTATCGTTTGTAATAGGAACGTTATAACCTTTCAACTCAAAAACGTACGATTTTTGCAAATTTGTTTTTCGCGCTATTATTTTTGTAACGTTGAAAAAAAAAAACCCCCACATTGGCCGCTAAACTCTTTTTCCATAACGAGCGTTGTCTGGACTCGTTACTACTTTTTTGTGACTGTACCGAACGGTATCGTCACAAGTCACAGAAATTCCCGTCACCAAAAACCAATACCTATTAAAACGTTCTCTGGCACTCACCTTCGACAATTCGGCTCAGCGGCGGTGCGGTGAGCTGGACGCGCGTAATGGGCAATCCGTTCATGTCCAGGGTGCCGGGCAAGCATTCGGCCATCACGGAAGTTTCAAAATTGGCCTGCAGATACGGCGGAGAGAGACGCGGTACAATATTATCGACGGTAAATTATCGCGACCGCGGTACAGGTGACGAATGGGACGGCGCGCAGAACACTACGGACGACGACGCGCGACAGCGTTACGCAGACGACTGTCGGGGTGCCGGTTATCGTTCGTGCAGTCGTCGTCGTCGACGATTTTTGCGTCGCGCATTATTGCGGTCGGGCACTGTAATGTTCACGGGACCGCGGCCGTCAATGGTGGGGGGGGATGGAGGGGAGGGGGAACGATGTCGCGGTAACCGTTTAGTTCACGTGCGAACAGTAGATAATAATTATGGTTACGAATCGAACAGCCATTATAATTATTATTATCTACGGTACGACGCATATCAACGCCGGTAGGTGTGCGTACCGATAACGCGTCGAAACCGTAGTCCGCACGTGTATGCTGTGGCGTGCGCAGACATTAAACGCGGCGTACGCGGACGTCCGCCCTGCGTGCCGTGACGCTGGAAAACGGATTGGCCGCCCTATGGTTTTATCGTGCGGGAACGAACGCGGGTGTAGAAATAATATAATAATATTTTATTTAAAAAAAATACTTCCTAAGTACAATCTAGACAACTTGAACTTTTAGAAAAGTTGCTATACGCAGAAATCGGGGCGAGTTTATTAGGAAAAAACGTGTCCACAGACCAGAACAAAGAAAAAAGAAATAAATACCTTTGTAAAACCAATAGCTCAATACACTAGCAATCGAAAATATGAGTTTTTCTAACAAATAAGAAAAACCGGGGGAAAACCGGGAGAACGGGAAAATAGGTACAACATTAAACAAATAATAAAGAAAATATTTAATGCATGTATAATAATTATACCATAATATGACATAAATATTGTTGACAAATGAACACTATCAACTGAACTTCGCTCAGAATTATTTTTTTGTTAGTAATGGTTAATTGTTGCTTACAGATATATATTAAATTCCAGTCTGTGTCCTACCTTCCCAACTTCCCACCTACAACAGTGGTCCACCCACTCGCAAAGTATGTCAGTCTTTTTTTCACATTCATTTCCAACCCGTATCAATTATATGTTTGGGAATATCTGTCCATGGGTCTTTGTAAAAGATGCGTACTGCCAAAGAGAATAACAGTGTCATCAGCATACTTTACATTATTGACACATTTACCATTTATTTTTATTCCCATATGTTTATGTAAGATGGCTTCTTCAAATATAGCGTTACTGTAGATACTAAATAGTAATAGAGACAGTATGTGTAGCCTTGTCTGACATCTTTCATAATTTTTATTTGTACCAACTAGACAAAATTTGCTACCCACACCAGTACAGGATTTTCGTTGAAAAATTTGACCACAGACTGAAAAAAATGCACATACATATAATAAAACCAATGTACATTCCTCACTACACTCAGCATATAAAATTATGTATTTTCGATATTTTAATATCGATACAAGAATATGTAACTTATTATAGGGGATCCCTCGTATTCAATATTTCAGCCTAATAAGTTTCATAGATATAGTTGTGTAGTGTTAGCGTATAGTGTGTTGTGTATACCATAGCCTCTAGGTAAGGTACCTCCTACTTATACAAAGAATTAAAAACTGCATGAAATTCTGCAAACACGAGTTTTTTTTATATACCCGGTTTAAATGTAAATACCCATAGCAACACACTAACAGTGAGTATATACGTATTGAATTTGGGAAAATAATGAACTGTATGTAGGTACCTAACAATTTTTAAAAGGTATATATAAGGTAACCTTCGGACACGCTTTCAACTTAATACTTAGGTAATCACTGAAATTAAAATAGATACGGTTTTTACGGGTGCAATTATAGCTGTGATTTACATTTCTTTCGGTTGTATAGTAACAGGCCAACGACGATGTCCACCGATAATAACGACCGACCGACGACGGACGAAAATTTAGAGAAGAATCCAGCGGGAGTCGGCGACAAAGAGACGCCACCGGTCGTTGTGTACCAGACGACCAGTTACGATGCGGACGACGAAAATTCGTGCGTTTCGTTACCGTCGGTGTGGAGAAAAAATGTTCAGACGAGCACCGTCGGAAAAACCAAAGAAGTCGATCAACAGGACAATGCCGTGGCAAAATAGATTTTGTCATGTACAATACAAATGGGTATAGCGGTTATGCCAATATATTTTAATCATTTTTCATTTTTCTATCACTATTTTTAACAAAACATGTTTCTATATTTTAATATTATGTTTTACGAACGATTATATAGGTTGTATATATACATACCTATATAATATACTTTAGTTGAAATTATGTCTACTAATCCTCAGAATAGTCCTTATTGAGAGAAGTTTTGATTTAATTCGTAATAATTAATGTTTAACAGCTATAGAATTTGGAAAATATATTCTTTTTTTATTGTCTGTCATAGGGTAGGTATGCATAGAGTTATGCTCTTTAAAAAGTTTTAAAAGGATAAGTTGACTATTTTGGTTACAAAAACATCGATAACCCTATTAAAAATATTAAAAAAATATGTTAATAAGTGTTGAATGAAGCCAGTTCAAAAAGTTCTGGGTTAGGTTGATGGTTTCTATTTGTTTCTAAATCTTCAAAATATCTAATTTATGGTTCAGCCTGTTTTGTTCTGTTATTGGTTCAATCCTTGTTGCTATAGAAACTTGGGTTCATGATGAGTTGAAGCTAAAAGATAAACCTTACTTTACTTTGGAGAAAAGTTTCAAATTCATCTATTGAATTTAAAATATAATTGTCTTCTATCGTTGGTCTTTTCATAGAATCTTAAAACTCAATTTTCTATATTTTAGTACCTTTTATATGTACACGCATATTAATTAAGTGGTTAAAAGCAATAGTAGACTGTTCTTAAGTCAATATGTTTTTAAAACTTCAATCCAAACAAATAGCAGATAATAAACCTTTGTTCTTCATTATATGCTGTTCCTTTATAATTAAACACTGTACCTACCTACCTATCTACTAAATTATTCGAAAGCGATTTATTTAATGACTGTGTTTGAATTTTACAAGTAAGCGATGCTTCATTAAAATCAGTTAATGTCAGTTATTTAGATTGCAATTTTTTTGTACATANACTAATAATATAATATTTTTCAAGCGTGTTTAAAGTAAAATTTCATGTAGTTAAACAGTTCAGAACTGGTGATAAGATATAAGTCGTCGTATATGATCAGTGTTTCTGTGAACGCATACGGCAGTAACCACAAGTGGACCTCGACAATTTCAGTAACCATCTTTACTAACCTAGGTATTTAAAAATTATAAAAGTGTACTTTAATTTTTAACTTTTTTTTTTATAATATAAAAAAATAACACAAATATCAAAGAATTTTTTATCAGAAAACTGATTGAAAAAATATTTGTTAACTAAAACTTCTAGAGGTGCGGAAAATCTACAAAGGGGACTATCATTTATGTTAACAGTTGATCGTCCCTGTACCCTATTACAGAAAAAAAATTAAAAGGGACAAATTCAAACTTGGTAAGAGGATTGAGTTCCCCTCCACTTTAAAGTTTTAAAGGCTATTCCTACTAAAACTATTCTGCACATCTCGCAAAAAAATCCTACGCATGCCTATGCTTCCACATAGTATACTCCGGGCAACGCCAGTATTCTATACTGACGACAAAAGCTCTAACAACTTACCAGCAGCCAAACCTGTGACTTGCATCATTTCTTGGCTACTAATGAATTCCTCTATTCAAAACGAAGAATTATCTTTTAACAGCCTTTCTCAGGGCTTCCAGACTCATGTTTTGTCTTCAATTACACATCCTACAACTTAATATTAAGGGAATTAGTTAAGCAAATCTGATTACTTAACAAGAATACTAACTTCATACAAAATCGATATTCTACTATTAGAAAAAATGTATACTGCAAATGAATCGCAATTATATTCACGTGGTTGCATAATACATGGCTATAAGATCGCTTCGGAAACTTATGATCAAAGATATGGTTCAGCGGCATGCATTAAAAATAACATCACAATAAACTAAAGATTAATAGAATCTACAACCGAAAATAATATTTCTATAATTACAGTGTACGTGGCTAGGATCACGACACAAAACATTAACAAGCATCTAAGCATAAATTGGCTCGTGAATACTCTCTCGATCATAAATCACCAAACCGTATGCATGGGTGATTTCAGTAGCCATAATATAATTTGGAACTATGCAGATAACGACGAGAACGAGAAACATATTTATGATTTGTCCTCCAATAATAATATCTACCTAATTTTTGATGTAAAGGAGAAAAAGACGTTCCATTCAGGTAGGCGGAATAAAGGCTACAATCCTGATCTATGCTTTGTAATTCTTAATAATTCTGTATACTGTATATTAAAAATTATATTTTTCAATATCTATATTAAAAATGTTAAAATTTGATTTGAAACCGCCATTAGGATATGATATATAGTGTTATTTTGTTGAGCGTAAAATGTTAGAATAGAAAATTATCTTTTACATTAGAACTAAGAAATTGTCGCTATACAATACTATGAGTAAATGGTATAAAGTAGCTGATGGACAGTGGTGAACCTGGTTTTACTATAGTGAAGCATTTCGATGAATTACTCATCCTGAATATTAAAATGTTATTTTAGTTGTATTGACACTAAAGTCAAGGATGAAACAATTATTTATAATATGGTTTTGGATAAAATGTGCATAAGAGACCATATAAAGTGGGATGGGCAGAAAATTAATTGGTTTGTTAATATGGGAGTAAACATTGATGACTGTTATAGTGATAACCTAATTCATGATAAAAATACGTTATTATTTATGGGCTTATGGACATTGGAATCGATTGGAAATCGGCCATTGGAAAATGCAATTAGGATATTTTCTTATTGGAGGACTGAATAGTAGGAACTGAACGTAGTCATTTATTAAGTAATTGCTTAAAGGTTTACTCGTGGATAACACAGGAGCAAAAGTCCACTCTGTGACTTCCGATGATGCTTACTCCAACAGTACTATGTATAAATACTAGGGTACTTATTTTAACATAATAAGTTACGACGATGAAAACAATTTTTGTTTCAAAAATTCTTATATTAACGATCCAATATATTTTTTCTATAACGCATGCCACATATAGAAATTAATACGAAACACTTTGGCCGATTATAAATGTATTTTTGATGACAAGGGGCGATCAATAAATGGGAACACATATCAAAATTATATCAAAAGAACAAAATGAGGGCTTACAAGTAGCGACAAAAATAACTGACATGCACATTTGCAATGAAAAGATGAATGTTAAATTAGCAGCTCAAGTATTAAGTAACAGTGTTAAAAAAAAAGGCTGAGAATGGCAGCAAAAACTGGTTTTATTAGCATATTGAAAACTCGAAATAATCTGCTGAAATTATATTCTTTTATTCATAGTCAATATACTCAATTGGTTATTTATTGTCATACAAATTATCTTAAGACGATTTAGAGACATTTTTAAGCTATGTGTACCAGACGAGGATTTAACAATAATTCTATATGCTAACAATTTAAAACAGCTCATAAGAAGTTATTAATTCATATTGAAATTTCTGAGTCACAATATGGAAACCGTATTGACATTTTAGACAATACACAAAATATGTCTGTTGTAAAATGTAGATCCAGACTGTACTATAGAAAATGAAAAAGAACAAAAAAAACTTAGTACCTACTATAATAATCCCGGATCATGATTATTATAAAGCCTTGAAATATATTTCGCCATATGTTGATGATATTTCAAATATTCAATTTTTTTTTTATTATTATAAAAATTATGCTTTTTTAATTTTGAGTTTCAAAAATATATTGTATGCATATGCGATTAAACATATTTTATGTCGTCAGAAATGAAAACACTGCTATGAGGATACCTACGACTTACCCCGCCAACCAATATTTTTAATATTTAATCTATGGTTAAAATACATTTTTTTCGTTCATCGAATTTTGTTACTGAAGTTTTTATGGCGTTAATATTTTGAACATTTACTTATAATAACCCAACAACTCCGATATATATTTCGTAGTTCCATATAAAAAAAAAAAAAAAAAAAAAACATTAAAAATGACTTCCGAAGAAGAAGTACACAATTATACAGGACTGAAACGCATTTTTAATTCAACGACTGTAAATGGTCGGGTCAATGTGAGTACTTATAATTTCTATACATATATTATAATTGGGGCAAATATTTATATGTCTCATTAATATATTATAATATGTAGAAATATATAATAAAAAAGACGATCTAGGATGATGAGGACGGTTGCGAGCGGCCACTGTTACAGATAGTTTAATGTATATCTATAAGCAACGATAAACCATTGGTTACGAAAAAAAGATTCCGAGCGGAGTTCAGTTAATAGTAATGCTTTCTAAACAATATATATGTCATTTTATAGTAAAATAATTAAATAGGCTTTATACATTTTCTTTAATAATATTTGTTTAATGTTGTACCGATTCTCCCAATTTTCATACGTTTTTTCCCGGTTTTCCCATGTTTTATGCCGGTTTTTCACATTTCCTGGTAAAATCAAAAAAAATTGCTCCTTAAAGTATCTCCCTAGTGAAATTTCCTATTAGACACACTACTATAATTAAATGTTTGAGCAAAACTGCTGGTAGAAATGTTGTACACAGAAAGAAAGAAGGCCGTAATGTAAATGTACGAAAATCTTAAATAGGCTCTAAAAATGAACTGAATCATTAAAATTTCCCCAAAAAATTTTAAAACTTCAAAATATGCAATATCTTTAAGCTATGGACACATTTATATATACCTTAACTAGTAATTTTTGTTTGATCAACCAATAAAAATATACAAAAGCATATAAATTATATCTGCCCTACATATAATATTATAATGAACATGCCTTATTGTATAATAATATGTATATAAATTGTATACTATTGTATTATAAGTACATGGTATAATTTTAATTTAGCAACCTATTGTTATTTTTTTTATTCTCTTGCTCTAGCTAAGTAATGTACAAAAAGTTTTGTTTCTTCTTAACATCATGTACGTTTTTGTAAAAAAATTGCTTTGAAATGTACATTTAAAAAAAATCAAGGATGGAACCGGTTTTAATTTTTTCATATTTGTTTATCAGTATAAGAAATATTGTTTTTGTTTTTAAACAGTTTTATTTTGTTTTCAGTTTTTTCTGAAGTTTAACATAAAATGTTAGATAATATAGAATAAATAATAAAATAATAAAGTAAAAACAAAATTATTAAAATGGTTAACACTTGTAAATAAATACATAAATAAAAAATGTTTATATTTATTTATCATATTTATAGAATAAATAGTTAAAATATTATAATATTTTTAAATATATAATTTTATAATAAAATGTATTATTAATATTAATAATTTATTAATGTACATAATATTATATATTACTACAGTCTATAGAGATGGACAAAGAGTATTCCGGCTCGTTTGGAGAAGTACTTGAGCTCTTCAAAATAAACAATGTATTGTTTTTCAGTTTTGCTCACAAAATTTGATATTGTATTGACTTTATTGTGTGTACTTTGTTTTTATTTTTATTTTCTGTCGTTAGCAACTTTTCTACCAGAAACTGCTCTAATTTTCAAATACGACTTCGAAGGGAATAATATTGATTCATCAAAATTATTTATTTTGATGATACAACCACCCCCCCCCTTTCTACCAACCTTGTGTAAGTGTATAATATATACTTACTTAATATGGTCTTAATGTATACAAAAGTTGTATTCATATAAATTAAACCATCAATTTTAATATTTCTATATTTTTATATTTGACATTGCTATTCTAAAACAAATAAATACAAAAATTATATAATATACATAGTATATAATTTTTTCATTTGATGTTAAATTATTGGCAACCTCCTAATAAAATTTTGTGACCACTAGGTTGCGCATCATTGCTCTAATACATATAACTTTACAAAAAAATTAATTTAATAACGCATTTTTCAACTAAAATTGTTAAATGATAAAAGAAAATATTTATCAAGCTGACATAAGCCAGACCTAGTGATTATATTTTTTAGCACTGATGAGAAGTCTTTACATTATTACCTATGTGTTTGAAACTAATAGAATTTAAATTTACAATCCATTTAAATGTTTTTTTCTACTTGAAAGTATTTTATGATAATTAAAAACCAATATTTTATAGAATAAAAATAGGTACCTAGTATAAAATATTATATAAAAGGCTAGATCCATCTGTTCATTTATAATAATTTTTCTCTTATACTTAGTATATAAATTATAGCATTTAGGTTGAAATTGGAGTTTGAACACAAATAACAAAATTTAAAGACGAATATTTTCAAGTGTCAAACCTAACTTCATACGAATATGTATTACTAATAATTAAACTATATTTAATACTAATGTACTGTTACAGATTGTCTGTACTACATTTGCAACATTAGGATTGTCTATTCTATACTGGAAGTTTAAACCAAAATCGAGTAAACCACAAATTCAGGTTGAAAAGTAAAATGCAATTCTTCATTTTTGTAAATATTTACTTTTCAATGTATATTTTATTTACAATATAAATATATGATTATTATAATTAATATAGTTGTTTTAATTATTCTATATTTAGAAACCAAAATAATAATAATAACTGGTATATTTTTTAAAAATAATATTTACTAAAATTATATGGTTTCAAAATTATTTACAAAAGCAAATTTAAATTTATTTTAGTATACCATTTACAATTTAAAGTAAAACATGCAAGTTTTTATTAACCTGTAAAAACATATGTATGTGTCATTATTCCTATCAACTTAAATGCCCCTTAGATAAATATAAAATCAAGAAGTTATCACAGCTTCTACATGTTTTTTAAGGGGCATTGGTATGCCTGCACTCTTAAAAAATAATCGTAGTTTAAATATAAACCTCTACACATATTTTTTATTGTAAAGTAATTTCATAAAGTTTATTAAGAGAAAATAAAAAAATACTTATATAATTCAATAGTTAAATTAGTCAAACGCTTCTTAATCATTATTTACACATAATAATATTCATCTATATTTGGGCATAATTTTTAACTAACATGGAAATAATTTTATTATTAAGAAATAAAACAATATTATTTACAGGTTTAAAAATATCTTTCTTATTATTTTCATTTGAGAAAAGCTAAATATAGAAAAAAAAGTTGTGTAAATATAAATGCTTATAAAATTAGATTTTTAAGTAAAAAAAGCTTTTTTTAAAATTTAAACCACTGATTCTATTTGTTTTATTTCCTGCAATGGTGGTTTATTTGGTGTAGGAGCAGTTTCAATGATGGTGGGAACCTGGTGATGGTGATGGTGTGTATTATCTTCCTCTTCGTCATCTTCTTCATCGTCCTCGTCGATTGGAGTTAGTGCATCATCATCTTCTTGAGGTAAAGCCATTTGTCTTTGGTCTAAATAACGTTTCAACGGAGCTGCCATAAAACTGGTGATTGCAGAAATCAGGAAAAATACGGCGGCCATAAAAAATGCCAAGTCATAAGATTTTGTCCAGTCGTATACTGCACCAGCTAACGGCGACCCAATAATAGCAGCTGCCCCACGGAACAATATCAAGAGACCGAAAGCATTGGTAAGTTTGTCAAGACCCAATAAATCCACAAGGATAATAGATGTTAAAGATATGTAGCCAGCTAGAACATAATTGTTATTAACGTAAAATTATTTAGTAAAATTGTATCCATTATATTCTATAATGTTGGAATACTTTAACACTTACAAACAGCAATTCCAAAAAAGATCGCCATAATAACAAAATGTGCATAAGTCATACAGAATGGTGTTGCAGCAACAGCAACTGTACTAATTAATAGACATATGTTGTTAAGGAATAGTGAATCAACCCGGGGGAAATCAGCCACAAAACCACACACCACACGGCCGATTGTGTTAGTTATTCCAATAATAGACAATAGGTATGATGCTTGATTTGAATCGATAAGTGGTCTCTAAGATTGAATGAAAAAATATTTAACAATACTGTGGTTTAATTTATTTTACTTGACTGTCAAAACTTACAGCTTCTTTGACAAAATCGACTAAATACACAAATGGAACATAGAGTCCGGCCATTCCAAAAACGTTGCTGATGCCAATAATCATGAATACAGGATTTTTGAGCAGGCTTGCATCCATCATTGAAGATAATACGGAATTAATAGATTCTGGCAAAAATGAACAGCACCCCTCTACAATGAAAAAAAGACAATTATTATAGTATTTTCATACCGTTCAAACAATTTTTATTGAACAGACCATTTATTTCTTCGTCGTCATCTTTATCGTTATCCTTCATCATAGATTTCGGTAAGGACAAAATACTTTGACGATAGCTGGCAAGCGATTTTTGTGATCGGTACTCTGGCAAATTTAATACACTACCCGAGTAAAATATATCCTTTCTAGACATTGGACGTACTGTTTCTTTCCCTCTTATGCTAGTTTTGGATGAAGTATATCCTATACTGTCTGAATCAACCTATAAAAGTAAATAAAACAATTTTCCAATTAATTAGATTTTTGTTTCTTTTTGATATGTATTAATTATTATTGATGAATAATTAAATTACTAACATTTGACCACATATCTTCAGCATTGTTATTTTTACTACCACCAAGTATAGATACATTCGAAAGTCTTAAATGAATAGATTTGCGTATATCTCCATTTGAACTAAGATTAGGCCGAGATACTTTAATGGGCCCCAATGTAGGACGATATCGTTCACTAGCGCTAGTCTTGCGAATACGATCAAAAAATGGAACTGATCCATTTTTCGGTAGACCTTGAACATGAGTTGTAAATGCAGGCTGCGAAGCGTTTCTAGGAATAGCAGCTTTTACTTCATTCAAATCTCCAGCTCCATTAGCTTCATTTGGTTTTTCACCATTCTGTTCGGGTATTTGTGGTTTAGAATTTTCATTTGTTGTATTATCTTTTTTATTATCGGATTTTAATTCTCCACTTCCAGCATTACTGGAACTATTGCTAGAACCACTTTGTTCTGGTGCTTTTACTTCTTTGATTGTAGGCAAAACTGCCATGGTAGGTATTGGTGTAATAGGAGAACCAGTACTACCGACTAATTCGTCCAAGTTAAAACTTGAATGAACACCAGGATCAATATTTAATGGTAATTTTTGTCTTTTTTCCAATGATCCATCTTTAAGTTGTACAATAAAATATGATCCACCAATCGATCCACGTTCCATTTGCATGCGTTTTTCATCTGCCATTCTTTGGAGCAATGGTTTACAGCCTTCATTTGGATACTCAAGAGGTTTCATCAAAGCACCAAATAACTAAAAAATAAATTATTTTTAAATTTAATTAAAAAATAAAATAGTTAAGTGATTGAAACTTACTGCACATGAGAGAATCAACCCGGCAAGTATTAAGTTTGAAGTTTTCCAACTAAAGTTTTCAAGAAGCATAGTGGCGATAGGAGCAAAAGCAAATGTACCGAAACCAGAACCACATACAGCAATACCAGTGGCTAGTGATCTTTTTGTTTCAAAGTAGTAACCAACACATACTACAGCTGGCAAATAGATGAGTCCAAATCCAATTCCTAAAAAAAAAATAAAAAAAAAACATATTTTAAAATATTTAAATTCTTTTCTTATAGTAATAACGCAAAATAATAGATCCCTGTAAGATTATCTAAATTAATTTATATAATTTTAATGAAAATTTAGAAAAATTGCTCGGTAAAACCACAAGCATCCTTGTTTTATCCGCTTTTATCACGCTACACCTAGATACAAATAATAATATGCTATCAATAAAAAAAAATATATAATATGTATATAAATATTAAATAATATTATTATTACAACATATTATTACTAATGTTAAGTATAAATATGTATATTGATATCTTAATAAATATGTATGCATATACACAGATTACATATTAAAAATATTATATATTAAAAGTAAAAGTTGCTTTGACAATTTATTATTACATAATACACAATATTATTAAGAAAGGCCAACTCAAAGATATCTTAAATTACAGTATTGTATAATAATTTTAAATTATATTTTTAATTCATATTTATGTTACTGTTTAACAGTTTTATTTATATGTAATTAAATTAACAAAAGCAATAAATTATTTTTGAATTTACTACAACTTGAAATTAAATAACAATTGAAGTTCAAAGTATAGTAGAACAATTAAAAACTTTTAATTAGTAGTTGAATAATTTTTAAATCCCAATGATGAGTTGGCCGGTTTTAATTTATACAAAATAGTTTGAAAAAATTTAATCTTAAAATATTGAACAATATAAATAAATTATATATTGACAGTTTTTTGTTTGTTTCTATTTTAATCTTAAATGTGTCTGAGGAATTGTGTTTAAACATAAACCAATAGTGTATACAGTTTTATAGTTACTTTTAAGCCTACATTGGAAAAAGGAATATTGAAAAACTTATGAGCCCAGATAAAATAAATTACAACACTATTAATTTTTAATGTATTCTGACACTTCTGGAAAAATATAATATGACTTCTGTAAAATAAAAATTCCTTCGTTATAAGATAATTAAACCTAATTTATAGTAATAAATGTATGATTATAGTTCTTAGAGTAATAATATATTTTGTTATTTTTTAATAAAAAAACATACACAGCTAAGATAAAGTAAATTAATGACGAATAAAAAAAAAAAAAAAATAAATTATTTGCTATAATATAATATATAAAATATGTAATAATCTTTTATTACTGATAAAGTTTAGGTATTATTTTTTCACAGACAATTATTATTTTTAAGTCTACAAAAATATTTAAACTGTTCTTAGTAATTAATTGGTACACACGCTGATATTTAATTAATAAGAAAATGTAATTAACATTAAAGATAAATTCCTTTGTTCTTATACAGATAAATATGTAAAACTTTCATCGATAAATAAAATCTAAGATATGAATACATTTTAATATTATTAAATTTAAATTATTATTATAGGAATTAAGATGAAAAAAAAAAGATTCTATTTCTCTTTATATCTTGAGTAATCATTGAGCTTTAGATTTTATATTATAAATTATAAGAAGAATGGTTAAAGGATACGGACAATGAGACAAAGAGAACAAGGNGAATTTAAGTGGAGATTTCAAAAGAAGCGAACGTTTTATTAGAGATAGTAATGGATGCTTGGTTACTACAGATGAAGGTATAGCTAAAGAATGGGAGAAATACTTTGAAGAATTACTAAACTGTGAAGAACCAGACGAATTGTTCATGTTTGAGCTAGGAAATATAAACAACCAAGAATGTCCAGAGCCAACTCTAGAAAAAATAGACTTACAAATAAACAATCTGAAAAACAATAAGTCTCCAGGCAAAGATGGTTTCCAGGCTGAATTACTTAAAAAAGGAAGGGAGCTGCACTGTGTTACCTAGACCGTTCACTAATTTAAAATATGGGTAACGGAAGAATTTCCAGAAGATTGGAAAACGTCTCTAATCTGCCCAATACACAAAAAAGGAAATAAACAAGACCTTAATAATTATAGGGGAATTGCCCTACTGAATGTGGCGTACAAAGTTTTCTCAAATTGTATTTTAACAAGAATAAAAGAAAAAGCAGAACAGAATATTTGTTTACATATTAATTGTTTTTATATATTAATTGGTGAATATCAAGGTGGTTTTAGACTGGGAAAGTCTACGACGGACCAAATATTTATTATTAGACAATTATATCAAAAAATGTGGGAATTCGATAGGGAGATACATACACTATTCNAACATACCAGTGATGTGAATGAAATATGGAATAATGTCAAAGATTCTATAGAAACAGCAGCGACGGGAGTAATAGGAACAAAAAGAAATGTATCAAAAGTGTGGTTCAATAATATAGGTGGTTTTAGACTGGTGAAGTCTATGACGGACCAAATATTTATTATTAGACAATTATATCAAAAAATGTGGGAATTCGATAGGGAGATACATACGCTATTCGTTGACTTCAAAAAAGCATACGACAGTATTCATAGGGAAAGTCTCATAAATATTCTGAAAGAGTTCCATTTTCCCCAGAAGTTGGTCAATCTAGTGTCAATCAGCATCATGGAAACCGTGATCAAAATAAAAGTCAAAAATATGAAGTCTGATCCAGTTACAGTATAANATTCGATAGGGAGATACATACGCTATTCGTTGACTTCAAAAAAGCATACGACAGTATTCATAGGGAAAGTCTCATAAATATTCTGAAAGAGTTCCATTTTCCCCAGAAGCTGGTCAATCTAGTGTCAATCAGCATCATGGAAACCGTGGTCAAAATAAAAGTCGGAAATATGAAGTCTGATCCAGTTACAGTAAAATCCGGCCTTAGACAGGGTGATTCCATCTCACCTATTCTCTTCAACCTGGTATTGGAAAAAGTNAAAATGTGGGAATTCGATAGGGAAATACATACGCTATTCGTTGACTTCAAAAAAGCATACGACAGTATTCATAGGGAAAGTCTCATAAATATTCTGAAAGAGTTCCATTTTCCCCAGAAGTTGGTCAATCTAGTGTCAATCAGCATCATGGAAACCGTGATCAAAATAAAAGTCAGAAATATGAAGTCTGATCCAGTTACAGTAAAATCCGGCCTTAGACAGGTTGATTCCATCTCACCTATTCTCTTCAACCTGGTATTGGAAAAAGTAATAAGAGGGATGCAAATTGAACCCCTACTTCCTTATTTTGAGGCCTTGAGCTGTATTCCATTATTGGCATATGCCGATGATATAGTACTGATGGACGAATCTCAACCTGGAGTTAAACGGCTCTGTGACAGACTTAATGACGCAGCACAGAAAGTAGGACTACAAATTAATGAACAAAAAACTGAATATATGATTAAAGGTAGAAAAAATTGGATGGATCACGTTTTAGAGGTAGATCATTTTAAATTTAAGAGAGTCAATTCTTTCAAATATCTTGGCTCAATTGTGACTGAAAAAAATGATATCACCAAGNTAAAACTCCGGAACTCGACTATTCCATTATTGGCATATGCCGATGATATAGTACTGATGGACGAATCTCAAGCTGGAGTTAAACGGCTCTGTGACAGACTTAATGACGCAGCACAGAAAGTAGGACTACAAATTAATGAACAAAACACTGAATATATGATTATAAGTAGACAAAATTGGATGGATCACGTTTTAGAGGTAGATCATTTTAAATTTAAGAGAGTCAATTCTTTCAAATATCTTGACTCAATTGTGACTGAAAAAAAATTGAGATGGGAAGATTTAGTTAAGAGAGATATAGAAGTCTTAGGAGGCGGAGCAAACTAGAAGGATTTGGCGATGAATAGAGATGCCTGGAGAATTGGTTGTGAGACGGGATGGTCCTAGCGACCGATTAACCCAAGAAGAAGAAGAAGATTATAAATTATATCTAGACCAATAACTGTGATCCTGAATGAAACACAAATAAGATTCCTTTTTCTAAAGAATTATAGGCTAATAGAAAAAAAATTTGGAACTAGTACAAATACAAACCCTTGAAAGTGATTAACAACATTATATTATACGCTTGCACACCTTGTCCCTGATAATTGGTCTTAATTTAGAAAATTAAACTTAAAATGTTAATATTTTAAATTCTGAGTAAAGTAAGGAATGTATTTGTTTATTTTATAATAATGTTTTTTATACGGTGAACAATTTTTAAATGTAGAATATCTTTTCTGGAAAGAGTCATTTTTTTGATTTTCGCAAAGGTTTTCATAATAAATGGGAAAACCGGGGGAGGGGGAAAGACAAAATGTATGAAATGTATGATTTTCAAATTGTAAATATTTTTAAAACATATATAATCTAACTCCGCTCAGAATTGATTTTTGTTGGTAATGGTTAACCGTTGTGTACATTAAATTTCCTCTCTACTTTCCCAACTTTTCACATATAACAGTGGCCCACTCATTATGCAAAGTATGTCTGTTTGTTTTTCAATTCTATCTTTAATAAATTATATTAATTTATAACAAAGCTTTGTTTTTTCAGTACATGTAATCTCTTAAGTATTATGTTGTAGGTAATAATATATAGTGGTGATAGAAACATCCAATGGGGAGAGATCCACTATTGCTTGAAGGATGACTCACACAAGGTTTTTTTTGTATTTTTGCAATGAAAATTATATCTGTTTTGTTGATTTATGGGATTACCTTGATAACACAGATAAATCAACTAGATATTATTATTTAATTTGGTTATCACAGACAAAGAAGTATACAGTAGTTAAACAAAAAGAATGGCCGGGCAACAATGATTAACTAAAAAGGGGATAAGAATGAAACCGTGTGATAAAGTTAAATTGAATTTCTTTTATTGATTTTTTTTTTAGAAATTATTAAGCCTGGTAAAAACCGTATAACTCAGCTAGTAGAGTATATAATTTAATTTTACTAATCATTAAAATATTTATCGAATTTTAAAATATACTATGAAGTATTTTTTTTTTAATTTATCAATAAAAATTAAATATTAAGCGTGTGCACCAATAATACACATGATTTCTCAAAACGACATTGTATAAATATAACAATCACAATTAATTTATCCTGTACTACAATATTAAAAATACTTATTTGAGTAGATATTTATAAACCTAAGCTGTGATATTACCGGCATATTTTTCACTAAATATTTAGTTGAAAAAAAAAAAAATATACACAATATGAAAACTAAGACTCGAGTATTGGAAATTCAATGAATAAAAAAATAATAATAATAATAATAATAAAACAAAAAAAATCATGTATGAAGGAGTACCTATTCTTAAAGATAAAGGGTCTATTTATTATAAATACGTTTTAAAGAAGAAAGTAAATTAAATGTACCAAACAGATCTAATGAAAAAAAAAAAAAAAACAAACAATAAATTGATACTTATAAATTGTCCTAACGTACCTTTTGTCCTAAACAATTATTTTATTAACCAGAGGCTAATTTTTTTTAGAGTAATCATATAAATTTTTCGATATGACGATAGCCGATGTCCGTTGAGGTGGGATGTCGTACCACCTATAAACAAGGCAATGTAACATTCTTTACTCAATTAGGTTAGGTTATCACAGGCCGACAGTTATCATACACGGCAAAGACATTATTACCTGTCTGACCACCAATTTTTAATAGAGGTAGTCAGACAATATTTTTTAACTTACCACCCATAAAACCATAAGTGAGCATCAAGACGTTAACGTTTGGTGAAAGTGTACTAAGTGCGAAAGCAACAGCCGCGATAACGCTGCCTGCCATACACACTACTCGACATCCATATTTGTTGGTTAGTGCACTGACTATGGGACCTAAAATAATTACAACAAAAATGCAATAATTTAACTACTATCATGGTATTAATGTATTTGAAAAGACTTGCGGATAAAACCAAATAATAACTTACCGACACTGAGATACATTCCGGAAAGTAGACTTCCGACCCAAGCAGTTTTGCCTTTACCTTCTTGATAGTAGTTGACGAATTCACTGAGGAACACACCGAACGTATATGCGATTCCGTCCACCACCATGTTACACATAAAGCTGGCGAATACGATGACCCAACCGTATCCGCCATCCGGTGGAGGTGGCAAATCGTGATATTCACAAAACGAAATGCCATCGTCGTCGGTATTCTGAACGGGTCCCATAGCCAAAGGCGGAGAGCTGGCATTTTGCCTACCCGTTTCGTCGGCCCGATCGGCAGCCGAACACTCGCTTTCAGTCTATAATTTTATGAAAATAAACAGTTATAAAATTTACATAGCATATTATACTTAAAATATTAAATTTATTATTAATAACAATAATAATAATATATAACATTGTGTAAACATTACAATTAGCAATAAACACAGTTATTATTATTATTAGGTATTGAAATACAATACTTAAAGTGTGAAAAACATTAATTTCAATGTCATTAGGTTAATTAATTATTTAAGTATATATAGTTTAGTTTCATTCGCGTTTTCAATTTTAGCACGCAGTTCGTTTGCTGACAGTATAGCGTTCAATTAAACGTCCATTAAAAATGCGATCACAACTGGCGCCAAATTAATTATTGTCTCCCAGTTGACTTGCAATCGAGTTCGCCAATTCAATTTGTTTTTTCTAAAACTTTGCGGGTACCTTTTGACGGATATTCGATGCATTTCGTACGTGATATCATATTGTAGTCTCAAAGCTCTCAAGAAAAATTGACGAGATTTTATGGGACGCAAATTGAACTTTAGGACAAAAATCGAACGATTTTAAATCCAAAACAAACGGAAAACAATGAATTATTATATTAAGAAGAAATCTGTATTATGCGATTCGATGGCATCTAAAACCGAACTTTTTCTCAACGTTGTTAAAAACAAGCACGAGATAAAATAAATCTATAGGCGGAAATGTGCCTCCTCCCCCTCAAATCATCTAAAACCCATCTAAAATTCGTATTTTATACTATATGCTAGTCAAAATGTTTTATAATACTCTTATAGCCTCCCTCAGTGGCGGCGGATCTAGGGGGCGATAGGGTAATTTGCTCGTCTCCAAAATACATTAGTATAGTATGTTTATTTTCTTATATACTGTGGTAAAATAATGTATCATTATTGAAAGTGGCTTGTCCTTCCACCAAAAATTTAGGTGTGGATCTGACATTAACCCCCCCCCCCAAGGTATTAAAGATCCACCTAAGAAAATAATATTAAATCGCAGGTATACAGAGCTAACAAAAATCGATGGAGATCGATAAATAATGTGATTCAAAATGTTTTACCCATTATTTATTCTTTGATAAATGATTATACATTTTACGATGATTAGGAAGTAAAAAACAAAAACAAAAAAAAAAATGAATCATTAGTTATGTCGACTTCAAAATTAAACTATATATATAGTTGAATTGTCGACTATAGGTATTTTTAATTTTCAAGTTTGAGAGAGTATCACTTCCCCCTTTATGCTCGGCACTATGCGTACACGTTAAAAAACCCAATGTCACAATAAGTAGCTTTTTACCAATAGTCAATCACACGACAGAAAAACAGTATTCGAGAAAAATCAATTTCGATTCGTCAAACGCTACAATATTATTTGAACGTGTGATGTTTCGCTATAAAAATTAATAGTTAACGAAGCGTTTTTTTTTTCATCATTTTTTTTATACTTGCAGTATTTCTCGTTAAAAATAATTAAACGGTATGGCAATTATTAGACGACACATACATATAACTGTTGCGCGGAGGCCGGAGAGTTTCATTATGCGTGACGTACACGATACACGTATTATATTTTGTTAACAGTAATAATAATAATAATATTGTAAAACAATAATAATTCGTTTGGTATTTACTGGTAAATAGTTTGCAAACTATATATAGGGTATACAGAGTATTCCGTATAGATCGTGATCCTGCGATTTTCCCGTTAAAAATTTGATACCTATTTATGCAGAGGTATACGTATAATACCGTTATATTAGTTATATACTTATAACAATTCAAAATTTAGACTGGAGAATTTGATAAAAAAAAATAATAAAAAATAAATGGCACATTCATTTTTAGTCGATAACTTTTTTCTATAGGTACACTTCCAGTTTGAATTTTGAAGCATCACACATTAGTGTTACGTGTATTAGGTAACATTTTTGCACAATTATTTTGTACTCGAATCTGGTTTGAAATTGGGGAAAGGGGGTTCATGAATATTTTAAAATCGAAAGTTAATAGGTGATAACAGTGTATTGAACAAGGGTAAAATTGTATAATGTTTGACAAAAAAAAAAAAACACTAAAAACATTTTTACTGAAAATCTTCGTAGAATTGTAAATAATCACTTTATGTATATTTAATTGGATTATTCTCCACAAAATTTAGTGGATTCTCTCCGGACTTCAATTTTCTCGCTATCCGCTACGCTATGATGCAAATACACCTCCGCCAAAATGTAATTATTTCCGAAAATCGTTCATTCATTGGTATAGTGTTATGTTACCCCGTTTTAATCTACTCGTCTCTCGATTATAATTTATAATATACTATACAGTACATTCGTTGACCCGAACTTTCGACTACCCCTCCACCCTCCCTCTTTATTCACGACCGTGAGACTTGACGTCAGTATGGTTTTGCAAACTGAATACTATCCGTTTAATTTACGCGATTCTATTGTCGGAGAAAACCGATTAAACGGATTCGACTGCAGGTATTAATTATTTAACCGGTACGAAATATAATAACTGAACGCTTTACGATCCAACGATTGTCTTCCCAAAGACCACAACAATACATTAACAGTTATCTATGTGTTTTTCTATCGAAGCCGTTAGGTACTATGTAAAAAATATTACTCTCGAATTACACAATATGCTCTTATAAAACACGTAAAATAAGTTACAGGGATTCGAAACAGACATTTTCTTGCTTTGTTCAACACACGTGTAGTATAACAATTTAGATCAGTATTTGAGTAGCAGACCAATTATTATGGTGAGGCGATAAAAACTCTCAATGCGGATTTGAATTCGACGTGTACACTTTTTCGAATTTCAGTCCTAAATTTCTGTGGAAATAATAATTTTTTTTTCTATCAACTTTAAATTTTTTTTATTGAAAATCACGAATTTAATGAAAATAAAAAATTTAAAACGTCAACATTTTCAGAAGAATAAACTCTATAAAATGATTATCTTCAAATTTTTCGAAAATAATAAAATAAAAAGTTAAATTCTCAAATGCATGGTCTAAACTGGCTATATGCTATGCATGTGTTAGACAAAAATTAAAAATATCAGTATCAAATTCGTTTACGTATAATATATAAACCGATTGATATCACAATTAACGTTAATTGTTTACCTTTTTTTTTTTTTTTGGCTGATTGTTCCTGTAAGTAATTGTATTTTATTTTAGGCCATTGGTTTTTGGTCAGTGTTGTATTTCTGTAAACACTTTTTGTAATCGGAGCTAGGAACGCTCGGAAATAGGTTCACATAGACAAAATATAATACGGTGCAGATATCTCTCTGTGATAACATACAAAGAGTGTGATAAACAGATTACGTATATACTAGGCATATTAATTCTAACGTTTTAGTAGCGAAACCTGTTTTTAGCAAAATCTATATCTATACATTTTGATATTATTAACACGAAGACTCGAAAATTAAATTTAAGTACACCATGAACTATGTTAATAATATTATTTTACACTGAAATTCGTCCAGTATTGGGATTTCGGCCGTCGGAGTGAAAGAGCTGCGGACGTTATAATATTTCGGAGTTCAATGCAAAATCAAATGCGGAACACATTAACCGCGCATCAGCTGTATTTGATTCGTTTGTTTGATTTGGATTGGCATTCGTATAATTAACGTATTTATTGCGGATCGCGTGAAATTTTACAGAACCAATACCTGGCCGCTGGTAGTGAAATTATCAATCGTTTGGTAATTTTTAAATTTTTTTAAAAAAAAAAAACAAGTTGTTGAATCGATTTCAGTTCTGTACAATTTTTGCAGAGGTGTTTAAACAATACATTCTTCATCGTTTAATTGACATTTTGTTATCACGCAAATACAAATAACCGGGATTGGAAAAAAAAAAAGTAAACGGTTAAAACCATAAATCATTTAGACGACGTATTACACATTACACGCGGAAATCCAAACAACAGAATACTTAGATTAACCGTATATGTTCAATAACTGTAATATTATAATAATAATTACCCAATTATTAATTTACGCCGATTTTTTTTTGTTTTTTTAAACACGGTTAAACGCCGCGTTACAAATACAATACATTCAGTATAACGGTATGGTATATACAGCCGTATCTTGGGAAAAAAAAAAAAATTCAAAGATAAATCGCCATCAATATCACGCTATCGTACGATAACGTGTTCGCAATCGCGAACGAATAATATTTATAAAAACCGAGACGGAAACTTTTATGAGCGTACTATAACCTCACAAATCGAATAGCCCCGGTGATGTGATAATAAATGATGTAAAACAGCTCTGCGGGTGCAATAATATATTATCGCGGATTATAAAACGCGCGCGTTACGGCGAACGGATATGCGGAAAATCGAAAATACAAATTTTGGCGAAAACATTAATGCCTAATATACTCCCCCCCCCCGCCTCCATTAGCTCTGTATAATGTTGTAGCGTTGATATATTTGAACGCAATTTATCGTTTCGCCATTTATTTTACATAATTTAATAATAAATAAAAATTAAAAAAAAAAAACAACGTTTCGTCACTAGCATAGTGGGTGGGTGGGTATTAGTTTTAAAGACGCAAAAAAAAATTACATACAAAATATTAGTATTAAAAAAAAATAATAATAATAATATACAATACGACTGTACACAGTTTATACGGCGCGCGGTATTTTGCCGTATCGTAACTGATTTATTATCGTGTAATTGGCCACCTCGGGAAAAACCAATAAAAGTTATAATATGCCTGGTAAAATACGAAAATTATCAATAATAATTACGTACCTAATTACGAATTGTTTTTTTAAACGTGATATTTTTAATTGGCTCGCTACTATTGTATAAACTACACTATGTTGTTTATCGACAACAGTAATAATGATATTTTGTTTCAAGCGATTGCGGAAAAGAAAAACGATGTGTTATACTGTATTGAACACATATCGTGACCATACGGAGTTCGACAAGTCTTACACACGAAACGGAAGGCTTATTATAATGATAAAAATACGAAAAGCTAAAACGACAATAATACGGCCGTCTACGAGGTTAACGGTCCTCGTGACCGTGTGTAGTATTATAATGCGCAGCGAGTGACAACAGAAAAAAAAAAAACAAACCGAATCGTAGTTTTTTTTATTAATTTATCGCAGTTTACGTGCGCGTTATATTTGCTGTAATACATGCTTGTGTACAAATTATAATTTTATATTTCCGATTGCTACGCGTGATTTTTTAAGTAAATTGTTTAATACGAAAATGTTCTCAGCTATTATTTTTCGTCAACAGCAATAAAAAAAAAAAAAAAATCTTAAGGGATCTGTGCGCGTCCTGCGTATATTTTGGTCAAAAACACGTTTTACACAAAAAACGCTCATGCCCTTATGTAGAAAGAACCTATACCTATGTCAATCATCTTTCTTTTTTTTGTTTCGAAAATGGGAAGACTTCTTACGCGTTGGAATTGAAATTTACATATTATTATGCTAAACGTTATGCAGAGAGTTATTATATAAGTATTATTATTATTATTGTTCTAGGTTATATAATCAAAAATTAATGTCCAATGTAGGAAGTTTTACATTTTCCAACAGGAAAATAAATCCAATTATACTCTACAAGACACGAGAGTTTATATTGTAAAGCATTTTGAGCACAACCACAGGTCGTGTGCAGGTCCCTTGAAATGAACTTTAAAACTGATTGAATTATTTGTTAATCATAAATATTGATAATTTGTAAAACACTAAGAGCGAGTCTCTTAAATAATTATCGTAAACATCGAAACTTTCCGATTTTACAACGCAGTATGTAGGATATAATTTAATAACGGAATTGAGTTACCTTCCATACCGTAGTTATAGGTTATACGAGTAACAGTTTGGTAATACTAATATGGTTCGAGTTCGTCGCAAATATAATATATGTTATCATCACACACATCACGTTTTATGAAAATTTAAATTATCAGGTAGGTACCGATTAGTATTATTATTTTTACGGTAGATAGGAGGTTTATATACGAAAAACCGTTTAAAAAAAAAAACACACGGACGCGGCTGTACAATATAAATCGGTATAAATCGACAGTGTATATATTATGTAAATAAAAACCAAAAAAAAAAAATAAAAATAAAAATAAACGACGTCACACAATCCTGTTTTCAAAATGAAATATTTGAAATCGTATACATTCTTGCCACATAGACAAACTAATGCGTTGACTGTAGACTGTGATGTGTTCGCATATACTTAATAATGAATATATATATATACATATTACACTATTGCACACAGGACAACAAAATTCACTTAAAAAAAAAAAAAAAACCATCTTCGAAAATAGATATCTTGATTTTTAAATCTACCGTGCACCTATCTGTACACATAAATATATGTATACAGACGCGTATAAAATCAATATAATATTGTGAAATGAATTAAATATTTCGCGTTGTATCGAAAAATGTAAGTGTGCGCATGACAGGTGCCTAACAATATTAGACGTAACATTACTGCAGTATTGATGGCGTATGCGTTCAAAACCCGCGTCTTTGTGCACTTTTGATAAATCTCTCGGCGGGTTCGTAACGCATAGTACGGCAAACTACGGTGCATCACAAAACACACGTACCATAAAACCCTTAATCTTGGGCGTTTTATGCATGTTATACACGTATAACTTTCGCCATCAACTTCCACTCAATATTATGCATATTATGTGATACCTCTGCTATTACGCCGGTGACATTTACAATTTAATACGTGCACAATTAATGTTCTACATTATACGTTATCATCCCTAGAAGCACACGGCGAATATACACAGGGTGATTTTTTTTTTCACACCTCAACCTCAATTTTCTCGGAGGATTTTAAGTGAATTTGTTTTCTGTTCCATCATTGCGGTATTGGTTATTATCGATTTATTATTTACTACCCTTCCTCTGGTTTAAACTTTAAAGTATAACTCATAAACAGTAAATCTGATATTAGTGTTACGTATATTAAAATTTCTAAAAAAATATTTTCCATTTAAATCTGAGTTCGAAAAGGAGGAGGGCTCCTAAAAGAAAAATTAAATTATATATTTGTTTAAGGTATATGAAGTAGGGGTGAAAAACTAGAAATGGTTTTAAATAAAGCTTAGCCGATTCCGTAAAAATTAAAAAAAAAAACCAGAAATCAAATTCACTTGACACCCTCCGATAAAAAAAAAATCAGGCTGTAGGGTACAGAGAAAAAACCAGAGAGGTCAATTTTTTTTTATATATATATATACTATGTACAAAAATTCTACCAGAAATCTTGCTACGATGTAGACCCTCTTCTGAAAGGAAATTTTTTTGGGATGGCACTTTAAGGAGGTCATTTTTCGATTTTCCCAAGAGTTTTTCCAGCAAATGTAAAAAACCGGACATGATAAATAAATGTATTTTTTTTTTTTATTTTTTATTTGACAAAGATTGCAAAACCTCCTTTACGTTATTATGTAGACAAACGCGTTCCATTGACAAAGTCCTTGCCGATAATATATTTATACTATTATAAAAATGATAACGCGCTAAAATAACCGATTTAAAATAATAATGTAAACTGTAAAGCGTATAATATTAATTATTATTCTTTGTTACGCAACGATTATTATTTTCATAACATAATACGATATTATAATATTATAGTTTTGTTATAATTCGGCGTGGGAGTCGTATGTCATCGTATTATATTTATAATTTGTAATATTATAATACTATCGTTGAAAAGATCTCGTCGGAGAAATATGATGAAAAAAAAAATGCTCCGTCGAGTTGGACGTGAGAAGTAGAAAACGAAAAATCAAACGTACACAAAAAAAAACCCTAGCTATGCGAAATCGAATACACTGCAGTAGGTATGTATAATTTGTGGAGAAAATTTTTATTGTCTGCTTGTATAATTATTATAATATTATATTCGAAAATAATATGAACTTATACAAAAATTGCGGTTATTATAAGTGACGGATGTAATATGCTGCAGTTTTTATGGAAGACAGTGATTTTAAAACTCACAGAGATAATGGGGTAAAATTGTTTAAGTATTAAGTTGTAGGTAATAATTATATATTTTATTGTGTAGTGGTAACGAAAATCTCAAGAGCGTGGCGATCTCCCCCCCCCCCCGATATCTGTCATTGGTTATAATAATATACTAAGTAAACGTCTAGATTATTTAAACGAAATAATTATAATAACAATAGCTTTGTTCGTTTTAACAAAAAGTGTACACTTTTTGAGATAGACTTTACATCATAATCGTTTAATGACCGTAGATTCGACACCTACACATTTAATGACGGTGGGTATAGTGTATTCCTTAAGTGTACGTTATTTTCTCAAAATAAACATACTATAATAATATGTTTGTTTGGCTATACACCTTTGGTGTATGGTGTATTGCCGATGCCAAGAAATAAAAATGTACCTACTGTGTAAATAATTATAATACAATATTATTATAATGTACGTGTGCCTGACAAAAAATTTTTCCAGACATAATAATATGTATAAGTACATTGTACATCTATGTAAGCGTTTAACTCGTGTAAAACGTATAAATTCGATGATAATTATTATTTTTTCTTCTTTTTCTCTCCAAGAGTTTCGGCTGCTACTAGAATATCACGTTATTTATCTACTTGATCTTGTAACAGATATTTCGAATTAGCTACACCAGTCACTCCAATATGCAGATGCTCATCTATACTCCATCTATCCATCTCTTTTTTCTGCCCGCCTTTTTCTTTGAGGTATACAATCGAAATCCTACTCTTAAAAAGTCATTTTCTTTTCGACGCGATGCACTAGTCTGCACTGAATCCTATCCGATTTCCAACTTTACAGTACCCATTTAAAATAATACAAGGACGCTATTTTTTTTCGGGGGGGGGGGGGGCGGTCAAGATGTGCGGTTGCACCTCTTATTTATTATATAGTTAAAATTAAATTGTACTTTTATATTCACAATATAGTTATTTTACTGTCAATCATGGTTATAGCTTATATAGGATTAGCCCATATCAGTGATATATGTTTATTAAAATAAATATGCTATCAATTAATCCAATAAATAATAGATATATTATACGTCCATAATCATTATTTATTATAATGAACCACAGGTTAATATGTTCAATTATTAGAATCTTAGTTATGGTAGATGTATTTGCTTTCTTAAAAATCGTCGGTATCAGCTTATACTTAAACACATATGAATATATATTTTTTTTAAGCATTTTATTTGTGCAAAAGTTATAAGCATGAAATACATAAACGATATTAGTGTTTTTCGTTATCTTCAATCTTTTTAAGCATTACTTATTGGTTTTCACAGGAAAAGTACTTAATCAACTATTGATTATCTTTTAGTTTTGAAATTGCTTTTTACTATTTATGCAGATACGGTCCGTGATCTATGGAAAAAATTTAAAGCATTTTGTACATACTAGGTATATCTAATTTTATATTGCCTGGTGAAATTTCGAAATGACCAGCTTGAAACCTCGCACACGGCACACCCGTAGAAAATAACTTAAATGACGTCTCTGTAATAACAGCGTTGTCATGATATTGAAAATCATGTTTGCTTACGAAGTTAAATCTAAATTTAAAAATGAACAACTAAACCGCCCATATTATTCCTACTTGGTTAAAAACAATGACAAAAAAGTGTCGATATTGCATCGACTATATATTATTAATAATACTATACCAACTAACTATCATTTAAGCGAAACGGAATATTATTAGACGCGCGTTAAATTATAAACACGAGAAGATGAAAGCAAATCGATCGCAATTGGCAGTGTTCGCGAAAAACTATAAGCGAGTTTATAATCTCGACAAATGACGTGATGTACACTGACGCATGCGCACTGGCTATTAAAAGAAACGTTTTAGTTTTAGAAAATTCTAATATAAGATTAAAAAAATAAATATGTACCTACCTCATTTTATAATATACTAGTATAGGTACTCGTTTAAAAACATCCAGTACCTACTATAAATAATATTCAAAACAAACGGAAAACTATCAAAAAATCAAGGTAGTTTTTAAAAACACGGACATACTTTTCACGGTGGGTGGACCACTATTGCAGGTGGGAAGTTGGGAAGGTAGGATATATAGAGCAGAATTTAGTATATATCTGTGCGCAACGATAAATCATTTCTAACAAAAAACGGTTCTGAGCAGATTATTATTAATCGTATTTTTTCTTTTGTTGCCAACAAGATGACCCAGAAATCAACAAAAATTTTACCGAAAATTGGCAGTTTTCCCCATTTACTAAGAAAACTAAAAGGAAAATCGAAAAATGACTTCCTCAATATACCAACTAAATTGAAAATTAAACAAAAAATGTTCATATAAATTTTTTTTTATTTTGGAGCAAGATTTCTGTAAAAAAGTTGTTTACAGGCATAACAAAAAAAAACACCGTAAAATCATTGCATTTATCGCTTTGCTCAGAACCTAAAACAGCAATACAATTTTTAAATTATACTTAATAATTTGAATTTTTACTGAAAATATTGTATACAGTTGACAAAAACAGTTAGCTAATATTGCTAATCAACGGGACGAAGTTTAGTTTGTAAAGAATTCGAACGAGTTATCAATCAATATTATGCCACTGCGGACATCGTAATAATATTATGTTAACAAGTATCGTTTCTTCTATATACAGTTCGGAAGTTTTATTATAAACTGTCGAGACGAAAACGAGTACTGACTTATTATTTGTGTTCGTCCAATAAATATTAATTGATCGGAACAACTATGAAGAACGATCTGGGTGCCAGCATAAAATAAAATAATAATAATGTACCGTTGCAGTTGGAGATACATTGTCGTACTTATAAAACGATTTGATTTCGGTAATTTTGAACTGAATAGAATTTAAATAAATTACAATTAAAAAAAAAAAAACAAAAAACTACACGACTTTGACATGGTTATAAAGAGAAGAGGCAGAAGATAATAAATTTAAAAAACCGAAAGTTTCGAAACATCATCGATTTATGTTATTATGCGCTCACACACACATATATATTATATTTATTATAAAATGTTATTATATGCTTTGATGATTAAGTATAAGTAAGTGTAATGAGTTTTGTGTGGCCTGTGGGTGAAACTCAGAATTAAACCGGTCACGTTATGTTTCGAAAAGACGAGGATAGCTAGACAAAAAAAAATTATAAATAAATTTAAATTTAATTAAAAGCGCATAATATTGTAAGTACCTACCGATTAAAATTAAATTTTGAAATACTTGACGTTTTGGCAGACGTAACCTTGCAGGTTGTATAGACATATATTATACAGCCAGTAAAATTTCTAACGTTTCTCATTTGATAAAAAATATTAACGCCGGCTTATTATTTTAAATTATGAGAAAAATGTGTTTTATATTGCGACCGGAACAGACGAGTCGGGGAGAAATGACACATTTTGCAAAAATTATCATATCTTTTTTTAAGTATACCCGTACAATATATTGTTATACGGGCAATAAGCAATGCGTTATAATTTTAATTTTTACATTTTATAACACAGAGGCCGTCCGAGAATTTAACAATAATAAATTTGAGTATAATAATAACATTATTATTCTCATTGCAATCGACCGCGGATGACGGACGCTGGACCGCAACGAAACCGCGATGCCAAGGAAAACCACTATTATATTGGTATAAATACTGTGTAACTAGATAAATATAATTAAATCTTAGATTAAGTATACGCAGGGTAATAATAATATATAAATGTTATTTTCATTGACCTTTCAAAATGAACGATTTATATATGATTTAATCAAGATTCAATATTACATTCGTGTCGATCGACATTGCAACATAAGTCGGATAATAATAATATCCTTAGTGTTCAACGGCTCGCTAACAAGTTATTCTATTAATTTTTCAAGAGTACTAGTTGTCTCCGCTAATACAGGCCATATCTGCAGTTAGGTAAGGAAATTAAATAATATTTATGAAGATGTCACGGAGATGTTAAAATTCTAGAATACGGATTATCTAATTTGCATCCCCTCCCCCCCCCCAAAAAAAAACTAAAGAAAAAGTATTTAAAATGTTTCGAAAGTTAAAAACGTGAAATGTTCCAATCGTATACTGACCCATAATTATTAGTCGGGTATAATATTAACTAATCTTACACGATAAAAACCGAATCCCTTTTACACTGAATAACAAACACGAATTCATATGTATTATACGTTGAATATTTAAGTAGAATAGCGGTCATTTGACCTCAGAAAAAAAAAATCACATTAGTAAGCGCAACCCGTAGGTAAACACATACACACGTAGTGTTCGTATTTGCGTCTGCTGGGATACATTTTGAAAATGAGACGACTAAACATAAATGAAAACTGATCGCAATAATAACGATCATGCAGTCGTTTTATTTTATATTACAAATAACGTAATTTATAATTTAACATTTACTATAGGCTTGCATGGTGCAGTTTTGCGCATTTTGAACGTAAAAAAGTACCGTGTCGTGTGTGAATACGATTTCAAATCGTTTTGAAATCGCTAAAATGTTTCGTATGTTTAATAACGGTTTGAGAACGGAATATAAAAACGGGGCGTTAGTCTGATATTATAATATGTTATCACGATATTGTTTTATCAGATTTCCTATCAAGTTCCATATTATTATGTTTGGTTTACGTAATAATTTTACTCAAGCCGTTATTAAAACTTAATTATGATACCTATCATCGTCACAAATGTAATTTAATGGATATGTGAAAAATCGTCGTGTATGGCTACGTGAATGTGACTACGCCGACGCCGGATATGATTATAATTACAGTATACCCGTACGACACAAACATAAATATCAATATTAAACTACTAATTCATAAAATAAAGGTTTTTTTTTCTTTTCGCGAAATTACCTAGCTCTATTTTGTTAAAACGTAAAATCGGTTTTGAGTATTTGCATACAAACAAATGTATATTTTTAAAAAACCGTTTCGATTTATTTCAAAAAACCATTTAACTGCATCACATTATATAAACGCAGTATTTGTTATCTACAATGATATTCAATATCGTAGCGTTCGATTCGCGGCGGAGGAAGTGAAACAATTTATGTGCGCTTGAATGGAAACGAATGAATGTTGAATATTTATAGTGATCCTATTAGAAACATGCTAAATTATTTAACGAAATTATTAGAAATAATTAGTTGGATACCGAATACTTACGTTTCGTTACAGGATAATACGTTTTTTAAACCATTTTTTTTTTTCAACAAAATTCCATCAATCGCCAAACACAATTTCCACGATTCTGTACGTTTTTAATCACTTCAAAGTCCAAACTATATATTAAACAAGTATTTGGAAAGAACTTATTTAATTGTTTTTTTGAAGGAATGTGAATGAAAACGGCGGAAAACAAAATTTGAATTCTATTTTAATGCTATAAACATCTAATGAAAATTCGAGTGGTACCATTGAATCAATATGTTTAGTCGATGTATAAAATACATTCGTGGGATCACAAAAGAAATATGAAACAATTATATTTTTGGATTGCATCCCAAATATTCATATTCATATTTCATAATGAATGATATAATAATGCAGTACTAGACATTTTCCAAGCACCGCATTAAATCATATTAATTTGGTAATATACTCGGCGGTGAAAATGCATAAATAAAATTTGGCAAGTACTGAATATATAAATAATATTCTCGAACTTACCTACGCCGTTTACAAATACATTTAAAATGTCTTTCGGCGGAAATCGCTAGTACATTGAACTTTAAAACTATAAGAGTAAATATTATTTACTTTGGTGAAAAACGTTCGGTTTCGATTAGGTTATTAGATTAAAGCGAATATTGAAGAAGTTCGATTTTTTATTATTATTTACTGCACTTTCCATGACGGTAAAGTATTCAGTTGTTTCCGCAAAACTAAAACGTCCCTATAGGCATAAAATAAGTTTAAATAAAAGCGTAGTATAGATTCCTGTACATAAAAATATAGCCTTTACTAGATAACCGAAGTTTTACATTTTTCTAACATTTAATTTCGAATTCAAAATATAATTTAACATTCGTTTTCACTAAAACAGGCGACACACGGCTATCATTTGTGTAATTATAATCATGTTTGTACGGTATTGGTATATAAGAAATTAAAAATGCTAATAAATCAATCATATACCCACATCAGTAAGTTAAAGTTAAGTAATATTATAATATTCAAGAATATAATATATTCTGTTTAATCATACCTTTTTAGACACGTAAATCTCTATGAACATATCTAAAAAAAAAAAAAGTGGTTTTTGATTATTATTGTATAATAATTTCTAATGAAAATTCGAGCTGAATATTAATTGAAAAAACTGGTTAGATGCATAATATATTTTTGTACTAGAAAATATTTTAACTACAGGCTACTATACGATAAGTATAATAATATTATGTAAACTGTGTAAGTCTACTAAAAAAAAAAAAAAAATACATAAAAATCGTCGGCTTAACGACATGCCGTTCCGTTCAAAACGTACCTATAATATACCTACCTATATTTTATTAACGTTCAGGCTAGGGAATTTATAAAATCGTTATTCCAGAATGTTTTCAAAACTCGAGACTAGTTTGGTAGAACACAATATTTGTGTAAGACAAAAAAAATAACCGAACGAAAAAAATAATATTATATATTAACACACTCGGTTCAGTAGAATTTTCACTGTTTTTTTTTTTTTTTTTATACAAAATATTATCAAAAAGGACGTCACTTGCTTCGTGTGCTGTGTTCGTTTTATAGACGCACGACACATGGAAAATTTGCGTTCAGCAGAATCAATTTAGTGCCGTTAGTATACTGTAATATACGGACATTTTTTTGAATTGTGATATTTTTACATAGTCATTAGATTGTTTGAAAATTAAAATGTACAAAAAAAAAAAAAAAAAAAAAAAACCGACGACGTAGTAACACGCCCATGCAATGCGTTCGCATATACTTTTGGGTTTGACAATAAGTCAATTCGCTCTAATGTCAAAACAAACGGCAGGATAAAAACGGTCCTACTAAACGGACATTCGCTACGCCTGTACACGTTAACATTGTTTTTGGAGAACGTTTGTTTTGGGATCCTTTCACTGCGAGCGCGGTAAAGGAGCGAATGGTCAAACGAATCGTTTGTTCGGTTTGAATCGCATTCTGCCGACATTGCTGTAGTGTTGGCTCGTTCGTTCGCAATCGCGAACTAAAACGAAAAATTCACAGGCCTTTAAACTTCTTACCGGAGAGGCAGACAGAGAGAGGGAGAGAGATACCACACGCGACACAGTCTCGCGGCGGCGGAGGAAGCCGGAACAGGCCTGCGAATAAAATTAGTTTGGATTTGCGGAAATGCAATTTTTGAACGGTACATTCGATTTTCGAATTACAAAGACACCGCTGTGTAAATGACACGCTCGCAGATTGCAGAAGCGACGCGAAGAGGACGGGGGCGGGCTGCGTACGGACGTGTATAAGCCACCGGCGTACAAAACAACGGTACGGCAGAATGTCAACAGAATTCGCATTCGTTCGCGGTGCTCGGACCCCGCAGTGCAGACACTCCTGTACGAATGCGCAAGCGCGCGCGCGGGAATCGTGTCCGCTGTTAAAGAACAGAGATTTATTTAAAAAAAAAAAAAATTACAAACGATACGCCGACACTCGCGAAAGAATACGAAACAATAACGCACGGAGAACCGAACAGTGAGTGTGCAATAATTTATTGGGTGAAGATGAATAGAAAATCAGATATTCCGCGTGCGATATCCGCGCGCCGTATTACATATTTTATGGGACGCTGCGTGTAAAAAGCGTGATGAAGGGGGGGAGGGTTGTCTTCTTTTTATCGCTCGCGTGATATAAATAATTTATTAATATTCCTTCCGTTATTTCACTATTGATTATAATATTTAGACGTTTATTATTATTATTGTTGTTATCATCACACGATACGTTAATAATAAAAACAAGAAACGCAACGAAATATTCGAGAAATCAAGAAATGCTGGTGGGAAGTATTGCGTTAACGTTTCACTCAATTCAAAAGGGCTTTTTTTTTTTTTTTTTTAAGAAAAATCCTGGGATCCGATTTTCAATAATTCAACAATTTTCAAACGCACGACTTTAAACGTTAAGAAATATCTCGAGAAATACCGATTCTTGTTTTATTGAGAAAAACAAATTACGAATAAATATAATCATAATATTGCACGCACATGAAATAATATACCTACACAATATAATGCGTGTTATATCTACACATTTTTTTTTTTTTTAAACCGAAGAAAAATGTTATTTTTTTAGACGTAAATTGCAATTTTCGTGATTGGAAAACAAATTGCATTCGTCAAAGTCGCTTGAAAATAATAAAACAAAACAATTCGAATCGGTTGTTAACAAAAATAGTCGTTTCCGTTTAAGAAAAGCGCGAGTTTTATGCGTACGCGATTGGGGTTGACATTTTGAAAACCGACTGAAAATCGGCCGTCTCAAAACTCCCGGTCCTCCCCGCCACTCCTCGTCCCATTCCGTCCCAAGTCCTAAACGCCGTACTTGCTATCTAATATTTATATATTATGGGTGTTCGTATTCGTTTCCCTCCCCCCCCCTCACGGAATATTCCGGTTTTATTTCGGTCGATATTTAAGAAGGGCGTTTCGGCGACGCAGTTTCCGGCGATCCGGTCGCTACCTACACAGTACACAGTCAAACGAACGAACACGCCGTTTTCCGCGACATTGTTTACAGCGTGTTGCGCGACGACAACTCCGGAAACGTTTTCCGACAACCAGAGTGTCCGCGGAATCGGCGAACAACACGAACGCTACGCACGCGCGGTCGCCTTCGGTAACCGCGGGCGGCGAAATTCGAAATAACACCGCAACACCGCACGGTGAACAAACCGACGTGCCACCGCAACCAACCGTGTCGAGTGGCGACCGGTTTACCGGATCGCCGGAAAAAAACGTTGTTATCGGGCGGGCATGTCCGCGCCACTCCGCGTGAAAAACGGCCGCGGTAAACGGAATACTTGGACGACCGACAACCCCGAGGAGGTAAGACGCGATTTGGCGGTATCCGCGGTCGAGTACCGACGGGGGGACAATATTGAGGGGAACTAATATCGCGGACGATAAACGCGTTCCGAGCGCACTTCGATAACACCACTAGCGTGCTATTATCGCGACGAAAAACTTGCGCGTGCGGCGTTATATATCGCGATATCGCGGCGCGCGCTCATACTCGGGGAAAAAAAAATAATGAATAATAACAACAGTAGTACGCCTTATGAGAATTTTCGCCGTCTCTTTGTCCGCGCCATTGTCTCGTTACTCAATAATTAGAAATTTCGCAATTCGAATTCACGCAATAAATAACAATAACAATATCGGGACCAAAGTGCAACGTCGATGCTGAACGAACGCACGTTATCAAACAGCAATAAACAAGACAAATATTAATCGACGGCGCACGCTTGTGCGGATATCTAAATCGAAACTGATTTGTCGAACTCGATACTACGCGTGTTATTCGTTTTTATTAATTATTGATCGCTGCTGTTAATTTATGTTTTTCAAACGCGGAATGTCGATTCGTTTGGAAAACGATAGTGTCGTAATGCGCGTAAACGGGCGGGGGGGGGGGAGGAGACCAATGTGAACTGCGGGTCTTCGGAATTTTCAAATTATTTGTTTACCGGCCGATGCATCGTAACGTAATCATTTATCACCACAACAACAACAACAACAACAACAACAGCAGTACAAGGACGTGCGTTAGAAGATGATAATTATTATGAAACGACAACAATTCATGTAACACGCGCGCGGAATAACAAAACTACACTTAAATATATTATGTATTGTACCGACCCCGTGCGGCCAGTAACACAAATCGTTTTTAACACTTCGGATTCCGATAGAGATTACATTTTCACGGAACAAAAACTGACATAAAAAAAACGAAAAAAAAAGAATAACACACACTTCGGACCATGGGTAGGCCACTGTCGTGTGTGTGTGTGTATGGAGTTTAAAAGGCATAGTACATAATATATATATATATATATATAGAGAGAGAGAGAGAGAAAGAGATCAATGTAGTTTGTGTGTATACACATTGATAATAACGATCCACAATTGGGGCCGAAAAACAATTCTGAACAATTTTGAATCTAGAAAATTCGTTTTCAAATAAAGTACCGCCGGGCGAATATCCGTCGCATCCCTTACACACGCGATGCATCATGTGAACGATATCCTGTGCATTGTTACTACTGAACAAAATGTGTTTTTCGAACAAAAACGGCACACGTCTATTACAGTGAAACTGTAATGGGTACCCAACACGACCGTAACTTTTCGACTATACGAGCAGGATACAAAATTGGAAAAAAACAAAAACAAAAAAAAATTTAGACGTTAATTCATAAAAAAAAAAATTCTAATGTAATAATCATTGCAATATTATCACCCGAACCGTATCGATAATAGGTAGGCAATTATAATTATCGGGCAAATTCGTAACTTTTAGAGAAATTATCGGAGTAAGTGCGGGTAGAAACAAATACTATACTATACAAGTAATTGTATTTTGTATACAATATAATATGTTATGCAGGTATCTGTACGGTATATTTGAATCGGGCAGGATAATAATCGACACGTTCGACATCAATGCGAATGATGAACACGGGCCGGTTTGCCAACGCACGTTCCGATTTATCGGAATCGGAATCGGCCGTATACCAAAATAACGATTTCGGGGTTAGGTCGGGCCGATTTTCCGCGTGTTCGGATTAACGACGAGCACAACCGAACCGGTCACTGTCGAACTATTCGATGATCGACCGCATATGAGTGCAGCACGGACGGAAAACCATTCTCGGCCGCGGAGAAAATACTGTCCGAATCGCCCGTTCGCTTTTCCGAATAAACGACGCGCGTTCGGCGGTTACGGGGAAAACATGTCCCGAAAGCGAATCCAAACTATCGGAAATCGTTGACAGTACGCACTGTCCGGAAGCGCCCGTCACCGAGGCCGGGACACGTAGACCCGAGGAGGGAGACCGTGAAAATAAAATAAAATTACGGGACGTTAAAAATAAACAAATTAAACGTGTGGTGTAAGCGTAGTGCGTAACAAGTAAACCTACAAAAAAAAAAACCATAATTATTACATGATATTTACGGAAACGACACGGACGTGAAGGCCTTTGAATACCTACAAATAACACATGTGTGTGCACAAAGACAATATTATTTTTTATGAAGGCGGCCAGTCAATTAAATTCTTCTGCCGTTTCGTGTACTTTTGTGCTGAGCTAATTGCCGTCGAGTGTAATTTATTATCTTTTAAATAAAATATTGCGAAACTCGTTAAAAGAATCGTTTTTTTTTATTTTTAAAAATGCGGCCGTCACTTATTATTGTATATACCGTGCGCAACACATTCGCCAGAAATTTGATCAAAACAATCGCCCGCCAATGCTGTTGTAAAGTGGATTTCGTCGAATAATGCCGTAAAGACTACGTGAAATCAATTTTGGACGGCCGCGGCGCCGAGGATTCAAGTCGCCTAACCTATCCGAGGTGCCGAGGCATAGATTATTGTTTTTTCAAAGAACATCACCTCGAGATTAGCGAATTCCTCACCGTCGCCGACGTTAATAATAAAAGTACGCACTTGGAAAATGTCAATATGTCAAACGCGACTATCAAAAATCAAACTCTTCGGCCGAGCCAACGCCTGTCAACGTTTGTTTGTTTAACTCGAAATATCGGTTTTCTCCGTGTTTGGTTTTTTAGTTAGATATATGTTGAAGTGTTTTCCATAGGAAAAAAAATAATAATAATAATAAATATATCTATACAAACACGAAAGCATTAATCCCGGACATTATCGTTATTTCTACCGAATAACAGTGCTTAGCCATTAATCATTCGACGCGATAACACAATGCGCGAACCAAAACGCAATTTTTTTTTTTTCCTTCGGTCATTGTCGAAGCGTACCTATTATTTATTTTAACAGTTTTCACGATAACGTGCGTTGCGAAAAAAACACCCGATTAAAATATATGCACGGTATACTACGGTTTAAAACTTAATGCGATTAAGGAATAATCGTTGGTCGTTTGGTTATTGAACTTTTCGAAACCTCCGGCTCGGGCGGCCTTATCAAAATCTGTTGGGTTTATAGAATTATAATCTCGGAGTTCAATTACCGCTAAACTCGAGTTTAATGTCGTTCCCAATACATACTCGTTCGTATACAGTGGCTACTTGAAAATAACGATAATTTACAGCGGGCACAGCAAAGCTCCCACAAGTACCCGAAGGTATTTAGCAGCGATGGGTACTACGCTACCGAGTGAAAACTATCGCACCACTCGATAGTTTTAAACTATCTATTTACTCGGTTGTTTTTAAAAAAACTATCGGGTGGAAAACACTCGGTAAACTGTCCGGTCAAAAACATCGGGTGCTACTACCGAACGAAAACCATCGACTGATTCGTTCGACAGTTTTCAAAACAAATCGACGGATAAAACGGTCTATTCGATCGACAAAAAATCACTCGGTTGTTTTTTCAATTGTCGATCGACAATCGACAGTCGAAACCGGTCGGTCCCGCCCATCACTAGTATATGTATTTAGACGCGGGCGTTTATCTGACGAAACGTTCAAAATTGTTGCCGTGAGAAAAACCGCACAGTATTATTAAAACTGAAAACTACGAATATTGATAAAGCAAATCGCCGTCTCCGGATCGATCTGTTTTGAAGATAAACAGCGACCTAATCTGTACAAAACGTACCTGTACCGGAGTCGAAACGTTTGGAAAACGATAATAGTATAGCTAAACCGAAATGAAACGGCAAGTGTTAACCGACAAAACAGTAACCGGCAGTTGAATTCCAGGTCATCCGTTCGCGGACAGGATGTAAAGTTTAACCGCAATCGAAAAAGAAAAAAATCGTGTACGAATTCGGCGTCAATGAACATTAACGGTGTTCGGTGCGTCCCTGCGTGGATTATTGTCGCCGAATAACGGCGAACGACAACGAGACACGCGAGGCGTATCTCGCGCGCGGACAGACGAACGGGATGATAAAAACGACGTTCGCTGTCGTCGACTCTGGGCGCGTTTCCGCCGGCCAAACGACGGGGCGAATTCGGAATATCGCGCACGAAAGAATGAAAAACGGGGTAGGGGCGAATTGACGGGTCCCGATGCGCCGAGGTCGTGTCCGTTACGTACAGACGGACAACCGACTCGACGGCGCAACGTAGCGGGAATACGTTCCCGAACACGCACGCGATACACGGCGAATAACGACCGATCCCGATGAGATATTATCGTTTCGCCGTCGGTCCTGCGGCCGGTCGAAAGTCGCGCTTTCGACGACGCGACAATAACACGATAACGACACGGCATCGACGTCCAATCGAACGGGCGCGCGCGCGACCGCGAACCGGTACACCGCGCCGCGTCGGAGCCGACCCGTATACCGCCGTCGCATTCGAACGGGCCGGAGAAACGGCGGCGGCGGCGACGTCGGCAACCGTAACGCCTCGTTTCTCGGGTGTTTTCACACACAAACAAACAAACAAACATACATACGTACAAACAAACGTACTACACAACAACGCTCACGGCTAATCGCGAGCGTCTCCCACCTGCCCGCCGCGAACGGTCGCGTAACCCACTCGTCGCTGGCGCAGAAAAAAAAAATAAAAAAATAATAAAAGAAATCGCTGTCCGGTCCGCGCCGATAAGCGTTATCAATCAACGTTTGCGAAATCCAGGCGATTGGATTCGCTGCAACAGTCGCGCGGCGTCCCGGGAGATTTTTACCGATTTCGTTACTCCCACCGATCGCGAATAACAATAAATCTTCGCGTATGACACTCCCGTATTGTACTATACTATATTATAATATATCGGTTGTCCGTTATACGGTTGTCGGTTACTACCGGGGGTACCCGCGTGTTCCTGGTGACGGCGGCGGCGGCGGCGGCGATGGTTCGATCGTACCCACCTCCGACCGCCCTGCACACACACTTTCATATTATATTCACAACAACAATAACGTTACAAAACAATATCGAAATGATGTAGTACGCAATGTAATAATAATATTATTATTGCGCGTACACCATGCACCGGTTGCGAATCGATGGCTAACGCGGTGCGCCACACGCCGGCGTCTAATTTTAGTATACCCGAACTCAACGGCGACGACGATGATAATGATGATAATGATGACGACTAGGGTTTGATCGAGAGCCAAAAAAAATACCGTATAGCAATAAAGGCGCGCCCTGAATTTCGTTATCAAGAGATTATATATTATTATTATTATTATATTTTACAGCACGCGCACGTTGCCGATATTTTATCGATAAAATACACCCTCCAACCCCTTTTCCGCGGCCTTCGCGTCGGTGCACGGCGGCGCACCGACACACGGTTTTCGTACGAGTTTTCAAACTGACCTTAGACATGACGGCGACGGCGGATCAAGACGTTGGCAGACGAATTGAGCGTGAATGAGCTGACGGTCGTTACGGAGCGGAACAGCAGCAACAGAAGCCGGCCGGCCGGCCGGTATACGCACGCGGGACGAACAAACGAGACGCACACGCGCGCGCGGTGTTTCAATGACAACAATAAAATGGCGTCGTCTCGCACATATCGGGTGTATTGTTTTACGAAACGGATATCGAATCGGTCGACGCGGGAAATATTGTTTTTATCGTCGGGACAGACGGCATAAACAAACGGTCGCACTGTGCTGCGACAGGACCGTACGGACCGTGGCGTCTGCGGCAGAGCGAGACACGACGGGATACAATGTTTCCGGGAAAAATAAAACCCAAACGGTTTTGACGACAACGGAAAAAATTATAATAATGATAATAATAATTATAGGTGGCGGCGCCGTTTGCAGTTGGTGGCGGTGGTGGTCCGTGGTTCGGCGTTGTACTACACGGACGTTTTGTGTGTTTGTTATTGTGCTGTAGTACTGGTAGCGCGGCAGGCTACTCGCGCGTCAAGAAACCATGGCCGACTGACGGGCTCGGTGGCACACACGCAGCACGGGGACGGTACGGCGACGTCGTTCGGACGATAGAAACCGTTGTGCCGAGGATCGCGCACGCGTGTACTCGTGTACTCGTGTACGGTTACACGTGCGTGTGCGTGCGCGAGAGCGCGAGCCGAGCGGAGCGGCCAAACTACACGCAACGAAACGCGCGCGCTACCGATCTCACTGACGCGACGCGACCGAGACGCGGGCGGCGGTGTACACTACACCGGTGGTGCCACAAATGTGCGCGCGCTCGTGTGTGTGTGTGTGTGCGCAACAAACGGAGTGACGACGGCGGCCACGGACGCAACAGCCATAATATCGCGGTGGACGGTGACGTCACGCGAATTACAGCCGCCGATATTATGTGAGAACCGTCGTCGGAGTCGTTTGTGATAATATTACACGGCTAGGTATAGGGTTTTCTTTAACCGTGAACAATGCACAATATACGCGATATTTTTATAACGCAAATAATAATATCGAATTTATTCAGATTTGATTTTTTTTTTTTTTTTTGTTGTTGTTTTTTTCTTTCTATGAATCACGGCCGGCGTACATAAACGGCTACCACGACGACGCCGGTTGTTATGCGCAATGCTTACGCACTATGCGCTGATCGATAACCCGTGTCGTAATAATTCGTAGATAATGTTATTATCCAACGTCAATACGATAATAAATATTATTACGCGCCGCAGAGGCGGTTCGAGCGTACACCGATTTGTGCGCGGTGCAACGCCGACGCCGCAAGCCGACAATTGTTGGCCGACGGCGGACGGGGTACTGGGGGGGGGAGTGCGCGCGGTTTTTGTCGCAGAGAATTTTCTCGTTGGACCGTAGTAAACGCGTTGGGGCCCGACAACCGGCACGACGGAAATTCGCGAAAATTCAAATTTAAATTCGGATCGGGTGCGGGCGAGTGGGGCCCCGACCGTGGCTCTAGCAGCGGTATTGACAGCACGTTTGGGTTCGCAATTTCGGAACGATTACTTTCGATTTCCCGTGACCTTTCCGCCCCTCTCCGTTGCAGCGTGATCCGAAACCCGTCGCGGTTGTTCGTCGACCGGGTTCTAGGCTCGTATTATCCTTGAAACGGTATCGTGATTGAACCGACAGATGGGCCGGGTTATCGGTATTGTCGCGTTGTTTTAGATAAAAAAAAATAAAAAAATAAAAAAATACAGCGTACTCAAACGTCGTATTCGTTTTTTACGCGAGCGCGCGATGAATTTCGGGTCGATTCGCCCAAACGCGTTGCTTGTCGGGTTACTACGACGTTGCATGCACCGTTATACAGGGTGTAGCACCATTCAAACGCCGCGCCGCCACACAAATGATGTTCCACTACACTGTCCCTGTACAGTATCCACCGGGAAAACGACAAAAACTCGAGTGTGGGATATCCCGTCAAACCCCCGTCAATAGTCGTGTAATTTATTTATATCAATTTAGTATTTTTTTTTTTATAAATATTGATAATATAGATAACGTTATTGATTATGGTACATTTTTTCGTGAACGCTCTCTCTAAAAATTCTTTTTTTTTTTTTGTGTGTACGCGCCTGGGCGTAAAGTAACCAATTTTTTAATTTTTTTTTTTTTTTCTAAAGAACCGATTTATTTAGAAAAAATAAATACCGAGAAAAAAAATCTGATACTTCCCGGAGTGGTGCGCCCGTGTTGAACACCCCGTACGTCGTGTTACACCCAAGTATAATATCAAAACCGCCTCTACAACGCCACGACGGCGACGACGACGACGGCGACGCCGGTTTTCGGATTACCGTCTCATCGGGGTCGTTGGTTCGACTACGCCGTAATACTAACCGACCGACGACGCCGATTGGTGCGCATTGTGTTTCGGAAGAGGGTTTTACTGCGTTCCGCGTCTTTACAATATTATCGTATTCACGAACGCCATGTGTTCGACGAGGGTAAGGACGGACACCGAGATAATGTTCCGTCCTCGCGCCGAGCGATCGTAATTAATATCATTGTTGTATGTATTGCGCCGTTCAAACATACACACGGTGGTTCTTTACAACACGCTACGCACATTGGATTTTTAGATCCAGTGGAATCTATTGGATTTACAATGATGTTTGATTTTTTTTTTTTTTTTTTTTTTTTTTTTCCGCGAACGACTTTCCGCCAACTCTGGTTTACACGCGGTAGCACATTTGCCGGGAGGAAATCTGACCGGGGAGGTACACCTCACGGAGGCGATTTTTTTATTTTCCCAGGATGTTTCTCGGTAAATGAGAAAAACGAAAAACTGGGAAAATAAATACAATGTTAAACAAATATTTTTAAAGAAAATATATAATATGATTATTTTATGATTATAATTCATCGACGTGAAATTAAAAACGGATATGAAATCCACTAAAATACACTACAAACATTTGAAAAAAAAAAAAACTATTATTTTTTTTTTATCGGGACAAATGGCCGCCCTAATTAATTATTACCGATCAAAATTCGTTTCTTACCTTATCCTGCAGTTTAAACATTTGGTATCAATATAAAAATTGGTCGGGGACCAATATTGTCCGATTATCATTGACTAGGTATAAACACGTGTTTGATTAAAAAGTTTGAGTTTAAAAATGCGGTCATATAAATAATAAATAGTAAAAAAATTCATAACTCCTTAATCTCTATCTTTAAATACGATACTGATTTATTAGACTTGTACAAACTTGTAATATTACGATTATTCGGAAACACATATATAATATAATAAAGAATACAATTTTGTAATAATACATAAATACATAATATTATAAATTATAATTTTGTTGTTGTACATTAAAACTCGTGGGTTTATGTGAGCTATATTATTATAATATAAATTGAGAAAAACAAAAAAAAATATAGGTTGGATACACTATTGTGTAACCTCTATACCTAATAGGGTCGGTATAGGTTCGTGATTAGGTATTAAATGTCGTAAATAAGCAGAACCGGCATTATAATATAATTGTACAAAATCACATATTTATAAAAAATTGCTTAGAAAAAAGTATTTAATTTAAAATTAAGTATAATATAATATTTATGTTAAGAAAACCCGCTAGAACACAAATATACACAAAAACTTGTTTGATTCTTAGTGCAAAGTATTGGTTTTACTAAAAATGTGTGATTTTCTCTGTCTTTAAACAACTTTTCTGCCAAAAAAAAATTTTGCTCCAATCAAAAAATGACGAAAGCTTTCCCATAGCATTTTTGGATCTACGAGTAGTTGGTATATTTAAGTTGATTTTCCTTATACTTTTTTCTTTACAGTTTTCTCAATAACTAGGAAAACCCGTAGAAAAAATTGGAAAGTTTATGGAAATAATTGGATTCATTATTTATGGTTTTTTTTTGTTTTGTTTTTTTTTTTTTTGTAATTCGGTCAAAAATAATCGTGGAGACCGGTAATTTTCAAAGAATACTTTTATTGGCTTTTTTTGAGTTAGTTAAATGTTAAAACACTGTGGTAATTTTTTAATTATTTATGAACATTTGACATGTTCTATAGATTTTATGGTTTGTATTTGGTTTAATGCTAATAAAATTGTTTTGACTGAACAGAAATTCTAGACAATTTTAAACGAGATTAAAATTATAAGTTGTACTTAGTGATTAAAAAAAAAAAGTTGAACGTAATGTAGTTTTTTTTAAAAATATTTATTGAGTTTAAATTCTGATGAAAATTGTAAATATAACTATACAAATTGCGACATTTCAAAACATTTTAATCTGAACTGCGACTAGAATAGTATTTCGTTAGAAATGACTTATCGTTGCATATAGAATACAGATATTTACTAAATAACTCTATATATCCTACCTTCCTACCGTCCCAGCTATTTTTTTTCGTTCTAAACGAAAAGTAGTTTAGTTAATAGCAGTGTTCAATCCAGATTATTTTCTTGGAGTGGTGCTCATTTTTTACCTCGGTCATTTAAATGTAAAATCTGGTATTGTACATTTAACAAATACGGTTTATTGACAGTTATATTTGTTAAGGGGGGAATGAAATTCTAGGGAGGATATTTGCAGATTAGGCTTTAGTTATTGTATACTTCTACTACTATCAACAAAAATATCAAACATATTATACACGTATTGATTGATTCATAATCGACAATTATACACCAAATCAAAAAACATTTGTAAAAACTGCGCAGCTATACAAGAATATGTAAATTAAAAAAATTGTTTTTTTTTAAAAATGTGTTACTCTGAATGTGTAATTAATAAAGAAAATAATGAATAATAAATTATAGGTATTACAAAGTTATTTGTTTAAGAGACCGTTGTATCCACATTTACTGGAACTGTCGACGGGCAACATATAGCAAATGTACATTATTTGAAAATACAAATCGTGGGGTTCAAGTTGAAATTGGAGTTTTAACACAAACAACAACATTTTAAAGAGAAGAATATTTCCGAAGGCCTGCCAAGATACAGCTGTTTAAAAAAAACGAAAATTAACCTGGTTATAATCATTATTTTTTAGGATAATTTTTAGAAAAAGATACGTACACTGTACAGCTATCTATCAGAAATTTTGTCTTCTTTAAATTGTGTTGTATGTGTTTAATTTCTAATTTAACGTAAATTCCACAAATTTATGTTTTAAATAACGTAATTATTTTAATATGTTGCCTGGCGGTGACAGCACATGCGGGTAGGACATCCTCTTAAAATAAAATACATCGTGCGACGGTATATTGATAGTTTTAAATCGATTTGTCATAGTTAAAAATTAAAATGGTAGAGTACACTTAATAGGTTAGGTTCGCCTAACCTCGATGGTCCGGTAAAGAGGTGTGACCGGTAATGTGCCATCTGACGCAGGTCGTAACCGGTCATGGATGTGTCGGTCATTACCTCCACCGGATCGAGCGGCTGCCCGGAGTTTATTGCGGACGACACCGCCGAGCACACGACCTTCAGGTGCCCTCAACGGGCGGCGGAGAGAAGCGGCATTAGGAGGTTCCTTGTTGTGACGGGAGGGGGGGGGGCGAGATCCTCGCCCCGAGGACGTCATAGACCTTTACGGGCCAGTGAGCCTGCGCCCCTCGACGCCGCTAGGATGGCGTACGCGGCGGTCCGCTGTACGGCGACCTTCCCCGCCGCGGTGGAAGCCATTGTGGCGAGGGAGGAAGATGATAATAGGGCGAGGCAGGCGTTCGGTAGCGCTGCCTCTCCCTTAGGCCGACGGTTCCGACGAGGAATGTGTGCCGGACCGGAGGAAACGATGTCTGAACGCGGGGTCCGCCTCGGCTCGGTGGCGATTGTGCGGGGAAGAAAACCTAACCGAACCTAATGCAATTGTTATTGTAACAGTATACGTTTTATGAGATTCGATAATAATCAATGACACCTGTAGTACGCAGCATTCGATAAACTATCGTTATCGGTTAAATACGCGAAATGCGTGTTGTTCACGTTGTTTTATAATAGTAATTACTAATTAGACAGCGTTCACTACGCGACTGGGGATGTTATAACGCCGTGTCCAGACAGCGAAATCCGTATAATCGTTTTCAAAACACACACACACACGCACGCCGGCAATCCGTCATCGGCGTACGCACACTACGCGTTAACGACAGCGCGCAAATATATTAGGATACAGAGTACCGGGATGTCGTACAATTTATTATTATTATTATTTTTTTGTTTGTTTTTCAATAAAACGATAATTGTTTTTCACGCACGCCGTCACGTGACCGCGGCCTGCGCCGGACCCGCCCGCCGTACGACGCGACACGGGCCGCCGAATCGCAATAAAACCGAAACGGAACACAAAATACGTGCGCGCGTGCATACGAAGAAAGGTCGTGAGATATTGTCGGGTGCGTATGCGTAACGCCCGTGCACGCGTTTTCGGTGTTTCATTAATCGCACGGCCATTTACAACCGATACATTACTACGATTGCTATGCAAACGTAATAACACGCCGCACGAGTACCTTAAACGCCGCGCGGACGGGCGTATTGCGTTATTAGGTACGTTCGGATGAGGACCCGCCGCGCGCGATTACGCGTCTGTAAACTATAGACCGGACCGACCGCGTGCACGTGATGTACACCGTGTCATGCGCGTAAAAATATTGTACAGTACGCCCGTGTGGCGATAACGTTGTATTAAGAGAATTTACGCGATTGCACTACGGTTTAGAGAACTGAAAATCATGCGTTTGATATAAAAAAAAAAAAAAAAAAAAATGATAAAAAGACTAGTCTATATAACTCTATAGGTGTACCACACACGCGCAATAATATTAGAGCTGCGCGTATTGTGAGACAGATATTGTGTACGGCATTATGGTAATTCATTGGGTATCTATTTTTTATACGTATTAGTGAAAATTCTAATCTCGAACGTGTATTATTGTATTAGTATAACGTGTATTATTATTGTTTTATCTTCAGATATTCGCGCACTTGTACAGTTTAGCGTTTAGTGTTTACACAGCGTTAACACACCCATACCAATAATGTATCATTGGTCGTTTGAATTATATACACCTATAAATTATCAGTAGGACTGCGAATGCGATCCCCTATAAAACATCCTAAAAAAAAAAAATGTGCTTTTATTCTTAAAAACGCTAAATAATATACCAATTTTTTTTTAAAAAAAAAATCTCTGTATAAATTATACTTGAAAATGATTTTTAAAAAGTTTTAAGGACAGAACTGGACATCTTCGACTTAAGAGATTTTTTAATTTGTTGAAGCTTTACTGATCGGTATCGAGACGTTTATCTAACGGTATCATCGCTCTATAATACGAGTACCAGCTATTTAATAGTTCGTGCATAAAAATCATATTAGCGTGAACAAATCTTAAAATTTAATTTAAAATTCGAATTTTGGATAGAACAATTCTAAAAATGAACCCCCCCTAACTCTAAAATGCTCTAAAAAATTACTTTTAATATCGAAAATTGTTACCCTCATTCAAAAGTACATTAGTATAACGAATTTGTAATAATATGAGTATCGCAAAGCAAGCTTTGAAAAACAATGCAAAGTGCATCGAAACTCAGCACAAGTACGATTAACTATAGGGCAATTAATATTATTTTTTATGAGAATGTCCAAAAAAAAAAAATAAAATAAAAGGAATGTTCGAAAACAACATAATATTAATTAACTGATTTGTCTACTTATAATAATTATTTATCTAAATTCTAAAGTCTAAATTAAACATAATAAATTATGATAATATTATACACGTCAACTGTTTCCTATACAGACTTACATTATTAAACTTCCATTCCTTGTCAAGGATATCGTCATGCAGTGGTTTAGTGATTATATTAACTGTATAAAATATTAAGTGTTTTGAATATTATAATTTTTTTTTATAGTAAGTTATATACCTTATAAGTAGAATTTAGGATTACAAACATTCAATCATTTTCGATAATATTCTTATTTAAGTGTACGTAAACCGTAGTTTATTATATTTTATATTACAAGACAAGCTATATTAATATTTTATTTTTATAGAATGAAAAGTCACCAGAAAAGGATGAAATATTGACAGAGATTTGAAAACTAGTCGACAAGGTTACATAAAAAACCTTGAAGAGTCGTTTAAGAGAATTTGGGAACTAGAAGAAATCCTGATAGAATAGATTTCAGTCCTTATTAGCACAATTTAAAAAAAAAGGAGACGAACAGACCATACCAACTATAGAGGCATTATTACAAATGACTTACAAAATACAATCAAAAACTCTCCAAAATATATTTGAAAGTCCATTAGATACTCTATTGTGGGAATTTAGGAAAGGTTTCAGAAAACGAAGATCGTATACCGAACAAATTATAAACTTAAAGCTCATCATACAACAGTAAAACTTAGAAAAAACTTCTCTACATCACATTCGTTTATTTTTAAAAAGCTTACGATTCCATTTACAGAAATTTCATTCAGAAATTAAAAGGATGAGTTAGATATAAATGCCGATTTAACAAATTGAGAAACAATAAGGGAATTTATGTGAAAACTGAAATAATATGACACGATGCGTGAAAAGAGAGTAAAATTGTACGGACAATTAAAAATAATGAATGCGGATAGATTGACCAAACGACTTTTTGATTCCAAAGAAAAATATTTTGAAATATCACAAGACACAAATAGTATATGGTTTATGGTTCAGGGAAGTCAAGAAAGATTATTCAGAAATGGAGATAAGGGAAGACGATACACAAACCAGAAATAGACTCCAAAAGCTACTACAAACATCGTTCCGAAGCATTTGGCGGAAACGGAAAAAAAATACAGGCGCCTTGTGGACAGTAGAGAGAGAGCAGCAATAGCATATTGAAACAATGAACAAGTATTGGAATGAGAGGAGAGAAAATGATAATAATATTTATATAAATATAAGAAATTGATACAATGCATTTAATATTTCCCGTGGTTTTAGTTGACAAAAATTGAAAAAAAAAAAGCATAATTATAATTAACAATACATTTTAAGTACGTCTTCGTTCTAATTTAATTTCTTAAGGTTACTTTTCGAATTTATATCTTTAAAAGTAACTTAGTTAAAAAAAAAAACGATGTCCAAATCACATTGCCGTAATTTCAATGTTTGATAGACTGGGGTAAACTTACCAGTTTGCCGAAAGTTGAGAAAAAAGGTTCTTTATCAACAACATAAACATAGTGCAGAAAAGCGATACGATAGTATCGATTTTCTGAAATATTGTCCATTATTAATAGGCATTTCAGATTTTTACAACTCCTAAAAAATAGGTGTCTAAATTATAGGCTACATATTTTCGTTACATTTAAATTTTAAAAGTTAAAAGTTAGGAAAATCGGTCGAAAAATAGGAAAAATCTAAAATTTGTCCCCGGAACACGAATGATGATTAATATTACGAACATATAATAAGAATATGAACAAAAGGCAAACAAAACGTTTTTTTACATGTTTTTCTTAGGTCAGGGTGATTCCGGATACAAACCAAAATGTCGAAAACAAGCTTATAGTTGAATTACGGCAACTATCCAAATTGCCCTCCTCCCTTCCATTGACGCAAATAGTGTGAATTAAGATATTTAAAGAAATTAGATACCTATATATTTTTGTTATCTATTACTAAATACTAAGTAATAGTATTTTTCGTTTGTATGTTTTACTAAAGTTATTATACATGAAATAAACAACCAATATTTATAAGCAAATTATTTGCAGAGTTATTTGATTAGAAAACCCGTAGTATATTGCTGTAGATTATAATCACAATTAAAATGTATACAAATTTACGCATAAATACTCAAAAGGAGAATATTATTATTATTTTAAACGACACACGATTATAGGTTAGTTTGATTATGCGTATTATTATTATGGAAATATAATATTAATATGTGTTGATCGGGAATAAAATTACAGTAGGTAGAGTGTATAGAGGTAAATCAAATTAACGTTAGCGACAACGTTCATCAACGATTTGAATTTCATAAACAAGACAAGCGATGAACCGTTTGAAACTAATAAAACGTGTAATAAACTACAAACGTCCGTTCCCGGTTTACATTCAAACCAGGAATGTCAGGCATTGGTAATCGGAATAAAAATTCCCGGGGAAAATATTCTCGCAATCGTTGAAAAAATCCTCGGTCCGTTTTTTTCTATATCCATTCAGTTGACAGTATTCGGCCAAGGTATAGATTAGTTTTCAGGTTTCTATGATTAATTTTAACTGAATTACCTGCTCACAAAATAAATTCGAAAATAACAAAAACCGTTATTGCGTTAATTTTCTTCGGTTTTCGCTAATTATTAAGAAAACAACAAAGGCAGTCAAAGAACGACTACCTTAATGCGCCGATTACGGACACAATCTTCTACGTGAAACCACTCCTATAAAGTGGACGGTCGGTGCAAGATTTCTGGTAGAAAAGTGGTTCACACGGAGAAAAGAAAAATTTAAAAACATCGCGCATCACAGTAAAACCGAAAGAATTTCTCACTGCGCTCAGAATACAAAATACAATTTGCAAAGTTCAATAACATTAAGTGGATAATACTTTTATTTGCATCAAAACCCGTTGTTTATTATACACAGCGGGATTGTGTATACATACGCATATCGTGATGCGGTAAAAATATTCAAAATCTAAAAGTCGCCTGACTTAAAGCTGACAAGGCTAAATGCTATATACGCAGACACGAATTTCTACGAGTAGGCTTCTCCCCCTCAAATGACGACACCGAATCATAATAGTACAGGTAAATATTTTAAAATTGTTACTTATACCACACATCAATCACGATATTATACGATGAAGGTCAATGTACCTAACAGGTGTATAGTTCTATAATAAAATAATATTAATATATTATGTAGGTACGATAATGTACCGAGTATCTGCATCACGTCCAACTATATCATTTACACGTGGTATTCTGCACGTTGTTAAATTTCAATGAATTTTTAAGAGATACAAGATACGCCTTTTGGACGAGACAAAACATAAAAATATCGGTTTTAGAGTTTCGGTGTAAGGTGGTAAGGTTTAGTTGAATTTTCGTGTCCAGAATATTGTCGAACGATTCCGTCGGACGCGGGACGTACTCGCGACGAGAGTCTACTATGCGGGATCTAACGTGATGTCGCGCACTGTATCGCCCCATCGTTCGTTATTCCAGTTTTGGAGTGATCCGATTGTGCCGGTATCGTAATTGTATCGTCTCGGATTCCGGAGTGACGATAAGGCGTCGCGTCCGAAATACACGGTACTGGGCGGGGACCTTGATGCGTTGCACACACGCGCCAACAGAGATCAATACCTAAGACTGGGGTGGGGGGGAAGGGGGAATCTTGGCCCGACTAACCGCCAATGCCGTTTCAGAAGAAAAAAAAAAAAAACAATAAAAAAACACAATCACTATCGCCCGACAGTACTACTGTACATGCCGTGACGAACAAAATATCACAACGGTTTGACGGGTACGCTGTTTGTTTGTTTTCGATTTTGTTTTTTCACGATAAATATCGAGTAGATCGGCGCCGCCGCCGCCGCAACAGCAAAGACGCGCACCGGAGAAATCCGCCGCGGTTAAACGTTGACAAACAACGTTCGACTGTCGCGGCGCGTGTTGACGGACCGACAACCGCGATAGTGAAATGCGGGTAAACGCATGGGGTGAGCGCGGCGATTGCGCGCGGCAGAGACCGGCGGACCGGCGATTGGCGACGCGATTAACGACACTACGCGGTATCCGACGTGTAACGGAGCCGCCCGGCGTCGTCCGCGGGGGCGTTTCGTCGCGAACGGATTTCGGCCGATCAAAAAACGGATAACGCGCGGAAAAACAAAAAAAAAAACAAAAAACGATTTTTTTTTTTTTTTATATAAACGCCGCGATTTGTTACGTTTAATCGCGCCCGCGTTACGCGCCCAATGTATAATATCGTGTTGCCGTAACGATATTGTGGTCGCGCGCCGTTAGTCGTAACGGGGTTTCCGAATACTACGCGCAGCGTCCGGGGAGCCGCGTTGCCGAACGGAGATCGCGGCCGGATACACGCCGGACGACGCCGGTCTCGCTGCTGTCGGCGTAAATTCCGACCGTACGGACCGTAACGTTCCCCGGCCCCCCGACTGTTGTACGGATTTTTCGATTGGTATCTTTACCGAATGCAACGCACGATCGGTCCTAAGCACTTGGCGCGAGCAGGGCCGATGTCGATTATTTTTTTTCGTTTAGTTTCCGCACAAAAATTGTTCCGAGTTTTCGCGCAAATCGAATGCCGCACAGACATTCGCGTACATTCGATTTGAAAATTACGCAGCCACGAGATGTGACACTGGCCGTTCTTGCGCCAAACGAGAATGCAATAACGTTCTCTTAGTAACATTTCTTATTAAAAAAATAATTATAAAATATCAGCAAATACGAACAATATTAATGCACAACACACATGCATTGATTATTAATATTTATGACGGATAACACAGGATTTGGCCGACATGCGTACTAATACCTGTACATTTAGACCTTTAACCTTTAGACACTCGAGAAAAACGATTTTCACATTTTATTATCAATGTATTACTGTGTAGGTTAGGCCTTTCAGCGCGAGTCAAATATTTATAATTTTATTTATTTTTTTTTTTTTTTTTTTTTTATTTGAAGCGATTAGGAAAAAACAATTTACAGCCTTACAGCGATATCCCTAACAAAGTATTTTTCTCGTTCGCATTTTTAAATTGCATGCTATATTATGAAACGTAAACGCTATAATTTCACGTATACGTTTTTTTTTTTTTTTTTTTTTTTTTTTATAATTACGAAGTAAATATATACATTTACTGAATTTAAATATATATGCAATTTAAAACACGTATACATACGAATTTAATGAAACATTATTTGTACGCGGCTCTATTCGCCAGAGTTTATGACCGACGTCGTGTAAAATTGCGGTCAGGCAATTTATATTTTATCCGAGTAATTAACCTACTTGCTATTAGACCAACACAGAGCGTCTCCAAAGGAACTCTTCGCATAACGTGGAGACGAGGCTCGGTCACATATTATAATAACACAATATCATACCTATGTTATTTAAACGAGATTTAAATTGGTTTTGATTTGTAATTATAGCGTACAAATTGTATCAAAACACGTATTTTTAAAATCAAATACATTACAGGCGAGACGAAATTATAATGCGTACGCGCGAATTATAAACGAAACGGTTATACTATAGGTATTAAACGATTTCGGACACAACCCCGTCGATAATAATATATAAATTAATTCGGATACCCATATTCAGTTGTGCCGAGTTTTACAATAATAATCATTCCACTGTCCACCGGTTTGTATTTGATTTATAATTAATTAAATTTCTACTGAAAACATGTTAACATTAAACGTTTTTTTTTTTACTGGTGTGACGGCGCGTGAGTATAATTCGAATTTTTCCCGAGCAACAGATTTGTGTCGCGTTCTTGTTACCGTGACGCACATCCAATCCGAAAACAGTGTGCGAATACGATTTGCAATAACTGTAAATGAACGATCCGGCAAAAGCGGTTAACGTAACCTTTGAAATTTATCCCGTTTATCGATTTCGGTTAAACATTCAAAAGGATAAAAAGGAGTTCTCAACAGACCAAAAAGAAAAAAACCTTCGAGAAACACAATATTGGATACATTTCAGAGGTTAGAGTATATACTTTTTCGTGCTGCATACTTTATATCAAACAATACTATCAATATCACAGTTACTATCACCATACTATTCCCAACAATGGAATAATTTCAGTTTTTTAGGAGGGGGAGGGGAAGGGAGGAATTTTTGATCAGCATATCAACGAAAAGATAATTAATTATTATCTTATATCGCATATTAATTTCAATTTAAATTTTCCCTGATGTATTATCAATCATCATATATAAGGATAAATAGCCCATTTTTTTTTTTTTAATTAGATTCTAAATTAATATAGTACCTACCTTAAAGACGTTATTTTAGATTTTCTCAGAGGGACTAAATCAGTAGATATATGTGTATTTTTTTTTATAAATTAACTTGAAACAATTTTTAAAAATATATAACTTATACCAATCTATACTCGTCATGAATGTAATAAATATCAATTACATATATGATCAGTTTTAATTCTTTATTTAATACCTGTATTGCCTATAAATTAAACATGGATTATAAAACTATAAAAGCATCTTCAAATTTATTCTACACCTTCATCATCTTTGAAATAATATGTGATAAGTAGGGCTGAGAATTGAACGCAGTGAAAAACCTTAAAAATGCACTTAAAGTCGCAAAATTCAATATAAAATGCACTTAATGCGCATGGTTTTTAATTTAATTTTTATATTTATTTTGATATTACTGATATTAGTATATTATATACACATAAATGTATCTATTTAATAAAACAGATTATAAAACTGTTGATCGAATTTGAACGTTGAATAAATTGATTTCTACAATATTGCTTTATTTTATCGAATACTTATCTTTACCTAACCCGTATACAGCTTGAGTAAAATATTATTTTATAAAATATTAATTTGACGCAGGTATATAGTATACTATATATACAGCCTGTGTAAAACAAAAAAGTGTTTAAAAAACGAAATTTGATTAAAAATCCCGGAAAATGAACTAAAATGGAAAATGAGACTTTTGAAAAGTCCAAAAAATAACCTTAAAAATCAAAAAAACATCAAAAAATGCGAAATAAAAGTTTCACCATAAATTAAATAATTTGTTGTTGCATAATTCAAATTATATACTTAGAAAGCTACGGTTCACAAACAGCTAAAAAAAAAAAAAAAATGCACTTTCTTGTGCACAAATTCACAGCCCTGGTGATTACTGTCAATGTTTTACGAGCCAACTTGTTTGTTTTTTAAAATTTTAATAATGCGTTTCAGAATTTTATTCCTCTATTAACAATTATTAAAAGTGCGAAAAACTGTAAAAATTAATAACGAACACAAATAACCGTCATAAACACAGCCGCCACACACTTTTCAATTACGTACTGCGCGCTTAACAACGACGTTTCGTGTTACACAAAGTGCGTCTCACTACACACACGATTTCGGCGTCCCCGACACGCTTGCCCATAATACGCGTCTCGGCGCACTTGCCGTACACTTGGCATTCTTCTTCTATATTTCCAATCAATACTTAAAACAATATTCCAGAGCCGCGCGTTTTGAATCCATTTTACACCGCGGTAGACCGCGACGGTTGATAATAAATCGCGTGTGTGATAAAACGGATAAAAAAAAAAAAACAAACAAACGCACTACGGACCGAATAAATGCACATTACAATATCGTAAAATTAATGTCGATCGCCTGTCTGCGAATTTTGCGCTGTATACCTGCCCACTCGTATTTTATTCCAAGAACGATTGTTGGCGAAATTGCAAAATAAACGCTGATAACGAGAGAAATAATAATAAAAAAAATAATAATAATAATAATAATGAAAAATCCATACATTTACGCGTTTTGATTTTTTTTTAAACAAATAGGTTTGCGGGGATACAAGTATTGCGGACGAGTTCACGGTGGCCGCAGAAACGAGTTGTCTCGGTAAAAATATTATTTCACAAGAATCCGTCGGCGGCAGCGCAATGTATCAACGTAACCAAATATACTTACTTAATTTGTTATTACCAATACGAATTATAAAATGCGCAATTGCGCGCCGATAAAATGTAACGTCGTTAATGTATTTGAATTTCAATGATTTTTTTTTTTTTTATCGAAATAAACAAGCGCCTGCGCATTGGCTCAACCCTCCCCTATTCGGGATTTGAAAAGTGTTATTTGTAAACGCATTGTACACGCGCGTACATACCATAAAGTTCCAAGGTTCAAAATGACTAGTTTTTTTTTTTTTTTATGAACCCTCCGGAACTTTTTCCCGCACACGCGGCGTTTGTGTATAAAAATCGAAACTCTGTAAAAATCTACGTTTGACTACGGCGTTTTTGACAACAATGTAATAATGAGAAAAAAAAACAATCTTTGGCTAAACCATATTCAATAAAACGTAAAAAAAATTAAATGAAATTTGTCAAATCATTTTAACAGTTTTCTAAACATTTTATAACTTCGTCCTAACCAGTTTTGGCCATGACGTGTGACCATGAATCGTTAATTTTTTTTCATTTTTATAAAGACCACAAAAGATCTCTGTTCATTCGATCAGATATCTTAGCGGTAACAAAAATAATCTGATAGTTTTCTTTTTTCTTTAATATCATGAATTAGGCCGATGACCGAACGAAATATGTTACACAAGATATTTGTTATTTATAAATTAGAATAGTTTAAAGAGTCATAAATTAAATGTATAATATACAGATAAAAATTAACCAATTGATGAAATGTAATGTATGTATGTCAATACAAAATAGCGGAATATTTTGTAACATGTGCTGCACTCTAGGCGATATACTCAGTAACCAGTATGTACTAAATATACAACTCTACAATAGATAGCATTCAACCAACTATTTTATAATTAAAATTATACAAATTATTATAAAAATAAAAATTTACTTTCTTTATATTATTTTTATTCTTTAAGTAAGGAGTTTAAATAAGTTAGGAAATATTGAAACTATTTTATTTTATGAAATTAAAATTTAATAATGTATTTACGAAATAAAATGGAATAACTTATCTAATGTACAATCAATTTGATATCTATTTTAACTAAATGTCTATTTTGCTATTTTATAAAACATGACAGTAATAACTCGTTTCATTATAATATTAATTAATTTTATTACAATATTAATATGAGAACTGCGTGTTTTTATTTAATACGTTTTGAAACGAAAATTCGCTTTATAGCATTAGAGCATGCTATACCTATTTCCCCATCGTATGAATATTGACACCAAAACAAATTGAATATTCATACTAAATTAAGTACTTACATAATTATAATATACCAGTCAAAAGTACCTACATTATATTATATTCGATCACAGTCCTTGGATCTCCATTGGAAAAATTCATTGATTTTTAGCTGATTTAGGGACCAATAATTTGCAAGGACGTTACACATCATCTTCGTCTTATGAACAAATGTTCATTAAAAATGTCCGTTCACCCGAATCAACTTTGTATCAATAGTTTTAATATTGGAGTTATTTTGACCAAATATTGAACTTAAAAGTAAGAAAATTGGTATACGTATTTTCAAGATGATTTTTTGTCGATGTTTTTATTTTAAAGCAGGATTATAAACAATACATTGTGATACTTTCCATACTCACATTTCGTTTGAGAATTGAAAAATCAAAATATTAAAAACCACCAGAGTATCTTTTTTTCCCCATTTATTTAGATTCCACTAAACCGGGGGGGGGGGCGCATTAGCATTGCTTTTCCTGACAGATACAGTTTTTACAGTAAGTTGTACGGTATTACAAGATAAAGTTAAAACAAATAAAACGGAGGGTTCAACATTAGCAATCGGAATCATCCTTGCGGTTAGCAGCATAGTTTGTTGTAGGTACATACTGTGACACAGAAAGGATATTTATTACGCAAAAAAAAAAAAATATTATAGGATCATCAATCTCGACAAAATTGAGATTGTAAACAGAACATTTTTATATTTAACTAACATTTCGAAATAAAATCAATGCAGTGGAAATTCTAAAACTGGGAAAAGTACTAATATATCTCCAAATAATTTAGGTATTTTTATCTTCTATACTTTAAGTTTATTACAATTACCCCTACCTGAACATAGTTGAACTTTCAGCAATAATGAATAGTAACACCATATTCTATAGATATCGTCGTTTTAGAATCGGAGGATCTAATCAACCAAAAACAGATTGTTTTTTTCATATTAAATAATTTTAATAATTTTATTTTTTTTTTTTTTTTACCAACTAATTTAATAGAAATGCACATGTATTCAATTTCGATAAAAATTGTTTTCGTCTATCTTGAAAAATTTGCATTTGATTGATACGTTCCATTGATTCTATGCCGACAATATATTACTGTAAATATTGTTTTCGCTTATCAGTACTACTTACATAACTACACAACTATAATTATTGTTAATGGCTGATGCGGTTTTGTGAGTTTTGATCATTAAATATTTATCATTTCAGTATAAACAAAAAAGTTATAATGTACCTAATTATTTATATTAATATGCAAAATAATATGTTATAACCCATCATAACGCAATCCATGTACGACAATAATAATAGGTACAAGTAGACGAGCAACGGTATTATATTGTACAGGGAAATTTAACCCAAGTCGCGCTGTAAAGTAACTAAAACTCAAGGTCGCCTGCTTTAATTTTAATATAGGGATAGGTAGGTATATATTATTATTATCGTTTACAATCTGTTCAATTAATACGACTTTATTTTCAAACTCAGAAAATCACGACAATTATTACGGACACGCGCAATAAAGTATAAGGCATACCTACAATATGATTGTAACGACCGGTGGTGACACTACAATTTAAACAGCTATGATAATACAATATAAGCAATTGAGTTTGTTTAACTATTCGTTTAAACAAAATATTTTACACGGCCGAAGAGAATATGTACACAGACTAGCTAGCCTATAGCTCAACCTTCAGCGTAATATCCAAAATTTTGATATTGTTAAAATTATTATAGGACACAATCAAGATAAATTTAAAATAACAAATGTCGATAAAATGATAAGGCACCTATACTTTCCATAGACGTATAATATTACAATTAACTGGATCGCTGTCTTGAGTGATAAGACGAACATTTTCAATATTATACTATGCATAATATCATGATCTAAGGTTTTTATTCGAGGCCGGTGTGCCTTGACTTCCACTCGTATAGGCATTGTAATAACTGCATATGTACATGAGTATACAATGTAGTAACAATAATATTCGTATTGAACGAAAAAGTGATTTTTAATAGCCCATAGACTATTAAAATTATTTCGCAACATAAATGTCGCTCGAAATGTAGTTTAATTTTCTATCGGTGAGAGAATTTTCCGAGTAGCATTGGCAGTTCCGGAGATTGTACATCTTACAAACAAACTTACATACGACATTACTTGATTGTAATACTGGTAATATATTATTAATGTACTGTGTATTACTGTATTACCAACATAAATAATACAATTTTTAATTTTCTGTGATCGTGGCGGGAGAACTGTTCGAATGTCCAATATATACACACATATACAGGTACCTACTATACGTATTAGTAACTATCACGGCGTTGGTCACCGCCATAATAACCGTGAGCATCAAAAAGACCCCTATTGGAAGTTGACCACTTTCCAACAGAAAAAAAAAATTGTTCTAAATCGTTATACATGCATTTGTTGTTTCCGTCTAACAAATACAATATATAGGAAAAATATGCTTACGCAGACTACACAGAACTCGCTTGATTTTGGTTTTAGGGTAAAAGCACTCAGCTATTACGAAATTAATCGAAACAAATATTCCGGAAGACAAGACGTTGCGTTTCTTTCAAAATGTTTAACACATTAAAAAAAAAAAAAAAACGTTGAAAAAGTCGTTATTTATAAACGGTTTAATTGACTATTATAAATTCGGAGAAACTGTAAAATACGCAACATCTTGCCCTCCGGAATATATGGTTCTCTTTTGATCTTATATTAGATGTTTTAACACTAAAATCAAAATTAAGCGAGTCCTGTGTAGTAAGCATGTTTCGTGCATTTGTAAGGCGGAAACAACAAATGCACGTGCACCGTGTCTCCTCTCTTAATAATTTATAATGGAAAAAAAAAAAACAAACAACACGAATAGGATCCTTAGACGAATCGAAATTTTCATTATTTTATTAAATTTAAACCTTCGTTTGATTGTCGCGTCCGGTCTAGTAAACTATAGGTAAGTGGATATCTGCGTGTATATACATATATCAATCGATAGGTCTAAAAAAGCAGCATAACAATGAGGTGATAAACAATCCACTGTGTGGAAATCGTAATCGTTAAAAGCTAATGAGTTTTTAATAATAATTTGTTCTAATGAGAACAAAATACATCTTTAAAGGCACGTTGCGCATATGCGTACAATACATTTACGTGGAATTTATTTCACCGTTGAACTTAGCACATATTATCATAATATTTAAAATGTCGAAATGAATAATAACAATTATAATAGGTAACCGTTCCGTTCCGATCCGTTCGATAATAATCAGTTCGTATTTTATAAAACGCGCAACTAACTAAATTGAATCGATTCACACGGCGAAACTGTGCGAAATAAATAAACAATGTAGATAATAATATCACGTCTCCGTAACTTAGTGAATCGCTAAATGCAATAAGGGCATAAGTTCAAATTTTAAAAATTTTCCACGAACAACAACAAAAAATTCCTATTACTACTGTACTTACTGTATATTAATATATACTATTTTATATTAGTTCATTAAATACCTGTAAAACGTATACGTGACCAGCTGCCCCGTGCAACTATGTCCCGTGCACATTATAAAATGAAAAAAAAAATAATAATAATAATACAAAAAAATTGAAACAAGTCCCTTACTGAAAATTAGCAGATATAACAAAGCGTCAGAATAAATTACGCAAATTCAGCGCCCGTAATATTATCGTTAGAAAGGGATTTTTTTTATCAAAAACAGCAATGAACAATAAAAATGTATTATTGTAACTATAACGATAAAAATAATCGAACTGGGCAAACGGATGCTGCGGGTATACTGTTCTATACAAATATTAGTAATACTCAAAATGCATAAAACAACTGCTCTTTTAAAAAATATTTGTTTAATAACAGCAATAAAAAAAAAAAAAATCGAACAAAAATAATATATGTCACAATATATTACACTATTACGATCACCAAGGGAACTCATAAGTAAACAAAACTAATTCTAAAAATATTTAGCTTTTTTTACGGAAAACACTTTCACGGTTAGTAAAATTATTTTGACTTTTCAAGCCACGATACTTTAATTAAACTTTTTTTTTTTTTTCAGCAAATGTTTCAATTTTTTCATAAATTCGGAATTTCTGCCCGGTAGTATTTTACTTGAAATACTTATCGACATTCTCAGCAGTACACCCTTTATACATTTTTTTTATTGTTTGATTATTGTTGATTTTTGGGTTACCTTGGCAACAAAGTGTAAAACGCTACTATTTTTTCACTATATTACTACTATACGCTGAGAATCATTTTTCGTTTCCAATGAATTATCGTTTTAACAGTATATTATATAAACCGAATTACCCTGTGGTATATATCCTTTGCCTTCCCAACTACCCACCTGCAACAGTAGTCTACCCGTGTACAGTCACAACATTTTGAAATTTATAACCCTCCTCCACCGAAAACAAATCCTGGCTGCGTCACTGAATGCGATATAGCAATATAATTTTCGTTCTGCTGGGAAAACGTGCCCATTCATTTTAATACATTCAGAGTGAATTTACCCAACATCAAACTTAAAGACAAGACACATTATCTGTGTGACTACGTCGATTTTTTGTTTGTTGATACGTTTTTAACTTACAAACAAGATAAAAGTACGCGAAATATCACAAATTAAAAATACTTATAATAATTCTCGTAAATTTCATAATGCACGTAGGTAAATTCTCTCTAATATTAAAACCCACACGTTTATACCCGCTGAACGAAAATTCGTCATTTGGTACGTTAGAAAGACGGGGATGTAGTTGCGGCGTCCTTTTAACATTTTAAAACAGTATTATTATAACTACCCACTTGGAATCTATAGGCCCAATTGTCAACTCTATTATTTTGTTTTCCGTTTTAATTAACACTTCCTAAAAAATAAAAACACGAATGTATCAGTCAATAAACGATAATTGCCACTGTAATCACCAAATACAACGCGTACAACAATTTCTATTTCCTCTCCGCGGGGCCGGATTGAACGCGCATGTCTGTTGCCTGTTGCCGACCGATGATATCTGTATGGATTATTTTACAAACGAATTCCGGATGTTAAGTCCCAATCAATAATATGCGTTGATTATATTAGATACTGCACAGTTTTGATCACAGTGAGAATAATTATAATTTATTACGTGAATTGTCGAATATTTCCCGAAATAAAAAAAAAAACAAATAAAAAAAAAACTTCAAACACAATTTGCATACAGACCAACAAACCGCCGTGTTATTTCGTAATACACGTGTGGGGTTAATCGCACGTAACACGCACGCAACATAATAAACTGTAACAATTTAATTTGTTTTTCGGTGTTAAATTTATGCGCCTCTGATATCGTTGTTTGGGTTCGGTTTTGAATCGATATGTGAATATAACTAAATTTAGAACACGGTTATAATTTACACACGCGCTTGCATTGGTAGAGGCATATAATAATACGGTATTGGTATTATTTATTTATTATTATTATTAATGTCTATTAGGTTTATTAGATGGATAAAAACAACCAACATAATACGTTATGTACATATTATGCGCACAGAAATAAGCACCGTGTCATTAAGTTATCAATACGGGTCCAATTTTGCGTCTTCTTTCATAATGTCGAGAACAAAAAAAAAACCACACAATTTCATAATAATAAATACACAACGTCAAAATATTTACGACATATTACAAGTTAATAATACTATGACTATATTATAATATCTCTGGGCGTTAATTTACGATTTGGTTTGGTTCGGCGGTTTTTTTTTTTTTTTACTTGAAATAATAGTTACTAGAAAAGTATATATTATTTGCATAATTAATAATAATTTATATTCTCTTTACTATCCTAATAAATGGTGAAAATTAAAAATGAGTTATTTTCTTTTAACGACGTTGAAAAGGTAGGCACCTACGTGCGTCAATTATTTTTTACCGTCTCGTGCCGTCGTCAAACCCGCAAATTTGTACGGTGGCCAAGTTTCAATTATTATTATTTTAAAACGCTAAATAGTAAATATAGGTGCACAAATATGTATATATTATTTTTCTAACCTTTTTTTTTTTCTATCGGAAATATTCATGTATAATATATTTGCCAAAAAAAATATAAGTAAACTATAATGAAAAAATGTAAACAGCAATATTATATTTTCCTGTGCGACTGCAGTTTTTGAAGGATAAAAACGAAAGGGTAAACAAATGTGTAAGTATATCGTACCCAAACGTTCAATTGTTTTTAAATTATAGTAATTTGTATAATATCTTGAATGAAAGTGTAATAAGTTATTTCGCCATTTCATTCGATGTGATATCTAAATAAAATAGAAACCATCTGCTAAATAGTTTAGTACCTAGGTATAGTGTTGATCTGCCTTTGTATAATACGTGTATATATTTTATATGCGAATAATTCAAAAATATGCAGAACTGTGTCGTTAAGACTCCTGCGCGGTTTTTTAAAAATGGATAACCGTTCCCATTCATCATTTTTCAATCATAAATATGTATAAATGTATAAATTGTATTTTCAATGAGTTATTTAGACAGCGATCGAATTAGACAAATATTAAAGAAGTTACGGATGTTTGAAGTTTTTACGATTTTATAAGACCGATAAGGTTTAAATTTAAGGCTCTATCATATATTAGATTTGATATTTAGGTTAGGTTAGCGATATTCCCTCTCCTGTATCATCGTAAGGGCTGAGAGGAAGAAGAGGGCTGTGCAGGGCACTCAAGTCGGCGAGCGAATGTTCAAACCCCGACTTTTCAACTTTCCGATTGTTTTTGTTTTTTTTAAGTTTTTCTCCATAACTTCTTTAATAATGGTTTTCACAAAAAGTATAAATATTTTCGGAATAAGCGTCAAAAACACGTCTTCCGAAAAAAAATTGAAAAAGAAAAGTGGCTAGTAGAAAATTGATATTTAATAAAAACTTTAATTTTTAGATTCGTAGCGTAACGAGGGATCATTAGTTTCACTATATGCGTTCTTTTGTATTTTTTGAGTACGTAAGCAACTTTCTACCATTTATCTTGCTTCAATAGAAAAATAACAAGAGGTCCTTTTTGTTAATTTTTCAATCTAATTGGTGAATAATTAAGTCGTTTTTTGATTTCCTGTATAGTTATTTTAATATTCAACAAACCCAGAAAAAAACCTAGAAAGAACGTAAAAATTTACAAAAATAATGATTTCGTTATTTTAAATTCTGTTGTTTTTTTTTTTTTAAGGAAATCAGTGTGGGGAGATGCTTTAAGAAGGTCATTTTTTTGATTTCCCCAAGAGTTTTCCCAGCAAATGTGAAAAACCGGGAAAAACGTAGGAAAAACAGAAAAATCGGTACATCATTAAACAAATATTATTAGAGAAAATGTACAACGACTAATTAATTATTTTACTATAAAATGACATATTATATAATATATATATATATATTGTTGACAAAGCATCACTATCAACTGAACTGCGCTCAGAATCATTTTTTCGGTAGAAATGGTTTATCGTTGCTTACAGGCGTATACATTAAATTACCTATAACAGTGGCCGCGCCCGTCTCCATTATCTTAGGACAGCTTTTTGTCTTTATTCTGATAGTATTTTTAGTGAAACATCATATATATTTTTCGTATATACTTACGAAACATAATATTATTTGCGCTGAAAGTTTATACATATGTTATAATAGCTAGGTACCTAATATTATATTGATTGAAACGAGACACTTGATGCTTTTTAAATTTTTGTCATAAGTGATAAGTTCAAAATCGTGAAACGTTCCTGCGTGTAAACAGATATATAAAATGACGTCTATATAAAGGGGGAATTCAAACCTCTCGGGTTTCAAATGTCGCGTTTATATAATATCTAATAATATACTGGTAAGAGATCAATACACACACAGTTTGTTTACACAATAAAAACTACTTTGCATCATAAACCATTGTCCACTTCAAATTTTGCATAATACATTTGTAATAAAAGCAATGAAATGGCATAATCGTGGCTAGGCGTGGGGGGGGGGAAGGGAACTAATCATTTGTCATATGAACATATTATATACATCATATAAAACATTTTGTAAAATGTGAACGTTTTATTCTATTTTTTTTTAAACATTTTCTACTAACAATCGTTATCTTTGTAAAAATAAAAAAGGGAGACGATTTCGCATTTGGCTTTTGGGCAGTAGCAAACAATTAGTGTGGTCAAAGTTGTTTTGTCTGAAAGGAGGGAAGGAGGGTCACACTTGCCGATAGGTCTTTTTTTGTTTTTTTATCGTTTAAGATTCTATAGAACACCTATATATAATACCTATAGAACACAATATTTGCATGCACTTAAATTAATTTTACTTTTATATAGTACTATTACCTAAAACCAATATTAAAAATATAATAAGAATAAAATATTTATTCTAGTAAAATATTCTAGTAAATGTATATACCTATTATATTTCACAATAAACTTCATTTATATTATAAAAAATACAACTTTTGTAACTTTTACAAGTAAATAATAAACTTGCATAAGTCATAATATATATTTTGCAATAGTTAATATTAGAAGTATTACCAACTTAAGTGTTACTAACAAACATATAATTAGAAATTATCAATAATTATATAATTGATAATAATAATACGATAACTTATGTCCAAAACAAAAATAAAATAATCTAATAAAAAACACTTTCGTGAAAGTGAGATGAAAACGGAATAATCCCTCCTCCTATTGTGGAACGTCCGGTCACAGTATGAAAAGACCTTTGAATAATTATCAATTTCTGTCTAAAATTTGCTATACAATTGCTATATAAATATTTTTAAAAGTTCCGAACACGCAACCATTACAATAAGTATATATATAAATTGTTATGTGATCATGTTTAATATTGCACATAGTGTTTAAAATCAAAACATTCGAAATCAACAAAATCAACACTTGATAACCTTTTAGAAGTCTATTAGTCGTAACAAGTCCTCTATAGGTACATCAGAAGCATATTACATATGTTGTATTGCATTGCAACTATGTGTATTACGAAATCATAATATTGCTCGCGTAGTTAAAGGATCCGATAAGCTGTTATTATAATGAAAATTTAAATAATTTTTTAATCTCGTCAAAATTATTATAACGCAATTTCTTAACTGTAAGTAATCATTTCATCGAGACTGTATATTATATAGGTACTAATAAAAAAAAATTTTTAATTAAAAAAATTATTTAGAAAACTGCAAGGGAAATTAAAAAGTTACGTTCCCAAAAATGCATCAATTACATGAAATTTTGATTTTAGACAAGATTTCTGGTAGAAAAGTCATTCGTATAAGGCATTAAAAAAAAAAAAAAGAACATTATAGTAAAATCAATACGTATTCCTTTCACTGGGTCAAAATCTGAAAAATATTTAATATTTATACAAAATGATCGAAGACTGAGATTTTACAGAAATTTAAAATAACTTTATTAATATTCCTTTAAAACTGTGAATGTGTCGTTCAAACAAAAACGTACCGCGTTAGTTCTGGTAAATTTTAATAAGGAATTATTATTCAATCATATGATTTTAATTCTTTAAAGATTCTTTACTGCACTTTTTATGGGGCTCACATAATGTGTGCGTGGTAAGTCAGGTTGAACGAATGCAACGTAAATTGTTGAGTTTTCCTTCTAAAAATTGAACACGGCCCTCGTGGATATTTCCCGGTTTTAAATGCACTTAACTTTGTACTCGCTAACCACGACAGGCAAACCGAACTTAACACAAGATTCCTTCATAAATTAATTGATGGTATTATTCGCTCCTATGTACTCTTACCCCAAATAAATGTTAAGGTTTCTCCCTTCTACTCGCAAACTATTTATCCTTTTCATGTACCTAGATCTTTCTGGGGCCGCATTCAGGATGGTGCAATGGGTGCGAATGTACCGCGGGTGGCGGCGGATTTATAGGGGCGGTAGATTTGTGTGGGCGTTCCTAGAATCCGTCCCGACTAACGTATTTCAGCGTACGGTACAAGTTTTGTTATCGTACATTATACATTATCTTTTATAATATTGTCGATACAAACCGTACGTCTGGCGTAACATTATATGATATTGTGTAAATACTGATTGAGAAAAAAACAAAAAAAACATAATATAATATTATAGGTTTATCTTATATAAATTATTGAATGCTTGTTTCTAAATGTATCTTATTTATCTGCCATCAGTGTGTAAGCGTCGTTTGCAATTTTATACACCTCAGGCTTAACTTCACTGTGAACTATACGTCGAATTGGGCTTCAACCCGTATTGTATTAATATGTATAAGTAAATAAATCATAATATTTTGTTGTGAGAATTGCATTTTTTTTTTCTATTTCTGTTAATCTATTTATTTAACCAAATCGTTAAAGGAAACCGTAATAAAATATCACGCGTTTAATTGAATGGAAAAAAAAAGCCAATTTTGAAATTGGAAAACGGACGGATGACACATATTTTTGTCCTAGTTAACGTTTATGTATATAATATGAAACATTTTGGCAACATTAACGGACATAAATAAACTAATATAGTTTTGTCTTCATGGACGCTATAAAAATAATTTTCGTAAACGTAATGCATTACAATATTATATAAACGGATTGTTCAAATTTTCGAGCCGATTCAACCGGGAATTACTGTTCATTATTCAACAAATAATATACAGTGAAGAAATACTTAAATATATAGTATGAGTATATCAGTACCAGTTTAATCGCTAAAATGCGCACACGTTCGACTTCATTATTTTAATTGAAAAATATATTTCAAGTTGTTATTATTTATTTATACGGCAATGTTAATACCATAGTGTTAGATGTCTTCTGAAAGTTTCTACAGTATCAAATTGTTTTTTTGAAATAGTGTAGGTGCTTGAAGGGCTTTTGTTTTGCTTGAACATTTTTGAACATGCGCCCTTTCTGCACTTAGCGATCCAATTATAGGCGCTTAAACGATTTTATTTTATGCAAATGGACGAGAGTATAAAACCGTTTTACGCATAAAAAATGTACCAAATAGTAAAATAACACACATATTTATAGTGCTGCATTTATAGATTCTCGTTTTATAGAAAAAGAAAAAACAGTACAGAATCGAAATTGATAGAATTTTAAACGTAGACGAAATTGAATTATTTTGGTCGGTAATATTACGACCATCGTCGGACGAATCTCATCGTGGATCGAAACAATCACGTGGGGTCCGTTTTGGGTATTAGGTCCTCACTCCTTTACGAGTGGATATTATACCTTAATATGTTATTATACAGACTCCCGGTGATTCGTAAACCTAGTCACACACATACATCAAATTTACAGTCATTCCTTGTCGGCTATCGGCTTGACGACATAATATTACAATATACAGGTGTTGGATTCTGAGCGTAGCTCGTAGCAATCCTCGGGACGTATTGGTATTCACTATCGCTGCCTAGTAGCTACTATTATTTTATTTTATTTCAATTATACGGGGGTAATGGTATTGATAATATAATGATGTACAAACGAACGCAATTAGTTTTTTTAGAGAAAATTAATTGCCCACGAATTCGACGGCCAAAGGATTTGGCCTTTGTATTCCGGTACCGCGGAATAAAAAAATATAACCGATGTCCGCACCACGTTAGTATCGGTGAATAGTTACCGTCATTGTCGCGATAGAACTAAACTATCACATGCGGTATGATAGTATCTACCGTGATAGTATTGTACCTAACTTAACCTAACCTCTCGTGATAACGGCCGTCGTGATAGCATCACCGCAGATGTACGGTAGCGTCGTATTATTTAGTATAGATACACATTATTATAATAATATTATGAACATTAATTAATAAATAATGAAATAATGGTAATCATTACGATTGCGTCATTTTATAATTGAAAATTTGTTTACCGTTATCATCGGCTATTCGTGTTTATACTGTTATTAGAAGGTACAATGGCCAAAAACTGCCCAATTAACTGCCAGTCGACGGCAAATTACAGGTAAAACGACTCGAAAATTCACAAAATAATTATCGGTACGTAATATCGTATCTCGTAAACTGTTGACTATCATACTATGAACTCCTCGCGTATAGATTATTAAATCTAGTCGCACTAAACGTAAACGACGTAACATAATGCAAGGATCATAATTTTTTTTTCTTGAAAATTCTATGACGGGTGCGCCGCACACACGCGGGATAATTAACTTTTGTAGGAATATTCTAAAGTGTAAGTTTAAAAAAAAAAATAAAAATATCTCCGAATGCCAAAAAAATAATCGTATGCATCATTATACATTATATAGTGTGTACTATACGATTTTGCAGACGCTCGGAGGAAAACGCGCGCGGACGACGCGAAGTTTCCGGGAAATAAATTTGACGTGCCGTGTTTTTGGCAAACGAACCGTGCGTATTATGAATACACACGGTATACGTTCGTTACCAGTGTGGCAGTACGTCGATACCATAAGGGATACCACGGATACCGCTCGGCTCAAACCTGTGCAAAACGGTTCGGTTGACAAAAAACGTTTTCCACTCGCCGTGTCAGGTAGTTGTAGGTAGTGTCGTACGTTTCGCCCGTGACACGAACACGGAGGCGAAGGCAATAAATTTATTATCGTACTGATGATTTAGGCGACGTAGTTACAAACGAATGTCGTCAGGGTGCGCTCTTTTGAGCGAATCGCTTTTTTGCCCGAGTATCTACATTTCCTTTGTCTCGTGGTCGACATACGCGACGGCGGTTTTGTCGCGGTTTATTACACGCGGACTGCGAACGGGAACGTGACAAAACCGACGTACTTTACGAGGGAGGGGGGGGAGGGTTTCCACGAATCCAACGGTGGGAGCGGCGGCGGCCAAGAAAAGGCGCATATTCACACTTCCCCGCGAACACCGTCGACGCCACCGCAGCCCGGCCCGAAATCGACGACGACAACGGTGCGCGCGTAATTTATACGCCGCGTGACGACGGAACGGCACGCCGCCGCGCACGTGTACGTATACCGCGGTACGTGTATACCAGACCGCCGCGCCGCGTCTTCCAGCGGCAGGGACGGGAGGTGCGAGCGCGCGCGCGCGCGCGCCAGGAAACCGCCACTGTCGCTGGGGGGTTTCGGATTTCAGGGCGCACAAATCGGCAACGTCGCCGGGAGAACGACGACTACGGACTGCTTCGTGTACGGCGGTAACCAAGGTAACGGGATCGGGCACGCCGCCGCCGTACACACGCGCAACAGCCATCACGCCGCGGCACGCACATAATAATACCAAACGCGCCATACGGGCATTCGCGTATATTATAACAATACCCAGACACCGTCTGTGATTGTTATTTATTCGGGATTGCGCGCGCGCGTCAAATTTCTCGATAAATTTTCAAAAATAATACGTATGATGTTTACCTCGGAAACGTGTCTGGCTCTGGCCCAATGTCCGCGGTTCGTGTAGTTCTCTTTGGTCACGAAATAATCCATAAAGTTGTTCATTTTCTCACGTCCGGCCGGACGACACCGTCGAACGTATTATGATTATGATACGAACAATTGCGGGCACGGTCGCAGGATCAGCATCAATATTTATAATATTTATTTTATAAATATATATATATATATATATGGGTATGCGAGCACGAGTAATATTTTAATACGGGAACTCGCCGTTGTAAACACTAAGTCGGATTCCCGATCGGCGCTTCACGGGGTTTTACGTATAATATTATTAAGTAGTATAACAATACAGTCTTAATGACGGCGCGCGATCGACGCTGCCGCACCGCGACGACGACGGTGGTGTTGTTGGCTCGAATAACGCGCGGAACGCCGAAACATATTATTAACTGTTAATTTTTCATTCCGGCGCCTACTCGGGGTTTCGTTGAGATTCGCACGGGCGTGTAGGTCGCGCGGCGGGTCCGACGTACGGATATTCGAGACGGCGGAAACGGTAAAAAATTTAAAAAACAATTAATAGCCCATCGTCCGTCGCGCGTGGCGTATCGTGGTTTCGGTGTGAATATTGTATGCGAAATAAATGGAATAAAAGAAAAAAATCAGAAATCGACAAAAAATTAAAAAAAAAAAAAAAAATAAAATAAAATAATAATTGCACAAAATATAATATTATCACTAACTAGGCGTTAAAAAAAGTATAAAAAAAAAAAAAATTATAACGTATCGATATTAAAAGGTATTATATACAAAAAAAATTAAAAAAAAAAAAAAATCGAGTATAAAACCGAATGGGACAAACGAACGTCCGACACTCGCAGAGTGACCGGTGTCCGCCGCGGCCGCCGCCGTCGTGTGTTATCTCGGAAGTGGTATAGTGTGTGCGCGTGGTGCGGTGCTCGTGCGCGTCGCGCCGCCGCCGCGGCCGCCGGTGGCGCGGTGCCTTCGTCGACGGCCGTTCTGCGCGCACAGCGCCCAAATAATAATAATTATTGTTATTATTGTAGCTTATTGCGCGGATACGCGTACGCGTTATTTTTACGCATGCCCGCGTTGTATTATTATTATTATTATTATAATTATTGTTGCGCACCTCCGCGTACCTACCATATTATTATTATTGTTACCATCATCGTTATTATCGTTATTATCGCCGCCGCCGTCGTCGTCGAAATCATCTCGGCGAGCGCGCACACGCTCGTTGTATTATTTTCACGGCCGCGAGTGCGCGCTCTCGTACGCAACGTTAACACGGCCGCGGTACACGAATCTCGTTCTGTCAACGGGGTCAAACTCCTGTGCGTACACACACAACAGGCGCGCGGTTTGCGGCCGCCGACGGCGGCGTTCGCGCGCCGCCGACTCGCGTTTTGTTTTTGTTTTTGCCGTTTTCACGGCCGGCCGTTTATTGTGTTAATAACGACAATGTATCCGGCGAAAACGCCCGTCGTCGCCGCCGCCGCCACTCGTCTCGCACTAACGCGCCCCGAGACGGCGGCGCCGGATCCGCCGTGAAACGGCCCCGGTGGTCACCGGTTGTGCCGGCGTGACGCCGAATTTCCCCGTCAAGCGTCCCGTCCGCGTATTGTCGCGGACGGGTGGTTAGGACGAACAAAAGCTGCGGAGTCGAATCGTGTGCTTCATACTCCCGAGTCTTGACGCACAGTTCGGTGTATTAAGGTCGATTCGCACTATACGGAACGCCGACGTCACGTCACAGACCGGCAACGTCACGTCAAAATAAATCTCCATGCCATTTAAATGGCAATCCGTTCACACTGACCGGCAAAGTAACGTATCGTCAACGTCGCGGAACGGAAAGTTTTATCGAAAACTAATTTTTGACGTGACGTCGCCTATCCGTTCCCGATCAATTTTGGTAGTACGTAAGTTCGTAATTAGAACGGATCCGTCATATTATATTATATTGATTTTGACACATTCTAAAATAATCGTAAAAGGAAATTTCTTCATCTTCCGATTCCTTGAATAAAGTGTGGTATTCTCTTTCAAATTTTAGCATAGTAAATATTTTTCTAATCCATGTTTTCTTGGCTCTTTTTTTTCTATTATTCTCTCTTTCATCGTCCAAAATTAGTGCAATCATAGCCAGTTTTTTATTTGTACTTAATTTAGGCGTGTTATAAAATTGAAAATTTCACAGAAAACAGAACGAACCAACGTACGAGCACAACGGACCGGTAGAAACTAGACAGTGCAGGTATTTGCGTGACGTTGCCGGTCAAATGTGAATAAATTCCTTTTTTGACGTGACGTTGCCGGTCTATGACGTGACGATGACGTTCTGTATAATGCGAATCGACCTTTACCCACACTCGATACGACGACGTGCAAGGTGTATTTAGTCGCGTAATTATATTTTAAACAGCGAAGAGTGCTACCGCCTAAACGATAGTTGATAATGAACCGAATTTTAAATAAAACCAACGGATTCGTAGGTGCTAATTGCAAATGGGTTTTTGTGTCTACGAACGACCGTTATGACAACTGGACCGCGTTAAATTGCTTCCAGAACATAAAAATCTAGTTGCGCCTAGAGGTGTGGGTGAAGCGTCGAATATGTTATTTTAATAAAAATTGGCGGATATGGGGGGGGCGGTGATATAGATTAAACGAACATGTTGCTGCCACATTCATAAAAATAGTTCGCGCCGCCAGACTCCGGTGAATAGTCATATTAGGGCTGACCACAACCACCTACCTATGTATATAACACCGGGATAACCGTGCGGTCACTTTATCCACCGTACCCCTCTCTACTCCCCCCCCTAAACATTTATTAACACCCGTCAAAATGTCTGGCTATTGAAAATCGTGTTGTTTTAATATAATCTCGTCATTTTTATTGCATATTCATCAATTTTATCGTGTGCTGATAAAAATAAAATCCCTAGCTCGTGAAAATCCTGATCAAATACTATTTCGCTTTAAAAACACCAATTACGACTAATACGAGTATGTTAAATGTATTAATGTTATAATTCATTTGTTAAGGCTCAAACATAATATTTATAAAATATTATTAATATTGCCTCCTTTAAATAATATTTATACACCAGAGAGAAACTCCTTTCTATTAACCATCTCCGCCACCACTATACTATACCAAAAATATGGTCTGGACTTGACCACATCTGAACTTTTGTACTAATTACGGTACATAATCTTCGCGAATCTTCTTCTGAATCCTCAAGTACGATACCTGGACGAGTCTCGGGTATTTGGGAGGCGATCTGAGCACACATCAAACGGCTCAAATGAGTATTACTCGAATCGCCAACCTATTTATAGTTACTACGCAAATTTTTAGTAAAATAAATCGACGTCGATCGAAAATGATAATATTATAATGGGTAATACTGATATAGGTGATAGTACGACGTCAGACAGACATTGGACTGCAACATTATGAATGTCAGCGCACAAAAGACAACCGATACTCTTGGTTCATTTACCAAATTCGTTTTGCATATCAACATAGACATGTACACCGCTATGCATTTTTAAATGTGTTAACATAGTTTACAAAATACAGTGTTTGCAAAATATGTAAAATTATGTCGACATTTTAATATAATCTTCAGTACTAAGGGTTCTCAACTCGGGGTACTCGCCCCCTAATGGAGATATGAAAAAATTTCAGGGGAAGCGTGAACATTTTTAAAATACCACAAAAAATTAAAACGTTTATGTTCATTTATATTTTTTATATTTTTATCGATATCTATAAGTCTAATTTATCGGACACTCTTTGTTTTCCAATTTTTTTTTTTCCAAAAAAGATGTTTTTCGACGCTGATTTCAGAACTGTTAGAATTTTTTTGAAGAAATCTCTAAAAAATAAGTTATGGAAGTTTAAAGTTTGTAGTTATTACGTTTTTCGGTAAAATACATACAGTTGTTAATTTTTGCAATTTTTTCGTAGGAAAACGCGTCTACCTCCGAATGTGATTTAAATATTTTGATTTTACTCCGAGGCTCACCCCAATAGATTTTTTTCCTTGTTACCTACCTGTCGTGGTATTGCACAACAAATCGAGAGTTATTTTCGTTTAAAACATTCCGAACGAGTACAGCGATATAGGTGCATCTACAATTCTAATACGACAAACTTTAAACTTCCATCACTTCTTTAATAATGATTTCCATAAAAATATTCCATTTTATCCAATAAAATATAAATAATATGTATTCGAATAAAATGTATCGGACATTATTGTGTAACATTAATTACGTTGATTTATATTTAATAACAATAAGTTTTAAACTGTAAGAATTTTTTTTTTCTACATAAAAAAATTCATTAAATATTTAAAAAAAAAAAACTAAATTAAATATTTAGGTTCTATAATCCAATAACCAACATTAAAGTAACAGGTATATCAAATATTAAACATACTTCAATCTTATAATAGGGAGGGGTGGAGATGTGAACTCAACAATACAATAGTATAAAAGGAGACGTTAATATCTAAAGGTTGAGAACACTTGTGCTATACAGTCAAAATAAAAACGAGCTGATACTGTTGATGGGTGCACTACTGTTGTAGGTAAGAATTTTGGATGGTATGATCGAGGATACGCAGTTATTTAATTTATTCCTGTTAGCAACCATTGCTAAATAAAAACGAAAATATTGCTCCAATAAAAATATGACGAAAGACATTTTTTGTTGCGATTTGACTCTAGTTGGTACTTTAGAAAGAAAGAAAGAAATTTATTTTAACTAATACTCCATCTGTATATAGCATTTTAAATATAGATGGCCATTTGAAAATCAAAAGTAATTAGTGGTTTTACCCCTAAAAATAAGGGTGACAAAAAAATAAGAGCTACTTGTTTCTTAGATGTTCTATAAAACAAATTCGGAAACAAGTTAATACTTTCCGAGATAATAAATATCTTACGATAGATTGATCACTCTGTGTATTATAATCAATAACAATCAATATTATCATGGCTTACACCCCCTCCCCCCACTCTTTTATAATATTCTGGCTTATGCTAAAATTTTACTATTTTAAAAATATTACATTATTATAAAAAAAAAAAACAATAACGAATTTTAAATCAAATATTACTAACCAGCTATAAATTGGTGTCATACCATTTCATCACGCGGAAATTCGTTGCGACGTCAACTCATCGAGCGACAATTCATCGCACATATATAGTATGTAAAGTGTACTATGGAGAAGTATCTCCGTATAACGAATATGATATTTTAATACAACGAATACATTTTAAACTATTTTTAATATTACATATACCTACAGTTTTAAATCTCATTGAAATCATTTCGATTGAAATTAACATTAACGAGTATCATTTGTGTGGTGCCATGGCACGCGGTGTTTTAATAATGCACCACTACTCTCCCCCGACCAATACTTAAATATGGAATATCTCATAAACGGATTAACGGAAATCAAAAATGTTAACATAAAAATTTATTTTAACTAATACTCTATCTATATAAGGCATTTTAAATATAGGTTGCCATTTGAAAATCAAAAGTAGGTAGTCGTTTCACCTCCAAAAATAAAGTTGACAAAAAAAAAAAAGCTGTCCTAGAATAATGAGGACGTGTGCAGCCACTATTATAGGTGAGAAGTTGGGAAGGTAAGAAGAGAAATTTAATGCATACCTGTAAGCAACAATAAACCATTGCGGCATTGCTAGCGAAAATACGATTCTGAGCGAAGTTCGGTTGATAGTGTTCCTTTCCGATTTTCATGGGAAAATCATAAAATGACCTCCCTAAAATACCACCTCCTAGAAAATTCGCTTTCAGAAAAGATGCTTTACTTGATATTTCAGGGCAATATATCTGGTAGAATTTTTGTACACAGTATAAAAAAAGAAGTAAACATCTTTGTAAAACCAACACTTTCTTCGCTTCACTCAGACTCTAAAATTTCAAAAATAGTCAATACTTTTCGAAATAATGAGTGTTCAACAATAAAAGAATCACCCGGTACATATGCGATGAATATACGCACAATGAGTTGACACCGCGATAAGTTAACGTCGCGATGAATTAATGTACATTCCTTTTTCTTTTTTTTCTTTTTTTCGTGTTTGAACCGACAGTAGTGATAGAATCTGTTTTCACAGTACTTCCCCACTGCTGCCATGACGTACATCCCCATAAATTATAGTCAGTATATTAGTTAGATAATATTTCCGAATGTCACATCGTCACGTACTTGATCGACTTTATGAATCTCAATTGAAATTTATTTTGCTCATATCAACAGTTAAATCTATATTATAGTATAATAGGTATGTGTTGTAATAGTCTAATTCGTTACATTCTATTTAGGTAAGACTAATACGATATACATAATATACAGAATGCGAATGTATATTATAATTTATAATAATAACGGATCTGTGGAATGAGTTACTCATTAAAATAATAAATTACATAATTTCTATATAAATTTGAAATAATATTATTGTTATCTCCGCGATCTGGTGTTTTATGTATTAACAATTTAATATGTTTTGTAACACGAGCATATTGAGATAAAGCCGTTTTAAGATTATACTATTTTATTCCTATTTCAACAGTTGTTGTAATTTAATAGTTTTATATATTTTAATTTATTAATAATGAAATATTTGTAATATTATTACAATACAAAATAATAATAATATATGGTGGGCAGATTTTATAAGACTATCATTATATTGCTATAAACATTAAACGATTCTACGATCGCTACACATTTACATGTGTGGTAGTGGTTTAATAATTCGTTGGGACTATAAAGTTGTATTGTAAAGATTAAGTTACACGTATACAATTAATATCTACCATAAAATGTTCCTAATTTGATTTTTTAAGTGAGGATATTTTTGTATTATATACGATACATTGTACTGCAACTACTACAGTCAGACTTGGTTAACTCAAAGTTAAAATAACGAGCAAAAAATTCGAGTAATCCAAAAAAAATAAAAAAAAAATTCATAATATTTTATTTAAAAAAGTAAAATTTTTATGCTTTTTTTTTGTATTTATTTTTTAAAATTATTACTTATTTTATTTAAGACGAGTGCAACGGTTAACGCATTGTCCACAAATTAGCTTTATAATTATTTACTCGGATATCAAAGCAATGTTTTCAATTTAGATTCTGAGTGTAGCGAAGAATGTATTGGTTTTGCCAAAGATGTTTTTTTTTTATGTGTACACTTTTTCTGATAGAAAACTTACTCCGGTGTGTTTGATGTAGACCTTTTTCTGAAAGGACATTTTCTTGAGGTGATACTTTAGGAAGGTCATTTTTTTATTTTCCAGTTTTCCCAATAAAAGATAAAAAGTGAAAAAAAAACGAGAAAATTTACGAAATATATTAGTAAACTACAATATTTTTTTTTTCTGCGGACACATTTTCTACTAGCATTTTGCTCCGATTTACAATGATTCTATTGTTTATAAAAGGGAATCTGACTGGAGAGGTACTTTACAGTGATCATTTTTCGATTTTCACAAAAAAAATTTTTCAACACATGTAAAAACTAAAAAAGGTATCACAAAGGTGTTAGTTAAAAAATATTTCGGCCTTTTTTTCCCCCCGTGAACAACTTTTTTATCAGCAATTTTACTTCGATTTACAATGATAACATTTTTTCTGAAAGGAATCTAACTGGAAAGGTATTCACAGGGGGAGTCATTTTTTGATTTCCTCAAAAGTTTTCCCAGCAAATGTGAAAAATCAGGAATAAACACGGAAAAACCGGGAAAATTGGTACAATATTAAACAAATATTATAAAAAAAATATATAATGCCTATTTAATTTTTTAACATAATATGACATGTGTATTGTTAACAAAGCATCACTATCAACTGAACTCCTATCAGAATCGTTTTTAGTAAGGAATGGTTTATCGTTGCTTACAGATACAAATTAATTTCTTCTCTCTCTACCTTCCCAACTTTTCACCAACAACAGTGGCTCGATGGGTGCGAAGTGTGTTCCTCTTTTTATATAGGTACATGTTTATTCAGTAAAATTGCTTTTTTCATAGCATATTTGGTATATGTTTTCTTCTACTTTTAACGAAACTATAATGGTTTTTCCAGAAAACAATTAACGTCAACGACAATTCACACCTATTCTCCTTGACTATAGTATTCTAAAAATTAAATTTCGTGTATTTTGTTTTGTTTTCACAAGGTGTTGTATGATAATTTATTATTAAGCCTTTTAACTGTTTTAAACACATGCATGAAGAGTGCAAAAATCATGCAACTAATGGCATAAGAGAGCAGTTATAACAGCAAAATGTTTTATGGAAGAAAGGCAAACTTTCATTAAAATAATATCTAGACATAAAAATTGTTGAAGAAAATAGGAAAATTATTTTCACTGTAATATCAAGTGAAATATTTTTTGAATTTCATGCTTTATATAGTTAAAAGGAAAATATCAAGATAAAGGTAACTTTTAGATACCTGGGACTTTTGATACTTTTAGGACCGAAGGTTATATTGCGAGTTTTACAATGTTTATTTTTTTTTCCATGAACAACTTTTTTACTAGAAACTTTGCTCTGCTCTTTAAATGTAGTATCTTTTCAAAATAAAAATTTTACTGGGTTAGTATTTTAAGCAGATTATTTTTTGATTGTCCCAGGAGTTTTCATAATAATTGGGAAAATTGGGAAAAAATGCAGGAAAAACAGAAAAATGTACGAAAATAAGGCTTTTATTATTTTCAATTTCGTTTTTTTTTTCTTTTAATTCTGTTAAAAATATTCGTATGGACTTGATATTTTGACAGAAAACTTATATTTGCCTTTTTTAGTAGTGGTTAAATTTTGAAAACAATAGAGTCATTTTTGAGTTAGGGTTTGTTTTATACAAATTTTAATATCAATATGACGATAACTGTAAATATTACTACAACTTTTCAAAACATGTACAACCTAACATTGTATTCAGTTTCGTTGTTTCGTTTTTCGTTAGCAATCGTTTATCTTTGCTTACGGTATAAATTATAAAATAACTTATTATCTCCTATCTTCTTATATTTCCACCTTTATCAGTGGCACAGCCATCCTTAGTATCAGATCTTATTTAATTTTGATCATTAGTTATAAATCGAAAACAAATTGAAAGTTTACAATTTTATTAGCAGAGGAGAGGTGTTGAGGAGAGGTGCCATGTGGTGTTATTATTTTTATTAGATTGCTCTACTTTCAGTATCTGAAAACCAGATTAACTATATGGGTAACTAATATGAAAATAAATCGTAATCCACCATAACAATGTATAACTATTCGATAACACTAAACAACTAATGGGGTTATGAATTCATGATGATTTATAATTGAAAATCAAAAAGTTGATTTAATTTATATTAGCACCTGATATTAATGGATATCGGTACCTAAATTATATTTACTGAGATTTTATAGAAATGTCGAGAAATTTTATTTGAATATAAAACAATTTTAACATTGAATGACTCATACAAATAATATTACTAACCATAATCATATATTAGCTTTAACTTTATGTAATGTATAGTTATAGGTATTATAATGTATGCTAAATGGGTCAGACATACAAGGATGAATTTATATGTTACCTACTTATTGTTGTGTAGTTATATGTAAATAGTATAGAGTTTTGATATAAGTATATTTTACCTATACTCATATTGTTTACAGCAATATACTAGCCGAGAAAGGAGAGGGGGTTAAAAATTAGAATTATTCCTTTAGCTTTTTTATATGGGTGCTATTATTTATTTGTTTATTTATTTAATTATTATAATGAAATGGGTTTGAAACCTTTTTGAAAATGTTTACAAACAATTACATAATTACAGTACCTAACTACAACAGAACTCGTAATAGATGAATAAATTAAATTAAACATTTTGAAAAATTAATATAAATATAGTATAATTAATAATCAGTAGAGGGATCCTCATTGACCATTAACATTAAACCTCTTATAGGCTCATTTTTCATTCAATTACTCTATAGAGACATAAAAAGGAACAGTAGAAGGGATTTGACGAGGAAATTATAAGCTTTGAATTTAAATTAAAAATAAATAATACGTGTTACCTACTAATATTAAACCTTAGTAGTATATTTATGGTCTATACAGAATTGACCATCACTATACTCGTGACTGGTGCTCGTACCACCTCATCCTCGGATATTACGGATTTTACGTCAAATTTTATTAATTCTTTCTTGATTAATTAATTGACACACCACTGATTTTTAATTTTATTTTTAATATTATAGCTACTGTTTAAGAATCGTAAAATTACAAGTTATAAGTAAATAAGTATACTGAATGTTTAGTAGGTATAGGTAGGGTTCTACCAAAATGATCGAGGAAAATATGTCCGGAGGTAAAAATGTCCAAATATAAAAATGTTATGAGGTAAAAATATATAATACCTATATAATTATAATTTATAAATATAAATATAATAAAGTAATAAACCGTATTATTATTTATCAATATTGATTGCTGATACACAATCACAATAGACATTTGTACACAATGTAAAAATAAAATTGTACAAACTGTACAACTCTTCATAATATCGGATGGATTTACCTAATCAAAAGTAAAATCAATAGAAATGTTAAATATCATTATAAATGTTAAAGTAAAACCCGTTCTTGTTAACTTGGTTGATTCTTATTATCTAGCTATATCTAAAGTGTACGAGCCGGACATTTTTACCTATAACAAGTAGTACAACAATTATTCAAATTAATAAGTAGTAATTTTGTTTATGTCACATCAATAATTATAAACAAAATAACCATCTTATGGTTAAAATTTTTCAAAAATTATACTGTTAATTTATCATTTTGCCCTACTCTAAAAGCTAATAATACTATGTGTCCTTTTATACGCCAATAGATGACGTGTAGAGGTATAATATTTTAACGTTTAGTGTTTATAATTTTAAAGAATCATTAATTAGTTAAATCAATACAAGTAATATTTTTTTTAATTAAGAATAACGAACACTATCATATTCGATAAGTATTTTTTAATATTCAAATTTTTTTAAATAATAACAATCAGTTGTTTTATATTAATTATTATATTAAATTTTTTAACAACATGAAAACAATAATTTTATATTAAACATTGTCAGATTTGTATAAAAACATCCTATCATTGATTAATTTTATAATTAAATAATAATATCATTGCCAAAATGGTAATACTAAACATGTATTCGCTTAAGGAAAAAATCAGAAAAAAATATATACAATTCTACTCATTGTTTTTATGGTATAATTTAATTTTTAAGAAAATAAATAAAAATGTACGACAAACAAATAATACCCATCACAATATTGCTAAACATTTTTTTATTAATCTTCTATTTCATTTTAAGAGGGTGGCATACACGCAACCCAAATGTATGGTCAAAGCCAAAGAATATTACAAGTAATTTTTACTAAGTGTCACTTTAGTAAAACGTTCTTCCTGGAGAACATATAAATGGGAAACCAACACTTTTATTTAAGTTAATTGGAATCTATAACTGCGACAATGCGTCAATAAATATCAACATTACCGGCATTAGTAATAATAAAATCTTAATAAAATACGTAGATTACATGAGTGCCACAAAAAAATTTATCTGGGATGGGCAGTGTCTTAGTAAAAATTGTTGACCCTTTTTTTTTCATGCATAACCCTAAATAAGAATTTGCCTTGGCCCTTTGATAACCAAACCGACATAGGGAAGAGTATAATAAAATTAAATACCTACAAATTATAATAAAGTTATACAAATTATCTAATTATTAAAATTATATTGAAATTATTGAAATCAAGGAGGATGTCAGATGCCCCGTCTTGCCCTCCCCTCCGGACGCCAATGCGTAAATATATGTATTTAAAAAAAAAATTAAAAAAAATTACAAGTTTGGATCAATGGTAGAGATGGCCAGAATACGGTGTGGTGAATATTTGTATGGTGGCACAACACGTGGGGTTTGAATAGTGTTCCACTACTTTTCCCCTATCTAAACTTAAAAGTGAATATTTCACGAACGCGTTAACGAAAATCTAAAATTTATTTAAACTCATATTTTATATATACATGGACCATTTTATATATGTTACCATTTTAAAATCAAAAGGTCGTAGTCGTTTCATCCCAAAAAATAGTGGTGATGTAACATTTTAGATTACCTGTTTACTTAAATTGTCGAAATGAGTATTCAACGATAAAAGAATATGATAAACTGTTCGAAAACACAAAATAGTATTTATCATGTTACAATAGCGATAACGTTTGTCAACAACACCGACTGGCAACTCAGTGGCGTTTCCTATTTTTTTTAAATTGGTCGTCGTGTTGGTCGTTAAAGTTGTGGGCGCGTTATTTGGTACGTGATCAAACGTAAATACATGAACACTGCGCATGTTAACAGGCGTGACTATCGACACAGCCAATGGCAAGAAAGATGCGCGCGCCGAACAGCAAAATCTATGACTGACAAGACGAACGAGTTGCGGTCACCGATGGCCGGTTAGTTGTTATATGACGGTCAACTGAGTAATTTCAAGTTTGTCAATTTTAATTCAAGTGATCACTCTGTGTTGTAATTTATTTATTTTTGGTTTCACGTTAAATAATCGAAAAATTAAAGTTTTTATTATTCATCAATAAAACATAAACATATTACTGACGGTGATAGTGATGACATCTCAGAGCACAAAAAACGCAGTTTTGACGATAACTGTAAGTTTTTATGTTTTCCAAATTTTCAAGAACTTAAAACGAGTGTTTACCTATTATATAAATAAACATTCTCACGTTATTAGATTACACTTTTTAAAAAGGATCAAAACCAAAACAAACATTTCGCTCTTGATTTCGATTTTGAATATCAGTTTTGAATTTTTTTGAATTTGGTTTTTTTTATAAATCTGTAATTTTTAAATATTTTTTTTTCTATTTCGGTTTAAATTTTGGAAATCTGTTTTGAATTTTTATCGTTTAAATTCTGATTTTGATATTAGTATCGAATTCTTAACAATTTTCACCAGTATTTAAAAAGAAAATATGTATGTAATTTATAATATAACTACGGTTTATGTTAAATAATCATGTTGTTTCCCTAAAATGGCTTATTGTAAACGACTATGCAATAGGTCATCGATGGTAAATACTAGACTGAAACATATTTTAATTCCATACGAAATATTTTAAGCTCATAAGCTTATAATAAAAATAAAAATTTTGATACTAATTAGGTACTTGATTTTATTTTATTTTTATTTTACTGTGAATTTTTAGAGTAACCAGTTTTTGTATTTTTCGATTTTATTTTCTATTTTGGAAATAAGTTTAATTTATCTGATTTCGATTTCAATATCGGAAATGTGTTTTATTCCTTTCTGATTTCAATTTTAAAAATAAATTTTGTTTTTATCGATTTCAATGTTTTGATAACATTATTGGCAATCGGCTTTCAATTTTGATATTGATATTGGAATCAATTTCCAACGGTCTAAAAAGGTATTTAAAATTAATTTCGAAACTAATTACAAGCCAATGTTTGCCAATATAAGCATTAAAATAATTATGATGTCAAAATTTAGTTTTCCCTGTCAGGTTTTTAAGAGTTAAGAAAAGCAATATAATTTATCAATAACAGTTTTTATGATTTTAGGTTTTATGTTGTAATTCGGTAATATATAATATTAATATGCACCTTTTACCCAGAATCATTATGTATACCACAGTAGTGTTTCGGAACTCTAGTTCGGTTTGTTTTTTATTGTAGTTTTTTTTTTTAATATTTAATAAACAAGTAGTTTAAGTTAGTTTAATTTATTGAACCAATTGTACTACATACTTACTTGAAACACCGATCCTTTACCTTGTGGTATTTTGGACCTATGATTCGGTTACCCAGAAATCACCGAAAATTTGTTTTTCAAAACCACGTAGGATAGGCTACAGAGAAAAAAACAAATACATTTTGTTTCAAAAAATAAAATAAAATTTATCTAATATAGTTTTTTTTTATATAAGTTTTTTAAAACATATTCTGACATTAATCGTTAAAATATTACGGCCTTTCAAAACACATATAACCGAACTTCGTTCGAAATCGTTTTTTGTTATCAATGGTTTATCTTTGGTTACAGCCTACAGGTATTAATTAATGCGGCGTACGCACATTATCAATTATTATAAATAATAATAAAAAATAATACCGTCTATCACAGTGGTTCCCAAACTTTTAACTTTTACCGCCCACTTAAAAAAAATGTGACACCCCCCCCTTAAAGAAAAATTTATTGGTACAAAAATATGCAATGAAAAATGAATTTATTGTTTATAAAATATAAGTTTATGTTTTATTATAATACTGTATATTGTACAAGTATAAATTTAAAAAAAAGGTATCCTAATGAGATGAATGTATTTGGTGTTTTGCCAGAAAAAAACAAATCCATATTTTTTTTATTAGCATGATAAACTTTACAATCTTGATGGTTTCATAGCTTCATTTGTAAAAACTTTTTGGGAAATGAGGCACATCAGTAATGTAATATTTATAGGCGATTGATATTAAATGAAATCGCATTTCAATTATTCGATATATTATACTGCCTACATGTTTTCTTCGTTTCAGCCATAATTTAGAAAACATGTTAATATAATTAAATACAATATTATTATAAAACAGATAAATAACAAACGCGATCGAAATCCCCGAGTATACTAAATAAAACAAACAGAATTCAGATAATATAGGTCATTCCAAAATATTACAAATTTTATCGCGATAATGACCAGATTCGACAGACGACAAACGATTATTTCAAAAATACACAATACACATGTAAAATCATTTATATACTACATAATGTTGTTGAAAAAAATTGAAACAGTCGACCCCGGTTTTGCAATCCAATACCCCCCAATTAAGTTTTTAAGTTCCATTGCCTCTCTAGATAGTTCCAACGCCCCAAAAGGGGCGACATCGTTCACTTTGGGAAATACTCTATCAAATTAATATTATAATTAGTGATGAGGACTATTGAATATTTTACACTATCGAATAATATTTGGTAGTTTGAATGAACTATACGAGGTTTGGCTATTAAATAACGAGACTGCGCGTGCAGAGAGCGTCCCAAAAAGGTTAGGGGAAAACCGAATACAGCGCTGACTAGCTGGAAGTGTCTATTATGCCAGTACAAAATTGGGTTTTTGTTGGTGCATTAATATTTTTTCTGTAGCGTTTAGAAACGAACATGTTTTTTTCTTTTGCCAAAAACGATGTGTGACGAAAAACATGAGCAACGGATAAACGTAAAATTTTCTCGTTAAATTAAAAAAACTCCAACTGAGTGCTATAAGTTGTTAAAAGAGGCGTATAGTGAGGATTTCCTATCTCGGGCGCGTGTTTTTGAGTGGCATAAATTATTTTCTGAAGGTCGAGAGTGCACCGGAATCCAATTCAGTCGTAATCCAAATTCAAAACCATGCTGATCGTTTTCTTCGATATCAACGGCATCGTGATGACTGAATGGGTTCCAGAGGGTCAAACTGTGAACCAACATTACTATTTGACAGTTTTGGCAACATTGCGCGNAAGGCACTCCAGTACTCGAACACGCGTCTTACTCACCTTACTTGGCACCCTGTGACTTTTACTTGTTTCCGAAGATAAAGTCTGCCTTAAAAGGAATCCGGTTTGAGTCGATGGAAGAGGTGAAACAAAAATTGGCGGAACTCCTGAATGGTCTTACGAAAACAGACTTCCAGCACTGCCTCGAACAATGAAAGAAACAAACGAAACGGTGTGTGAAGAGGGAAGGAGAGTATATTGAAGGGGAACATTTGGTTAAAGAATAATTTTTAAAATAAAACCATTTTTCATAATCAGTCTCGTTATTTAATAGCCAGACCTCGTAGTTTTGTAAGTCTTTGAACGTAAATGTTCAACTTGAACATTAAAAAGAAGACCATAATATTTTTAGCTAATACCTACATTTTTTATATTTTCCTCCGTTTTTTCGGTTTTTCACATTTGATGAGAAAACTCTTGAGGACCAAAAAATGACCTCCTTAAGGAGGGAGGGGTGAGTTTAAATTAAGTCTTTGATTTGTAATACAATCATAATTAACATTTATTTTAAAAATAATAAACAATTCTGTATAACAATATGACGGAGCAACACATGCGAATATCACATAACGGAATAATCCGCGAGTAATAAATTGTTTGAAACTTTAAAATCTGTATGTAATTTTATAAACCTCATTAAATATTTTTGTTTTATGCATCCCTAAAACAATAATTATAAAATAAACTATACATTCAAATATTATTATTATTATTATTAACCATTAGCAAATACTACTAATGACAGTACAGGATACTCAATGTAAATTGTTGGGGACAAAATGGTAATAGTTGTCTATTTAGCACCTTCCGATTTATCACGATCAGATTTATAAAAAATATATTGTTATATTTTTATTATACTACTCCATGACAAAATAATATATTAAATTACAAAATAATAATAAATCACAAGTTATTAAAATTGGGTGAAAATCTTTTAAAAAATAATAATGTAACCTCAGTCCAGCTCACCCTTTTATCTTCCAAAATAAATTATCTTATACTCATAAAAAATCATCAGTTTTCCCGGATTTTGATTCATCTTCACTGCATCTAAATATTTAACGCATCGTGCTTGAAGGAAAAAATCCAAAAAACAACCATCAAGTATTTAATATAATTTAATAGCGATTTCGTGACAAAACAGATATAAGAATAAAATACGAAAATAAGGAGAAAAAAGAAAGTATAAGGAAATGAAAATAAAGAAACAGAAGTATTTATAAGCTAGGAAAATAAAATGATAATATCAATATATTTTCGGGGCAGCTTTTTTTTCAGAATGTATGACATCGTTTTTGTTTGAGTTTGGTCTTTATTTTTGTTTTTAAGTATTTTTCGGGCATACATTTTTCAGGGGTTTATATAGGCAACTTGTTTTAAATTGGAAGTATTTAATGCAGAGGCGTATATAGGATTTTTTTGGAAAGGGGATATGAGATAATATTTTTTAATGTCTAATTTTTTCCTAAAACATCACAGAGTTACGAAGTATTAAGTATTAAGGGACTAAGGGCACCCGCACCCCTAAACCTAATAATAATATCTCAAAAGTGTGTAAATGAATATATACACATCACAGCCAAAAATAATCATTTATTTTATTGATATATAATGAATTATTAATCAGATATATTATCTATTTTATTAATTTAAACAATAAATTCAAGTTTCTCAGTTTTTATACACAATTGATTTAAACTTCATCTTTTTTTTACTTCATCTTCATTATAGTAAGACAGCAAAGCTGATCCATTTAGTCTAGTCTATAATCACAAACTACACACATTTATAAACAGTTTAAATTCATATATTTATTTCAGTGTTATTAACAGTACTATTGTGTTATGTAACTCATAAGATAACATACAGTGTTATATTCAACTGTTAAAATGACGGACATATTGGTGGGCCACTATTGTAGGTGAAAAGTTGGGATGGTAGAGGGGAAATATAATGTATATTTGTACCCAACGATTAAACATTGCTAACGAAAAAACTATTCTGAGTGAAATTTGGTTAATAGTGTTGCTTGTCAACAATATATTCTATCATATTATGGTAAAATAATTATATATACATTATATTATTATATATTTTCTTTGATAATATTAATTATTTTATATTGTACTTATTTTCCCATTTTTCCTAAGTTTTTCCTGATTTTTCCCAATTTCCCATGTTTTTTTCATTTGTTATGAAAACAGCAGTACAAATCAAAATAATGACCTCCCTAAAGTACTACCTCAGTTAGATTTCTTTTCAGAAAAGTTGCTATCATTGTAAATCGGAGCAATATTGCTAGTATAAAATTTGTTCACAGAAAAATAATAAACATTATAAAACCAATACATTCCTTGCTCTGCTCTGAATATAAAATACATAAGTAGATTAATATGGTATCTAACAGATTACATAATGTGGGATCTGTTCTGTTTATACCTAGTCTTACTAAAAAAGTAAAAAAAGCAAGGGAAGAGATCTATCCCCATATACCCACCTAAATAAATACACCACTGCTACAGTGCCTCCGAAGATACTTGAGTGAGTGTTTTGTATTGCCATCTATATAGCAATCTCCAATAAGTACCTATTTATATCTATATGCTATTGTCGTTATTGGATTTAAACACAAATCGGTTTGTATTACAGCTAGAGTAATACCACGAATAAAAAAATTTGGTTTAAAATCCTAACCTAACCTTGATTTATGTACATATATAAATCATATTGGGTTAAACATTTTATAAATTCATAATTATAGAAGTATTAACTGTTTTGGTTTTAATGGATTTGATTAAGAAATTATTGTATAGTCAATTTTTTAGATCAATAATCCGTTCTAAACGTCAATAATTTATAATTACGGAAAATGAGACTGAAAACGAATTATAGCAATGAATTTTATTTTTTGATTTTAAACCAATTTATTTAAGTGCGTGTTGCGTAATAAATAAAATATCCTAATATATCTACGACACGCAGTGTACGGAAGTGTAACTACAAGTTCATAACCCATTTTTTCGTTTATATAAACCACCCAACTATAAAATTAAAGTTTATAGATATAGGTACCTACCTATAATATTTATTACAGGTCACGATTTTCAGTGATATGTATACATTAAATCACCTGCTTTTCGTTAATTTTTTTTTTTTGCTAAAAATTATAATATTAAACGTTTTATACTGGTATTTATAATCTTGTCCTCGCCTCTTTCGTATTCAATTTATTTTGCCGACCTGAGTCAGGTGGATTTTATCTACACCGATTTTTCTAGAGGTTTTAACCGTATTGATCACTCCAGAGACTAAAATATAATATACTTTTTCGTACTTCATATCAAAACATACTATATCGTAAATATCTTCACCCCTTCTCACCGTCATGGCATCAGTTTTTGAAGAATCTTTTGATCAGTACATCAACGAAAAAAACACACTTTTTAATTTTGTATTACACTGCACACTTAACATTTCGTATTATACAAAATGTGTCGTAATACACACGTTAATATTTTTAGTCATTATACACAGATCTAAACTTTAGGCTTGCTTGATATTGGTGTCTCATTTCTTACCTAACAATGTTTCTATTTAATCTGACCAAACCCAATATGTTACTATTCACATCACTTACGCTTTTTCTCATTACCCTGGATTTCCTAAAGATTTCTCATTTATTTTTAAGTTTTCACTAAAATGCCATACATCGTTATCTATCATATTCATGAGACATTTTCACTTACTTTTTGTCGTGCATAGTAAATTTGGCACGGTAATTATTTTTAGCGTATATAACATCTAAGCGCGCAACAAATATTAAATTCAAAAATATTTTTTTACTTCAATCAAATTACTACGAATTTATAGAAAAGTAATTTTAAACCGATTCGAAATGAAACGTTTTGTGTTATTTCGATCAACACATATTTACTTCAAACTATTTTAAATAGTTATAATTATAATATAAATAATTAAATTATAAATAACTCCCGCATAACTGTATTATATAGTCTAGCAGCATAAATCGCAGCAAGACCGATCATCCCGCTATCCATCCGATTCTATCCGATTAATATTGGATAAAACACGATTAATGTAATCGTGTTGGATTATATCTTAGTATAAATAATTTAATGCATTATCAATTGTGGTTTAGTTGTGTCCTTCAGAATAATCATGTACAACTATATTTCAGTAGGTTTAAAAATAAATATTAGTGTATAACGTATTAATTTTTTATTGTTTTTAGAGACAGTGCATTTTTTATAATATATTGTCAAAAGAGAGAAAACAACTATAAGTATAAAATAATTACAGTCACAGACAGAACAAACGTAATGAAACTAAAATAATTTGGAGGTCAAATGAAAATCAAAATTGTAATAATTGTAATATTTTAATACCATAATTTATATAAAAGTACAGCGTGTATTTAAAAATAATGATTATTTTGACATAATTTTAATTTAAATAAATCTATACATTTATTTTATACTATAATTTGTATTGGTATAATAGTGTGTATTTAGTATATTATTATTTGATGAACATCAAATGCGCTGTCTTGCGCTCAAAAATGTTCGTATGCACTGTACATCGTTCACCGAAATGCCGTGCGCTAAAATAACTGCGCTCAATATTATCGTAGATCAGTAAGTAGATCATAGAATAGCGGCGGATCTAGTGGGGGATTCAGTGGGTCCACTGACCCACAGTTAATTTTTAATAGTAAAATTGGCCCCTTTGGCCTCTAAAAACAAATTGTAAATTTACACAAAACAGAGAAATAGTAATTATCTGTAAAATGTAAATCATATCCTTATTCTATTCGGCATGTTTTGTTGCAGGTATTCCTCAATCCCCAACAGTTACATTATTTCTCAGTGATATAAAAAAAAAAGAACGTCTGAGTCTAATAACTAGGCTTAGGGGGTTTCTAGCATTTGCATATTTTTTCTGAATTATGTAGAAAGAAGCAAAGTTAAATAAACATTTTGATCATGTTATATATAATCTAAATCCAAAATTTGAATGTGCATATTTTTCCATATTTTAATGTTTTTTCTCATTAGAGCATATATTAGCAGAACGTAGCTTTTAAGTGCTATAACTGGCAATTAATAAAAATTTTAAATCATATTTTAGTGTATATTTCGTTCTTTTTTAAAGCCTATTTGTATGATTTTGTAAAGATTTTCAAAGCTAGAAGTCCCTAAACTCCAACATGGGTTATCCATTATTTTTCTGCATTCTTCTACTTACCATTCTCTGAACTCTCCTATTTCCCGCCTAATACGTGCTGTCAACTTGAACCCTTCATTTGCTAAATTTACATAAATTGTAAATGTCTAAATAATAAGTATATACAATAGGCAATATGTTGTAAATTACTATAGATACTAATATAAAAATAAATGCAACTTTGAGTACGTTGTGTAGACACATTAATATAATATATGCACGTAAATCTCAGTCGACAAACAACGTGGTATATTTACGAGTATACACGATTTACTGATATAGATATAGATAGACCCTGGGATAGGGTAGTACCGACCCGGTAGGTCATAAATCATAAGTATGTATGAACACTGACCGTGTCAATCACAGCGCGAAAATGTTTGTCAAGTTTTTGCAATTTTCTATATAAAACAACCATTCGACATTTAACCCAAGACTGTAATAAACATAAAAATACTTGAAGTTTTACAAACTATATACGAACTCTTTTAATAATAAATATAGTATACATATTTAATATTTCAATGTCACATTTGTAATCTACGTGGTAATTGTGGCATTGACACAAGAAAATCCGTAATAAATAGCCTAAAAACGCCATTTGAAAATAATAAAAACAGCAAACAAATGTACTTATAGTAGATATTATTTCTATTAGTAATTTTCGTTTATAAGATTTCTCAAAGATTATAACATACACTCAACATATTGAGAGAAAATTGTTCTGTTAGGCAGTTTATATCATAAAAGAAAAAATCGTCTCTGTCACCGTGGGAGCACCACGGGGCTCCTAAAACGATTGTTTCATATTTTTTGCTATCACAAATATTGCCTAAAATACAGTCATTTAGAGTTTATAAAAAATTATGATTATGAAATTGAGTAATTTTGAAAGTGCAGAAGTTTCATTACTGTTGCGTGGAAACAAATTATGCAAGTTTATGGATAAATAATCATAAGTTACAAATATTATGTAATAAATTTGTTTAACAATTGAGAAAACATTATAATAGCTGTATGACGGACAATTTTTAAATAAAAAAAAAAAATGGGACTATTCGAATCTTGTGTTTAAAATAATAAGCGTGTCTATTTAAGAAAAAGTAAGTTTTGTTTACCTCAAGAATTAGATTTTGAAAATGGGTTCGAAATGGATACCTACATCTAGCTGAAATGTCATGCTATCATTTGAGTGAAACACGCTGTACATGTGGCCGTAATAAATATGCTCACCCATGTACGCATTTTATAGGTCTATATCCCGGTGACATTTGGTCCTAGTTCGTGTGTTTAATAGTGTAGGCATATTATAATAGCATTCATAATAACTGTATATTTGAATATTTCAACTATAGGCTATAGTACTATAGAACTTTGTGTCAGAGGAAGCAACTAAATATTTTAATTATAAGTTCGAAAATTGCCTCGTTACCTCCTTCAAATTTACCACTGGTAAATGGGATGCACTTAAAACCTATAGATGGTTAAAGATATCAAATTATGTTATTCACTAGACGTTTTCGAAAATTTCAAACATGAATTAAATAGAATTAATATCGTGTATAAGAACAACGTAGTACGATAACCTTGTATCAAATTTTTGAGCATTTTTACGAAGCTGTATTTAGTAAATAAATTTACATAAACCGAAATATAGTAAGGAAAATGTAGATTTTTATAAAAATAAATGATAATGTACGTTTATAATAATACTGATATTTGTACGCCATGTTCATACCTGTGTAGTGTATGCTCATGTGAGTACTTGACCCTTTTACATTAGTAATAACCTCATCGACCTAATTACGGGGGGGGGGAGGGGAGGAATCCGTGAATTTACATCGTACACGTATAAAACGGTAAAAAAAAAGGGTCGCTAGCAATTAGGCATTTATGTACCCAAGTACGAGTAAATTTTTTGTTGACAATTTGTTCATCAAAAATGTAAAATGTCACGAATAACGTGCATCGAATTTCGACGTCGGTTGACTCGACACCGGGCTTCATTTTAACAGTTATAAAATGTTTATACATTCCGTACGGTTTTCAGCGAACATAATATGATATAATCGCGCACCTACCATCCCTATAGGTATAGTCGTTTCTGTTGTGGCGTTGCAATTTTTAAAATAATTAAAAAAATCGATAAACCCGCGCGCATGTAATATAATAAGTAGACAAGTAAGTATGGTATAATATACTCACAACGAGTTCGAATATAGGCCTTTTGCTCTTATTAGGCGCCATGCGGTCGTCGTTGCGTTGATCCGCGGCGGGGCCGACGGCGTCGGCGGGCGGTCACGGGCGCCGCATATCTTTCGCGGACGTTTATTCTGGCCGGCACTCGTATGCCGCGGTGCAGACACTGCCGTGCTGGATCGGGACGGGTCGCGCGATGCGTCCGTCGCGGGGTGGCCACCGCACGTCGCGTGGCCGCTCGTGAGCGTGCGCAGGTGCGACGTGCCGGTGTTATGCGCGCTGCGCAACGGCCACAAAGACAGCCGACGGACTGAGTGTGCTAGACCGGCGGCGTGCGGCGGCGCACAATGCGTACCAGAGCTGCAGATATGCCCGGTCGGACTGTGCCGCGCCGCCGCGTTTGTCGTACATCTGACGTCGCGTACGCCAGTCGCCCGGCCGTTCCGTTCGCATACGGCTGAAGCGCGCGCTCCGCTGACCTCGATACGTAGCGGTTCCGCGGAAACAGCCCTACTTCAACATCCCCGCCTCCCCAGTCTGCGGCGTTGGGGCGCGTTCGAAAATTCAGCTCGAGTTAACTCCAGTTATTCGAATAAACTCGGTTGTTGTTCGTGCTATCATAGTTAACTCCACGCCGTCCGGTAACTAGGAGTAAACGGTTTTCTTTGTCACCGACTAGATCCAAAAATGCGACAAAAAAGGCCACTTGTCGTTTTTCGATCGAAGCAAGATTTCTAGTAGAAAACCTTGGTTACACAAATTTAAAATTATGAAATTATGTACGCCGTAAATTTGTTCGTTTTTTATTTTCCGTCTTTTTCCGCGGTTTCCCAATTATTATGAAAACCCTTTAAAAACCGAAAAATCGACCTACTTCGTGAGCAACTGGATCTAAAATTAAACAAAAAAGATCTCTTGACATTTTTTTTATCAAAGCAAGATTTCTGATAAAAAACATAGTTTGCAAAAATTAAAAACAACGAATCGCCGCGGCGCGCCGTAAATATAAGCTGTTTACCTATAGTTTTCTTTCATGTTTTTCTCAATCTTTTTGATGACCCTTTTGGAAAATCAAAAAATAACCTCTTTAATGCACCAAATAGATGAAATTTCCTTTCAGAAAAAAGCTATATTTTTTTTTTGAAAAATTGTTTACAGCCGGAAAATATTTTTAAAAAACAGGTATACGAATACGCATCGTAGTAAAACCAATAGATCCCTCCCTGCGCTCCGAATCTAATAATGAGCTAATACTGGGGAGGACGAATAAGAGCGGACTGACTCGGAGTGCCTGGCCCGCAAATTGTCGGCTGACTCGTATTCTGTCTTGTGGTTTTGGACCACAGTTAGGTATAAAGATTTTGTTGGTTTTAAAATTTAGTTGTCGATTTCGAAATATAATCGGCATAATAATGTTGTTGTCTTGTGAGATTTTATTTTAATGATATCAAATATTCGTAATTCATAGTATCTTAACAAAATATGAGCGTGGTCTTATTACAAAAATAAACGTAAATAAAAGACAATGACTTGTTGCTGACAGTTGTCGATTATATACCACAACATCATTTATGGGTTCTATTTTAATCCGCGTCGGCCTTCAGCTTATCATCGGCAATCGGCATAGCCTGACGAATTGTTGGACGAAAAGTATACTGTTATTCAGTTTTTTAAAAAATACTTTTCAAATTGTATTTAAATGCAGATTATTCCAAACATCCATTCAGAAAGTATTTCAAATACTTCTGAGGAAATAAATTTAAGTATAAATTTAAATACTTTTTTATAGTAAATTTGCAAAATTAATTTTAAAATGTCTAAAACTCATTATTTAACTATTTAAATAGTTATTATTGGAACTTTGTACCTTCTACTTCATTTTATATTGAAAAATGAAAATAAATAAACTGTGCTATACATTAATTCTGAAATAATTTAATACTTTGAATGAATTAAACAAATTATAAATTTAACATGTCATCATAATCATTCTCGAAATTCTGTATGGCACTTAAGCAACATAGTCAAGTGTTAACATAAAAATGTTTGTTACAAGCCTCCCATGGTAGTTTAATTTCTGTTTTATTCATCACTAAACTGTCGATTTACGTTTGTCTGAGTTCGGTCTCCTCAGTTTAAAATTTTAGATTTTGAGTGGAGCGAGGAATATATTGGTTTTACGATGATGAATTTTTTTTTAATCTGTGAACAACTTTTCTACTGGCAATTTTGTTCCAATTTTCAAATGTAGCACCTTTTCTGGAGGAAATTTGACTGCTGTGGTACTTTGAGGAGGTTATATTTTGTTTTACAAAGGGTTTTTCATAATAAATGAAAATAACCAGGAAAAAACGTAGGAAAAACGGGAAAATGTACGAAATGTATTATTATTTTCAAATCGTAAATATTACGGCTCCTTATCTCCTCTACCTTCCTAACTTCTCACCTACAATAGTGGTCCACCCATCTTGTAAAATATGTCCGTTTGTTTTTTTAAATAATTTTTTCTGTCTGTAAACAACTATTTCAACCATAAATTTTGCTGCAATCGAAAAACTACAAGAGACCTTTTTTATTGCATTTCGGATCTAGTTGATGCATTTGTGCAAAATGTCCAATGGACTTTACCGCACGTATATTTAAAAAGAGAAATTCTCATTAAATAAATGCTTTGGCCTAAATGCAGACATGAAAATTATTTTTATTTTTTACAATAAATGTATTGGTTAAATACGTAACCTAGTTACTGTACATTATATAAACACGGACGAACCGAAAGCCGATCGACTGAAATTCAGTAAACTCAACTTTGCTGTTTTCTAAACCGTGAATTTTCCACAATATTCGTTTTTTTCATATACGAACCACATTTTATATATATAAGCGTAATATACCTACACGTATACTGTGATATTTTTTCGAACTTTATTCATGTTTTTTCGTATACAAACCGTATTCTGAATCTTCTCCGCGATATACGTTTTATATCGTTCTGCAATCTTGGCGGTTTTTTAACGTAATCCATACGTACTTTACGTGATTGAAGGGCAGACGTCTGAAAACATGGCGTATGTACCTACTATAAATACAATGAACAAGTACAAATGCGCAGGTAAACAACTTCACGTAGCCTGTAAGTCTTCGATAATATATGATTCACATCAATATATATGTGTGAAAAGCGTACATTTAAGTATTTGTATTACCACTTAGCAATTAATGATAATATCCTCCACCGCCGTAATCTTTTTTTTAATGGATAATTGTTGTGTTTTATACTTATGGTGGACTATTTAAATAGTCCGAGAAAATATTATATATATACTGTATAGGTATATACCTATTTAGGTACATATCATAATGTAGGTACTCCCTTATTGACAGTAAAATACTAATATTGTTAATCTTAATTTAAAAATATAATTTAATTTTAACTATATAAAAAAATTAAGTATCATTCCAGCAGGCCAATTAGAACTATTTTAAAAGTAAGAGGTGCAACCGCACACTCTGCTCTGCTCCCCTAAATGACGCCCCTGTATTGAATATGAAAATCATGTCAATATAAAGTAACATGTATAACGTGTAACTGGGATAAAAAAAAAAAAAAAATCACATTTTTATTTGCTTAAATATTTTTGTAGGTAATTTATGATTTAATATGTCCTAAAATTATTAATTAATTTATCTGCTATGTATTTACATAACTAGTGTAACTTCTTTCATATTATAGCGGTTTCGATTGTTTACATTTTAATCATTAACATATATATCTATCTCTGTACAGATTTTTTTTATACATAATTACTATAATAGTTAAAGGCGTAACGTGGTACGTAGGTACCTGCAACTAATAAATTGTGATTTTTTCCGACTAAAAAAAAAATTGAAAAATAGGTAGTCCTAAAAATAATAAAACACTAAAAAAAGTTAAAGGGGAGATATATATCCTTAATCCCCCTCCCCCATAAATACGACACTGGTAATAATATTAATACACCTACCCATAACACCAACTATAATACATGTATTTTCTATTGCAGAATGCTGCGTTTTCGAGAAGAGATTTAACGAGGCGCTATAAGAACATGAAATTTGTAGTCCTATTACGTTTACGTGTAGAGTTTGTGAAAAGTTGTCTATCGCTACGTTAAGACGTTAAGAGATGTAAGGAGGCGATACAAAAAGACAAGATAATTCGCCTCATTACTCGTTCGTTTACGTGTAGGGTTTGTGAGAAGTCCGCTCCTCGATTGTGAACGTTTCGAAGTTTTCAGGGCTCGTACAAGTACGTCGTGTTATTATCATGTAAAATATATGGACAGCAGAGAAAACATTATCTACTATGAACTATAGAATATTCAGTAGCATATTTAGGATTTTGTTTAGGTACCATTATACCAGTATAATATGTAACCACATATAGGAACCGTCAAAATTAAATTGTTGATTTTTCCGACTTAAACATTTAGATTGAAAAATATTTAGTAGTATAAAATATAATTGTTGCTAAAAAAAAAACCAAACGATATATCCCTTATCTTAGGGTATACCCATAGGCGTAGAACGGTGAGAACTAAGGGGGTAAAGCCCCCCCCCAGAATTTTATTTATATCTTTAATCATGGAAAAAAACCAAATACTAATCATGTTTAGGTTAAAAGTAGTCAAATAATAGGACGGGGTAGCGACACAGTATGACAAGACGTGAGTGGGTGAGTAGCTAATGTAAAATCGAGGTCCGTGAAATTAGCGGACGGACACTGAGCATTAATTTTTTTCCCAATACCAATAATTTAGTGCTGAATTAGTGCTGGCAAACAGTAATATTTTTACAATTAGTGCTCTAACTAAAAAAAAAAAGTTACACAGGGTTTTATCTTCCGTCCGCTAACTTCACGTAGCGGACGCAATATAAGCACCAACAACCTCCGTAGTACCGAAATTTAGTGCTGAATAAGTGTTGGCGAACTGTACCGTTTTCAAAATGATTGCTCAATTTTCCAACGATATATTAGATATTCTGAAATTTTTTACAGTGGACGCAGTGCATTTTTTAAACTAATGAACATACGTTATCGTCTGGTTGATTGTATTTTCAAAGACTGGGCGACACTCAACAATAAATTGTCATAAGAAGAATTTATAAATTATATAGAAAATAATTAAATAATGAAGAATAAATAAATGTGTAATACCTATATTGTCATATTATCGATACCTATTCAATATTACATATATTTATATTAAGTTTTGTATTATAATTTATATTTCATTATTAATGAATATGAGTAGTTAGTTATAATAATACTGTTGTTACCTATACATTTATAATGTATAAGCGTAAAATTCCATTATGTGTAAAAAAGGTTTCCGATAACGATTTACACTAATAGGCAGAGACACGATATTTTTCATTGATAGATATTGGATGACCGTGGCAAAAAAATGATTATACTATGACTCAGTGGCATGCTCAGCTTGTTCCTATGGGGAGGGGGATGAACTGTATTTTGTTTTGTTAATGGTCATATACACAAATTTACAAAATATACTTATTGGTAAATACATTGATATTTTAAAAGTAAGTAGTTAGATACACATTGCAATGTACATATCTATTTTTAGATTCTGAGTGTAGCGAAGAATTGGTTTTACAAAGATACTTTTTATTTTTTTCATGAGAACATTTTCCGTACTAAAAAACTTACTCCGAAGTATATAGCACCTTTTTGAAATTCTCATTAATATTCGAGATGACCGTTTTTATTTAATTTTTGTCATTATTAAGTTTTTATTATTTTAATCTTTTTTTAAAAAATCATTATTGTCATGAAAACACAAATTATTGTAATCATTATACCATAATATAACATAATATATATTGTTGACGAAGCAACACTGAACTCCGCTCAGAATCGTTTTTTCGTTAGCAATGGTTTATCGTTGCTTACAGATATACATTAAATTCCCGTCTATATCCTATCTTCCCGACTTTAAGGAAACATAAATGTTGTCAATGGTATCCATACATTTTTAAGTGCCTAAACAGTAAAATACAAAAGTTATGTACACTAGGTAGTAAAAACTGATTTTTTTTTTTAATCTGAAATAAAGTCTAAACTTACAGTAAATTTATCTGCATCTGATAAACTATAGTTCACAAATAAGCTTATATCGTTTAATATTTTTACATACATACTTTTAGTCTAAAAATATGAAATCATTAAAAATATTTTAGCACCTAAGTATACGTATAATATAAAAATTGTATTATAGCATGGTTAAAAACTGCATAACTATAAATACTATTTATAGGTGATATAATATGATGATGGTCACGTTCATAACATAGATATCGGAGTATAATGGACTGGAAATATAATGATAATCCATTGGTACTTTTTTTTTTTATAATATGTATGCATTTGCATTATCTATGCATAAATACATAATAGTAATTACTATTACTATATAGTATGTATTAAACATATTTTATTTGTATAACACAAAATTAAAATCAACACTAGACTACCATTTTTTTTGTTTCCGAGAAAACCGAAACTACCAAGGAACTTCAAACAAATGCAGAAAAAAAAAGTTCATGGAAGGGGGATATGACACCCTCATCCCTTCCTGCTATGACTTATGAGTAAAGTTTATTTAAATACATAATTAATATGAGTAAATTGTTTTCTAATATACGTTATCTATAAACGAAAGTAAAACAACTAAAAGATTTTACTCATAAACCTAACTTAACCTTACCCTCTACACCCCACCAAACACCATCCGGAATTGAATTTTTTTTAATTCATAAACCCCCCTCCTTTGAAAATAAATCTTGGTTGCACCACTGTTAATTTTAGTTTTTACACAACGAAAAATCGCTAATAAAAAACGATTTATGTCTTATTATACATATTATTTTTAAAACCACTAAAAATTATTTGTTTATAATATGCTTATTTATATTTTTATTTTTACACTCTATTCCAAAATCCAACTATATAAAAAATATTATAGTTCTTGGCCGCTGTACGTGAACGATTGTTTTATTTTGAACTTTTAGAGATTTTAGTCTCAAGTTTCAGCTATTTGAATTTTTGGTATCTGCTTGTTAAGTTTTTAATTTTGTTTAACTTTGATTTATAAGTCTTTATAATAAATAGTAAGTATCTTTAAATTTATTTTACTCTAAGTATTAAATTTAAGTAAATATTCAAAGTATGACACTTATGTGCACGTCATATAAAAATACTATTGTAATTTGTATGATGTTTTTAGTAACCTACACGATTAAGATAATCCGCTTGTAGTAGGTTCTTTGATGAACCATGATCATATTTGGGTTCAGTCCTAGGTATACTGAAAGTATGGGTTCAAAAGGTAAATATAAATGTTTAATAATTAATAGTATGCCTTACATAGCCTTTTCTAGCTAGAAAGTTTTTTTTTAAATTTTTTTCTTATTCATTATAATATTATTCCACAATTTTTATTAATTAGTTATTTCTTTAAATATTAGGTTTTGAGTTCTATTAATTTTTTCCATTACTATAATGGTTATATCTTTAAACACTGTAGGTATTTCCAAGATGCATTTATACTTATGTCCATTTAAACAATTTTCGTTCANACTTATGTCCATTCAAACAATTTTCGTTCAAACAATCCTGAGTAAAGTTATTGTACATGTATTGTTATATTGAATGTAATTCTCCAAATATAAGGTGATATACAATATAATCTAAGACTCATTATCTCGGAAAACATAAACTTTTTTTTCAAAATTTGTTTTTTTTAATCATTCAAGAAACCTAAAATGTTCTATTAGCGACTACTACTTTTTTTTTATTTATTATGCTTATTTTATATTCTGAGCAGAGCGAGGAATATATTGGTTTTACAATGATATTTTTTTTTTTTTATAAACAACTTTTCTATCAGCAATTTTTCTGAAATGAAATCTGACTGGGGTAGTACTTTAGGGAGGTTATTTTTTTCCCAGCTATATATGTAATATCGAATAGTTATCGACAATATGACAATATAGTACACATTTATTTATCATTTATTATTTGATTATTGTTCTACTTAATTTATAAATTCTTCTTAAGATATGTTTACACTCGTGCGCTTTTCACTTCAATCTTCAATTCAACTTGCCTTTCAACATTCAATTTCACTTTCTCCAAGTGCATGCCTTTATTGAATGATTTAGACTCATGCTTTTTTCCGTTCACATCAGCGACGCCAAAAACAGTCGTCTTCTAGCTTGTTAACAAAAAATATGTCGTTTTCACATAATATACTTCTTAGTGTCAGTGCGGCATACTTAATTATTGCGAGCGCAAATAAAAAACGTAGAAAAAAGCATTCTTTGTGGATTGAAAACTATTTAAAAACTAAAAATTACGGAATTATAGATGATTTACAATTAGATAAAGATTTTTTTTTTTTATTTATTTATTTAATTTTTAGATACTTTAAGTTATTTTGGTCTTCGGTTTCAGCCATTTTTAAACAAATAATTAAAAATGCAAAATGGAATCAAAAAAATGTACGGCGTGACGAACAGATTCTCATCGAGCGCGGGAGACCTTGCGTTGTAGCGTGCGTCACGAAAATGTAGTCGTTTAACTCGAAGAGGCATGCGCTGTTGCAAGCTTTTTCGTTCAACTTGTGCTGCTTTAAGACGCTATAACTCACGAAAAAGTGCATACAGTGTAAATATAACTATATGACAATTTATTATTGTGTGTCGCCTTGTCTTTAAAAATGCAATCAACCAGGCGACAACATATGTTCACTAGTTTTAAAAACGCACTGCATGTGTGGAAAATTTCGGAAAATTCAATGTCTCGTTGGAAAACTGAGAATTAACTTTGATACTACAGCGAATTTTAGAGCTTTTATCGCGTCCGCTAACTTCACGTAGCGGACGGAAGATAAGTCCCCGCATAACTTTTATCTAGACAGAAAACTAATTTTGCAAATAGTATCGTTTAATATTAAAAGAGATTTTAATGCTGGTAGTGCGTCTGCCGTGAAAAGTTACAGCAAAGCCAATATCTCGTTGGAAAATTGTACACTAATTTTGAAAATTGTATCATTCGCCAGCAATGATTCAGCACTAAATATTGGTACTGGAAAAAAAATTAATGCTCAATGTTCGTCCGTTAACTTCATGGACCCGTAGAATCGATCAGACTTGTGTACACTAAACGACTAAACACTATAACAGTTTAAAATAAATAAGTACATTATGATACCGAACTACGTATATGGCAAAATAAGTTTTCAGCGCGTTCTGATCACAATTGTTTTAGTACTAAAAGTGCATTGAAATTTAGGATTAAAAATTATTTTTTAAATTTCTATAATTTTTAACGATGTTTAGTATATTTAACACAGTAAAGCTTAAAGCCTGTTAAAAATCAAATTCAGTCCTCAAGTGAGGTTAACGAAAATTCTGATGAAGAAGATGAAAACAATCCAAGTTGTATTAATTTTGATAGTGCAGAGAAAGAATCCAGTCAGGTAAAAATATGTATAGTCTAGTGATATAAAAATATTAAAATTAGATCTAGGTATTTAGACTAGACCAAACCAACCAATTTTAAAATTGAATATATAATATTTATTAATCATTAAATAGTAGAAGATATTAAACTTTTTAATTGTATTGAATGCATACTTATTTTGGTAAAACAGAAAATAATTAATTTGTCTGAAAAAATATACTTCCTTCAAATTCTTAGTTAATAAAAAAAGAAAAAACATAATTTGTTGATAACCACTTTTTTATACAATAGTAAAAATAACATCCATGAAAAATAGATAAATTATTTATGTGAATTTAATTTACAAATATGGTCAGTTTTTTTGGTTAATCTTTTTATTCGATTTATTTCAAATATAATTTTCCCTGATGTTGAATGTCATAAAAGTCAATTAATATTATTGGATTAAATATTTAATTGTAAATATTGTACCAAGAAAAAAATAAGTGGTCAAAATAATTATAATATGTATCATATCAACAAATAGACCAAATGATCTTTATTATTTTTTTTTTTTGATCTTTCTATTTCAATAAATATGTACTCATCACCACCATATATCGTCTTTTTATTTAATTTCATTGTTTTTTCAAAAATTATAATTCACAATAATTAAATTTTCTGGACTTTCAACCTCCTGGTGATCGTGAAAAGTCTTCAGAGTGATTTTCATGTTAACATTGACACTTTTGAGGTCAAACTGAACATCTATGCCAAATTTCAAAACAATCGGCCATGCTGTAGTTTACAAGATCACGCGTTACTAAAAACCTTCACTTCTTTTTATTTTATAGATTATTAAATAATATTACTATTCATTTTACACAATTAAATTTCAAAAAAAAAAATTATACACATAAAACGTAAGAATAAAAACGACAATGTTAACATTCTATAAATCACATATAACAAACTATAATAATGGTTAACATATCGTCAAGGTTTGTTATAGTGTTCCATGTGGTGGGAGCCATGGGATATGCACAACCATATGACGACCTGTACAGTGTACTGTACATTATTTTTAATCTTTCAATCTTTTTTAACCTAAAGAACCGGGATTTCCTCGTTATCTCAAATATTAATGAGAATTTCAAAAAATGATCCCTAAAAGTACTACTCAGAGAACATTAATTCTTTTCAGAAAAGGTGCTATACTTGGAGTAGTCTTTCTGGCAGAAAGTGTTAACATAAAAAAAAATATATTATAAACATAATTGTAAAACCAATACATTCCTCGCTCCGCTCAAAATATAATAAAAAACATTTTTATACTATATTAATTTTATAATAATAATAATATTGTCAAAGAATCTTTTTTGTAAAACAGTATTTAGTACTTACAGTACCTATAACACTATTTCATCAGTATTGTAACATTGTAACAAAACTAACCAAGTCCATTTGGCTATAATTGAATGTTATACTAAATGTGTGTAAAAACTGACTGAATAACTTACAGCTTTTCCACGTAGAAAAAATAATTTTAACACTTGGTCAAAATTCTTAATACAACAACTTTTATCTTTGTATATTTTTGGAATTTTCACTAGGTTGTTTTTTTTTCAGAGACTAAAGTCTCTATAGTCTATAGTGTCTTTATTATTATAAATAATATTTATAGCCATACTATCGAACTTGGTCACTTTTTGCATGATGGTAACAATATATAAAATTTGACCAAAAAAATAGCTTAGAGCACACTTAGTGAATCACCCTGTATAGTGCATCATTAACAGCCTACATGGAGAATAAAACTAAGAAGTATTGCAATTTCCCTATATTATAATAGCAGTGTTTGGAAAGAACACGTTTTATTTTATGTGATAAGCCATAAACGCGTTCAATCACAAATCATTGTTTTTCAGTATTTATCGATTCTACATTTTTTAATATGAAAATAATAAAAGAACAATTTACTTACTGTATAGGATAAATTATTTGTTTACTTACTTGAAATCTAAAGAAAGGTAAAACCAAAAATAAAAATTAACAAATTGTAATATTTGGTTGGTCTTTAATTTGACTCGATTTAATTATACTGTCTGAATAAAGCTGATCTTGTTGATAATATACTGTGGGTGTAAACAATAGTGTGGTGAGTAATAATTGATTTGTGGACAATACAATTCTAAAATATTTAAAAAAATGATTTACAATTAATGTACACACAATTCGTTGTGAGAAACCAATATGAATTTCCCCAAAAATCAGAAACCAGTTTCAATTGTAGTAATTTGCTATTATCACTGGTTATAGTATTTAATAACCATCCTTTATGTTTAAAAATATAAAAAAAATATAATATACTTAGGTTGAGTTAAGTGTTTACTAATAATGAGAGTAGGGAACATTAAAAATAATCACTTTTATAAATATTGAAATATAATGAATCCGAATAATAATTTGAATAAAGTATTACAAATTGTGTCCCAAATTTATACAAAATATGGAGGTTTTCGAATAACAATTCCATAATCATTGAGTGCTGGTGTTAAATCTTCCATAGTTAATGTGAACTTGCGGTCTTTAGGAACTTTTCCAGATTTAGTAGGCATAGTTGCTAAACGTACTCTACAATGTTGCAGTGCATCATTAGCTATATCAGAAATAAATTTCTGAGAAGCAATTGATATCAATCGTATTCTGAAACAAATTAATAGTTATTTTTTACTTTTACATATTTTGTTATAATAAATAACTAAAACTATTAAAATAAACAATTAGTTTATACCTACATATAAACAATAAAACATATTTTTATTAAGATAAAAATTTGTAATTTTAATAGTTATCACTAGAGACCGGATTCATATGTTCTTAAAGTCCACAAAAAATCACTTGAAAACTTCAGTTTTGAAAAAAATCCTTTAAAAATAATAGAAAAGTTTAATAGTCACTCTACTAATGGATTTAATTTATAAATACAATTTTCTAACACCACAAAAATGAGAAATAAAAAATAATTTTTTTTTATAATACATACAATTTTATTTAAAAGAAATTATTTTGTATGAATCAATTTTGTAGTGTTAGGATATTTAATTTAATAACTTAGAGTTATTAATGGGGAATAACTCCTCCATCATGTTTGCTTTTTAAATGTTTGTAAATGCTTTTTTTCAGAGATTTTTTGATGTTTTGAAGCACCTTTCAGAGAATTATAAGAGAATATAAATCCGGTCTCTAATTATCATTAAATAGAATAATATTGTATTATTTGTTAAAATGGATTATTAAGGACTTATGTCCCATGTCATTTGTATTATATTTAGTCTAGTGCAAGTTTACACAGTAGCACCTATTACAGTATAAATTAGAAAGATTAACTCATAGATGAATTTTAAATTCAAATTTTTTATTTGTATTAATAAAAAATATAAAATACTGCCATGATCATAATAGAAATATGAATTAGAAATAAAATAATATCTGTGTGTATAATAAATTGGATTGAAAAACTTAATTTGTGTGATTATTTCCAATTAAAAAAAAAAAAAAAAATTATATTAATATAAATAATAAATTATAAATAAAACTTCCAAAATTTAATAATGCAAATTATAAAACTATAGTAAAAAGGAAAAATTACAAAAGCATAGATATATAATATTAAACGTAGGGCAGGTGTCGTTAAATTAATTTCAAATAATTTAAACCTACATATTTTGATTACACAATTAATACAGGTCTAAAATCACACATTTGGTAAGCAATTCTGTTTTATTTTATTTGGTATTGTATATGTATGTATTAATCAATTATCTACATTAATGAGAATATTTTAATTGATTTTCATTATATCTTTATTATTTTATAATTATTACTTAATATTTTTGTATTTATATACTTACATTCGAGGGTCACTAGTTTCAAATCCAGCTTCTGAACATATAGCAGTTGTTATAGAATCAGGTATCTGTAACAATAAATCACTTGTAATTAAAATATTCAAGAATTAAACATTCTTCTACGACTATTTGAGATTTGTTTCTTACAGTTGGACTGTAGTCCTGTAGTTGAACTATTACATCAGTTATTGATGTTGTTTCCTCTGCAACTGGCATCTTGCAAATCATAAGTATTATTCACTCAAGTATTAATAACCACCAGTTGGCGCTAGAAATATTTAACAATAGACTATAAAAATATTTAACAATAGACTATAAAAATATTTTCGAGTTATTAATCGTTATCACTACTAGTGGCTAGAAACAATTCATAGCTCTCTAAATTCTCTCTTTTTTTTTTTTAACTGTTAAAGTGTATCATAAGGTTTTCAGTAGGTATACTATGATATTTGATTGAACAATATTTGTATTTTTATGATATCATAATATTCATAGATAATTGGGCAAAATAGTTTGATAACATAGTCAGTGTTACCAACACTAGATTTCTTAGATATCCATAGATGGTAAAAAATTGATAAGCCACTATATAAACTCCACAATCCACATAGATAATAAAGATCTATGATAATTATGCCGAGTTGCATGAAATATTGTCTGTAAACTGTTGTTTCCATAATATATATCGGTTCTGTGAAATTATAATATTAGAATAGATTGTATTGCATAATTAAAGTATTTCATTATTTGTATTTGTTATCTATGATTATAACCACTTGCTCAGCCATCAGTATAAATATTTTATCCATATCAAATTATAACGTGATAATTCGGGTTTCGGAGTGTTTTCCGTAGAGAGCCTAGATAATAAGATTATCATCTAGCCTCTCTAGTTCTGCGCGTAGACCTTATACTAATAGACGAGCCTTTTGTACACGAAGAACGGTCACAGATAGAGAGCGCTCTTCACGTGTGACTTGTGACTTTTATGTGGTGTTATTGTACATTGTACTACACATATAATGACAACATTGATGTGATTATACTGTATACCACTGTAGTATGTCTGATCGATTACTACCTCAGCTACACCATAGACAAGGCCAGTCTATTAGTATACGGTTCTCTGACAATTGATCAGGAAAAAATCAATTTAAATAATGTCTTCATGACATTTTTGCATCAGTAAATATTCCACCCTGGAATACATTATGTATATTGTATATGTTACATTCTTATCATTGTTGTGATAAATTTACCTACTAACCCTATTTAATTATATTACTTAAAGTAATAAAGTATAATTTATAAAGCACTGCGGCGATAATATACAAACAACCATAATCTGTAGCTTGTTGAATTTGCATTTTATTTTAAAATAATACCGATATAATATAAAGAAATTCGTTAATGATACCGGTTCGACATTTTTGTTATGTCGGTATAGTTTTTCTGACCCGCCTCGCAACGTAGATCAAATATTGTATACCGGTATAATCCCCACCTTTCCTAATTTTACCATCGCCATCATTCCCTTGTTTGATATTCTTATCAAATTATCATAAAATTTTTCGATTGAATTATTTTCTATAATATTTTTTCTTCACATTTACATTTTTGAAATGTTGATTTATGAAGAACAAAGTTGGAAGATTCAAGTGAATATATTATATCGAAGGTATAAGTACGATGTAATAAAAAATAAGAATGAACTATAGCGGTGATCATATTTTGTACCAATTACGAGTCAACGAATTCCTTGAAATACCGGTATAAAACAATTCGATTTACCGGTATACATATTATATAAAGGCCAGTCTCGATAGACTGGTCATTTGTACACGTAGAACGGTCATTGATAGAGGACGCTCTCCGTGTGTGACTTGTGACTTTTACAATGTATAATTGTTATTATTAAAACAAGCTTCGAATGAAAGGGACATATAATTGTAAAGTTAATTATGCAAAATTGTGTTAAAACTCGGAATTGAAAATAGCAATATTTTTAATAAATTAATCTTTGACATAAGATCAAATTTCGAATTTAGATGGATAACAAACGGACAAATTGAAAAATAATACAATTTTAGGAGCTGGGTAGGCAATATTGGTACGGGAATTGAAGATTAACAAAGGAATTTCGAAAATGGGTTAAAGATTTCGTTTTCAGCATGGTTATAGCATTTATATCCGTGGATTTTTGACATAGATCTATTGTTAGATTAGGTTGGTTTTACGTGCTGGGTAGGCGACTTATTAAACCATTAGTAGTACAATTTCAAAAGTTCACAATAGGCAACATTATATTCAAAGTTAGGAATCACTGGGTTTTCTTATCAAATATTGCTAGCGGAACGATTTAAATAAAGTATTGAGTGATATCTACGTAAATAGTAATTTGAGAAAACGATGATATTGTCGGAGCGTCCTCACGTCGTAACTATCGGAAACTAAACAATAATTTTTATAAATTGTTTATATTTTTTTTTAATAATTGTTAACGTTCATAATATTCAACTATTAAGTATAAAGATAATCGTATCCAGCATGGAACATAACAGAAGTATTCCTAATCATTCAATGAAATCAAAGTGAGTAATTAATGTATTAATTATTGTGATTTTTATTATTAATCATTAATGTTAATAACCTCTGTTATACCGTATATTTCATGCTACCTCCCTATACTTGTGGATGGCAAAAAGCTTTTTATGTACACACGTGTAATGCAAATGATCTTCGGCCTCATGATAGGTCTTTTCTGTTTGGTACGTTGAGGCGAATCCCTGTGATTGTTTCTCAATATTTCTAAATATGTTAAAACTATTTTATACTGTCTTACTATTTATTTATTAATTTTTTTTTTTTTAATACAATTTTTATCATAATTATTTTTAACTTTTGGTTAGTTAATGAGATTATTATTTTTAAATGTATGCCAAGTATTCTATATTTCAATAAGAAAACTAATTAATATTAAACCTATACAGATTTTTTTCAGTCAAAACAAACAGTAATAATAATTTTTCTATTTGGTAAAATCAACTAACAACTAAATTATTTATATCGAGATTTACATACATGTAATGTCTTTGACATAACCTAGCCAACAATATTATAAATATTCCATGCATTTGTTATGTTTTAAGATTTATTATATTATATATTCTGTGGCACATTTCACACATGTTTCTTCTTTTTCATTAAAATATAATGTTTTGTGAGTAATAAAGTCTTTTTACTCTACCGTGAAAAATTGCTATTTTTTTCCTTTACTTTATAAGTTGTTGGGTCACGCCGACCCAGACATTACAATACAATACTTTACTGGTAGAAAAACTATTTTACATTAAATATTATAACAAAAATCCAATATACTTTCATGTTGTAATACAAGCAGATTTCATTAAAAAAATTATATTAATACCTATCTTAAAATTTAAGGATTACCTCGGTCACAACATCCTTTTATGTCAAATTTCGATGAAAATCATAAAAATCAAACTATATTTATCCAAGTTTCACTCAGAATTGTATTTTATCAACAATGATTTATAATTGTTACAGATATTAATTGAATTATTATTCCGCCTTTCTAAATTTTATTTTATTTATTTATTAATTTAGCTAATTAACGCCAGTCCGGTAGTTACATAGTAAGTATAGTAAACTTGACAAGTTACATTTTAACAAATTAATTATAATAACAATATAACGAGAACAGTAAAAATAAAAACATTTTACAACAAAAAAGAGACACAGTGTTAGAGTTTTATATATTATTACTATTATTATTATTATTATTATTATATAATATATATAATAATATATAATTTATAGGCATTATAATATTATAATTTTATTTTTTAAAAATTTCATTAATTATTAGATTTTTTCAGAATTATAAGAATTATTTTAAATTTATTACCTTATTTGTTTTTTGTAAAAAAAAAAAATTAATATTATATGAATTAGATATATTTATAGAAATGGAAACCAATTTTTTAGGTTAATTATTTAAATAATACCACGTTAATTATTACCACAGGGTGTGAAATGGGTGAATGCATCACTAATTATGTACTATATTAAATATATTGCACATTATATTAAGGTAAATATTATATTGTATTCTAATACAGTCAACTCACGATATTACAAATGTCAAGGGACTGAGCAAAAAGATTGATATATCGAAATTTTGTTATATCAAAATCATAAATCAACAAAATTCGTTTAAACAAGATTTAAAAAAAAATTCAAAATTTGTTTTAGGTTATTATAATTACATACATATTAGATATTATTACAATTTTATTAAATACATATATAAGTATATGAGTTATTATTTATTAATTAATTAAAATTAATTTTTTTACATACATATTTATTTTTTGTGTGTAGCCACTTGCGTTTACCTGGTCAATAGTGTTGTCCAAATTCAAAATGCTAAAAAACAAACTTGTAATATTCGTAATATCAAGCTTCAAAACTGCAAAACTTAGTTACATTGTGAGAGCTTTGGCCAAAAAATCTTCGTTATATAGAGGGAACAAAAATACATTCAATTTTTTTTTATATCTCAAGATTTTCTAGGGAATGATAGTATTATATGCTATATTGAGATTTTCGTTACATCATAAGTTGACTGTATTTGTAAATTCAAGATTATGTAACACTTCTTGTATAATACATAATAGTAAAATAAATTGTTTAAACAATATAAACTAAATAAAAATGTAAATTACTAAAAAATATTAATTATTATTAGTTTCATTTTGTACCATCATCAGTTTACTGATAAAACATTGTAGAATAGTTTACAAATAGGTATTTGAAAAGAAACAAAATAAATTATAAATATAAACAAATTATCACATTTAAATTAAAAGAAAAAACTAAATTTACAGGTATGTTTATATATAGAATTGGTAATGTAAGTTTTTTTTGATTTTGTTTTATTTGTTGTTTGATTTATTGTTACTTTCAGTAGAGAAACTAAATTATATGCTTTTTTTCTATATATACCCGCCAGTATTGAATATGATTTTTGTTACCTATATTACTAATATTCGCACTATTTTTAATACATATATTTTATTTTATTGTGTTGTGTAAGTTAGTTAATGTTATTAAAATTAATGATACTTTTTTTTTTTAGGCACACTGAAGAAATAGAACAATTAAATATCTACATAAAAAAAGAAATTGATATAATTGATGATTGTATTTTTCAAAGCGAAATTACTATTGAAAATGATTCCAAATTTTTATATGAAAAATTAGAATTTGTAGAAAAGTATAATAGTTCACCTACTTCAGAATCAAGCTTCACACCATCTATAATAAAAAATGTTGAGGAAAACCAAAAAAAGCCGCACAAATGCTATAAATGTAATAAATGTAATAAATCATTTAATCGTGCATGCACATTCAAATCTCATATGGAAACTCACACTGAAGACAAAAAGTTATACCCATGCAAAGAATGTAACAAATCATTTTATACCTTAACTGTTTTAAAAAACCATAGTATAAAAGTTCATGGTAGAGAACTTCATTATAAATGTCAAGTTTGTAATAGAGCCTTTACTAATGCTGGTTTTCTTAATAATCATTTAAAAACTCACAATCCACAGGAAGATTTGAAATGCAAGAAATGTAATAAACAGTTTTCAACAAAATATAAATTATTTATGCATATAAAACCTTTCAATTGTACCATGTGTGAAAAAACATTTGGACAAAAATATGATTTAACTGCACACTTAAGGACTCATACCAGTCAGAAATCCTTTAAATGTGATGTTTGTGAAAAATCATTTAATGAATTAGGCAATTTAAAGAGTCATATGTTAACTCATAATGAAGAAAAACCATTTAAATGTATTATATGTAATAAGGTATTTTCTCGAGTATCCAATTTAAACAAACATAAAAGAACTCATGATGGGGAACGACCTTACCAATGTGATGTCTGTAAGAAGAAATTTTCTCAGTCAGGACATTTGAATATCCATAAAAGAATTCATACTGGATACAAGCCTTACTCATGTGATATATGTAAAAAAAAATTCAATGTACCTCACAATTTACAGAGTCATATGAATGTTCATACAAATGGTAAAAATGTTAAATGCAATGTATGCATGAAATTATTTCGCAGTATAAAAACTTTGAAAATACATAGTAGGATTCATACTGGAGAAAAACCCTATAATTGCAATGTTTGTAAAAAATCATTTAATCAACAAGGCAATTTATTTATTCATAATTTAATTCACACTGGAGAAAAGCCTTATCAATGTGATGTGTGTAAGAAATTATTTCGAAAAAAATCTCATATAAAGTCACATTTGCTAACTCATTCGAAAAATAAATCTCATTAATTTTACATTTATTAATTATAAGTTATAATAATTTTTTTAGATTTCATTAACAAACCTAATAAAAAATAATTGTTTAATTTAAAATAAAGCAAGCTGTGAATAGTGATGTAATGAAGATTCCCTAATGAAATTCCTAGTCATAGAAATGTGTGAAAAAGGGAAGACGGAAATAGGGTTTGAATTATATACTTGTTTTATAACCTACCTATTTGATTTTGTCACATTACATAAAACCAACTTGACTTAATTTTAGAGATAGCTTATTTAAGTAAAAGCAGTAGTAGTGATGAAGAAGTAGTAGAAAGAGTTTTTTATTTTCTAACATTTTTTTTTTTGTCTAATAACCATGTTAATTAGAAATTCTAATTTGCAATCAATAAAATTGGTAAAACACTAATTTTGTTATAAAATTCATTGTGAATAATAAAAAAGATGGACTTACATTGTATAATGAGAGCATCCATTGTCGTTGATGAGAAAAACCGAAAAAAAAACCATGGGAAAACTACCGATTATATAGTACCGAATATTAAACAAATATTATTAAAGAAAATAACTCATGTATATATAATTATTTTACCATAATATAACATATTGTTATATTGTTAGCAATGCTTAATTGTTTTGTACAGATGTATATTAAATTTCCCATTTACCTTTCCAATTTTTCACCTACAACAGTGGCTCACCTATCATGCAAAGTATGTCTGTATCTTTTTTTTTTAAAGACTGTATTGTAAATATAGTACCTACTTTAAAGGCGTTATTTTATATTTTCTTTGAAGGACTAAATTAGTATATTTATTTAACAATTTATAGGTCTATGAATTAAACATCGATAATAAAAATACCTTAAATCTGTTCTTTTTCACAATCTTTGAAATAATATGTCATAACTGTCAATGTTACGAATCATTTTGCTGTTACTTTAAATTTTTATTAAAAATGCCTTAGAATTTTTTTTCTCCATTAATAAAAAATTTTTAAAAAAAGCTGATTCTTGGGATGAGTGTTCCACTGTTGTATGTTGGAATTCGGGAGGGTAGGATACATAAGGTTATTTAATTTATACCTGTAAGCAACAATAAACCATTAATGAAAAATGATTCGGAGCGAAATTCCGTTATACATGTATTGAAAAGACGTAATGAAAATTTTACTACAACTAGAAAAAGTAATTATAAGTTTTTGTCAAAATTTCAAGTTTTTACAAATATTTTCAACTGAATTACAACACAAAAACAAAATTGAAAATAATAAAAGAATTATTCGTAGGAATAATCGCTTATTCATCATGGTAAAACGAATCACCCAGTATTTGAAATTTTGTACATATTGTACTTAGATAAAAACCATACTTGTTAATGCTTCTAAAATTGAAATTTAGTTAGCTTTATTTAATCAGATGATTAAAGAACATGTGTAATAGGTGGTTTTTTTTCTTTTAAACTAAGGCACACAGTATATGGGAATGTGTATGTATATAAACAATATAATATATGTACCTACTTGGTTTAATCATTGTATAGCATTATTTTCCATTATTGATTTTTTAGGTACGAGTACCTACAATATAATTTTTTCTCAGTTATATTTAACTTACAATAATCAACATGATTTTGTTTAAAAGTAATTTTAAATTTATTACCACTGTAGTAGCAGTTATAATTTTTTCAAATTTCACACATGATGGTAATTATATACTTAATTTATAATATTATTCGAGTAGGTATAAATATTACAATATTAAGTTATGTAAAACAAAATTGTATTTGATTCTTTATAGTTAATATAATTTATTTTTTTAAATTATTATTTACCTGTAAAATTATTAATCACTATCATCGCTCAATTATTTTGAGAATAAAATTTGATATTAATATACTACATTAAACAACTGAATATTGTTTTACCACTAAGTGTAACTTATAATGAAACCCCTGTTAAATTATCAAGCATTTTTCTGTTTAATCTAACAATTTTATCCACATAATACCTACCAGATAAATATTACGTAAAAAGTCGCAAAATTAAAATGTCTATAATAGCTCAAAAATGGCTCAAATTTTCTAATGGTTATATATGGTTATATATATATATACATTAAACTAAACTATTATTAATAAATTAACATAATGACATAATGAAATAATGCAAGATAGTAAATATTATTAATTGGATAAAATATTTGAAAAATTGAGTAAAGTGGTGTTAAATATATCTAAATTATGAATTGAATTACCCGTAATCATAAGAACATTTGCTGGGGTATATAACATGTATTTTTTATTAATTGTTAAAGGATAAAATAACGATTTATTTCTCGAACATGTTTCTAAAATTTAAACGTTCAAGAAGTTCAGGAGAGTTAATAATATGTAATAATTTATGAAGAAATGTACAGTTCAACAAAAGTATTCTTTTATCTAAAGACATTATCCTAAAAAAAAACTACAAGTAATATCATATCCTGAACGAGGACCTCTTTTTATATGACATTTATACGATAAATATATTTGGAAGTTATTTTGGATTGAGGATAAACTTTGATTTTGTGTTACATTATTAGTGTGCCAAATTAAGGCAGCATAGTCAAAATAAGACTGTACTAATGAGTAGTATACAATTTTAAGTGCCTCTGTGGCCCCTATCGGTCTTTCCTCAAATACGCCACTGATTAATACAATCAATAAATACGTATGTACATATAATAATGATATAGTCGCTACCCACCAATAAATCTTATAAATTAAATTCGTTGATACACAATAATATAATGAAAATATTTAATTATATAGGTTCTGCATTTATGAATGATCCAAAAATCGGTAAGAGTAACATTATTATTAGTGTTGATCAAAAATAAAATGTAACATAGTGCAAAAATAAAGTAGTTAGGTTAGGTTAGTGTTGCTTTGTCAACAATATATATGCCATATACTCATATTAAGGTAAAATAATGATAAATGGATTACATATTTTCTTTAATAATATTTGTTTATAATATTCCTACGTCTTTTGCGGTTTTTCCCATTTATTATGAAAACGACTGAACAAATCAAAAAAATGACCGCTCTAAAGTACTAACCCAGTCAGTTATTATTATTTAAAAAGGGACATAATTGAAAATAGTTGTTTCAGATAAAAAAAAAAATCATTGTAAAACCTGCAATAAATTCCTAGTCCCATTCAGAATCTAAAACAAAATTTAAAATAATAAAACCATTATTTTCGTACATTTTCCCGTTTATTTTCGTTTTTGCTCAATTATTATAAACAAAACAAAAGAGAAAATCAAAAACCATTTTCTTGCCTACCAATGAAATTAAAAATGCAACAAAAAAGATTTTTTTTGTTTTCCATTGGAGTAATATTTCTGGTGGAAAACATCGTACGTAAAAATTTTAAATAATGAAATCGTACACCATAAATTTGTCACTTTTCGTTTTTCCTGTTTTCTTGGTTTTTCCAAGTATTATAAAAACTTATCTGTGAGCAACTTGATTCAAAACGAAACAAAAAAAAATTTAGGCATTTTTTGATTAAAGCATTATTAAAGCAAAATTAAAATTTGTTGACAAACATTTTTTACTTCCAATTTCAATTTAATAAAAACAATTTGTACATTTCTAGTTTAATTATTTAAGGTGGGTTATAGCACAATAGAATAGCTGTAAAATAAAAAATATTACTTTCAAAAGTTGAAAAGTTTAAGATACACAACAAAAATATGTGGTAGGTACTATTACCTACTAGGTACTACCTTATAGGTATTATTAAAAAAAAAAACTAAATTGCCCATAACGTTTTATTAAATTTATTATAATAAATTACATCAAAAACAACAATCAAAAAATTAATTAAAACAGTGTTAATTTGTTATTACTTTTGAAACGAAAGAATTAAATAAACCAACACTAAACAATGAACATAAACAATTATTGTAAAACGAAAAAAAACAAAATAGCTAAATGGTGATAACATTATATAATTATGATAATAAATTTCCACCATCTAGCGCTTTAAAAATTATTAAATTTAGTAAATCAAAGTTTTTAAATTACCTAAGAGATTTATTAAATGTACCTATTGTGATGTCAGATACATGTATGTATTTTTTTTTAGGTTGTGAGGGTAAGAGTTTATCCTATACCTACTTAAATTTATTCATCTATAAAATATAATTATTTATTAGACTGCTTAAGTATAATTTTACACAATTCACCGTGAAACAGGTAGTTATTAGTATTATATTGTGTGACTAATATAGTAATAATAATATAGTAACATGGTAACTATAACTAAATTCAATTCAATTAAATAAACTTTACTAAAATCAGTAACTGATTGCATCACAATCTAAAATTAAAGTTGAAAGTCTAGGCTTCTTAATCATTCGATGGTGTCAGTTGATATTTTAACAGATAGTTAAATTAATTGTGATGAATTGGGAAATGTGGAGGACGATAATATTATTTTAAGAGTACTGAGTAAGTCACCCAATACTTATACATGGAATAGAGGCAGAGTGAAAGAATAATTTGGTTACACGGCATAACATAACCTAAGGCCTATTTCGCACGTACACGGCGACCGTTTAAACGGCACCGGTTACCCGGTCGTTGATGTTATAGTAGAATAAGAGCTTTCATACGCTCCTGCTGAAACTGGCTAGGTAGTCGGTAACCGGCGACCGGGTATTCCTACTATTCTGGCCGGCTGCCGGGTCCATGTAGCCGGTACCGAAATAGATAACAGATAAACAATTTTTGGGTTCACTTAACGCTAAACTGGTTATATTCACCGACAACGACTAAAAAAATAAAAGTAGCTGATGGGTGTGAAACTGCATTACCGGGTATGTGTGTTTATGAAACTGGGTGCCGTTCGAACGGTCGCCGGGTACGTGTAAAATGGATCTTACACTTTATTATGATATTTAAAAACAGTTTACGTGTCAATAACACAATATTAACATTCGACTGTATAAGTACCCAGGTACTCTTTTAATAAACAATATTTAATTAATATAAGATAAATAATCCTATTTTACCCATAATATAGTATTATATACTATACATGTATGCGTTAACAGTGAATCTAGATAACGATCAATTCAAATGTAAGTATAATTTAAATTGAATTTATTAAAAAAAAGTTCTCCTAGAATAATAGGGACGGGTGCTTACAACGGGTGTTGTAGGTGGGAAGTTGGGGAGGCAGGAATGTAGGATACAAAAGGGAATTTAAAAGAAAGAAAAAATGATTTTAAGCGGAGTTCAGTTGATAGTGATGCTTTGTAAACAATCTATACTATTATATAAAATTGTAAGGGGTTTTCTACGACCGCGCTAACCGAGANACCAATCACGGGTGAAGCCGTGACGGGTCGGCTAGTATATATATATATATATATATATATATGTCATATTATGGTAAAATAATTAAATAAGCATTATATATTTCCCTAAATAATATTGCTCCGATTTTCCAGTTTTTTTTATATTTTTCATGGTTTTCCCATGTTTTTCCCGGCTTTTCACATTTGTTGAGAAATCTGGAAAAATCGAAAAATGTCCTCTTTAAAGTACCTCCCCATTCAGATTTTCTTTTAGAAATTGTTCTAAAAAAAAAAAAAATTTTGTAAAATCATGAGCTTCTTTGCTCTACTCAGAATCTAAAATAATATTAATGTAGATAGTAGATGTAATATAAATGATGTACCCGATAGATAACTTAACTTAAAAGTATGAAAAATAAAAAAAATAAAGGCTTAAATCGCTACCAAAAATATAGGTATTTTTGAAAACCGGTAACTGCTTACCGTTAATTTATGATATGATGGATTATGGGTAGATGGGTACTGGTAACTGGTTAATTATAGATATCAATGATTTTATGGTTATACTTGTTAAAAACCGTTGGTAATTTCTTCTGGTTGGCGGTTATCGGTGATAACTTGTTTTTAAACAAATAAATTGATAGCTTACCTTGTTCCACTCGAATAATTTAATGATAATTATAAATAATAAACTAATTTTAGATTCTGAGTGTAGTAAACAATATATTGGTTTTATATGTATGTTTATTATACATATTTTTTTATGTGAACTTTTTTATACCAGCAAGCTTACTCTGATGTATACGATGTAGACACTTTTCTGAAAAACATTGAAAGATATTGTTGACAAAGCATCAATATCAACTGAACTCCGCTTAGAATCGTTTTTTCGTTAGCAATGGTTTATCATTGCTTATTGATAAACATTAAATTTTTATTCTGTATCTTATCTTCTCAACTTCCCACCTACAACAATTGCTGCACCCACATGCGAAGTATGTCCGTCTTTTTTTTTCTATGTTAGCACAACTAATAGCAAAATTATTGTATTGGGCCGATAAATTATAAGCACAGTTTACATTGTTAGGGAATTCTGTGCCAATCCTGTTCTCCGATTGGCTCCACATGTATTTATATTATAATACAGATTATATATATTTATGGTTGACTCCGATTCTCATGAGATGACAATGTCTGTAGTTTCGTTATCAGTGTTACACTAATTTTTACACCAGCAAATCACTTTCTGCGGATTTCTATCACGTTTCCAAAGACACTATAATGAACAAAAACAAAATATAGTTCAACCTCTGGGTTCCAGTGGTGGCCCCAAGGGAGGCCTACATGAGTCATGGCCAAGCTTTGAAAACCTTTGGCTCATTTGTTGTACCGTCTGTCTATATTTTTGTATATTTAATATTTTAAGTAATATTTTAAAATATTAAAAATGTATACTGGTATATAAAAGTATTTAGTACTTATTGTATTATCTAAAATAAATACCACGTGTGAAAAAAGTGCTTTCATTCTTGATAAAATATATATGTGAGATAAATAAAATATAGAAAAGTATTTTTTTAAATAAATACTAAATAGGTTTTTCAAAGATATAAATATTATACACTGCGTACAATTGCAATCACAGTTCTTGTGTTCTCAGTTGGATGCGACCTTTTCTTGTTTAAATCGAGTCAAAAATAAATTATTAGACTCGCATGTGACATTTAAGAAATTAAATAATTCAATCTTAATCAACTTAATACTAATGATATTATTGATAAATTTACATCTTTCATCAAAAGCGACGATTTGTTTTTATTTAATGGAACAATTAATATTTATGTAATTATGATAGGTGTCCCGTGATAGCCCAGGTTTGATTATTCTTATCGTGCAAAGACAACATAATATATTGTATTTCAATGATAACAATTATTAGTAAAATATACAATTAAATTGTTATAAATCNAATGATATTATTGATAAATTTACATCTTTCATCAAAAGCGACGATTTGTTTTTATTTAATGAAACAATTAATATTTATGTAATTATGATAGGTGTCCCAGGTTTGATTATTCTTATCGTGCAAAGACAACATAATATATTGTATTTCAATGATAACAATTATTAGTAAAATATACAATTAAATTGTTATAAATCGCAGAATACTAAAATTATCTACAAAATATGTACCTATAACATACAAAATATACAATTATTTTTTTTTAGATAAAAGTGCATTCGACAGCTATGTTATATTATTCTCTGAATTCAGTAAGTAAAATCAACGCAATAATCATTGAATTCATTAATTTAAATAATATTGTACAAAAACGTTTATAATTAGCTTTATAGAGTTTTTTGAAATATATATATATATATAATTGTACGTTTTTCAACAAAATTCCTATATGCTTGTATTTTGTTTATTAATAAAAAATCATTAATTCATTGTTTATAACTTAATGATTTTCCTGTGTATAATTTAGTAAAAGAACATGGTCAGGAGGATTATATTAAAAATTTTCAAGATCCTGGTAAGAAGAAAATATTTTAGATTATTTGGATTAAAAAAAAAAAAATGCATTTAAACATATTTAATTTAATGCAATGGAGTTGTTTAACTATTTATTTTTATTAAATGTTAAAATTTATTTTTCATGATGTAATAGTTTGGTATTTTGGTTCTTTCTATCATACGAGTCTGCGTTACATAAATAATTATATATTTGTTATTGTATATAATATATATATACGTATACACATTTTATTTTATTTTTTTGTCATTATACTTCTGTTATTTTTTTTTTATAAACTATGTGTTGATAAAGTATATTTAAGAAATAACTAAAAACAATAGATTGATGAATAGTCGCATTGTTATATCAGGTAGCTCTATAACGATTTAAAGGATTGCTAAATAACGATTTTATAAAAATGAAATGTCAGATGTTTCTAACGACTCTATTTTTAATTTTGTAGAAAAAAATCCATGTTCTACAAAAACCTGGAGTGGTAAGTTACCTATAAGTACCGTTTATGTGTGTCTAATAAATTCCTAGTGTGATTATGAATGATAGTTAGGCTATTTTAGTTATTTGTTTTCTTTGATGAAGCAAAACTTATGTGATGTATCACTGAGTGTTATTAAAAAATGTAGTCAATATAATTTTGAAACTATTTATAGTTGACGGAAAGTGTTACTGTTTGTATATTCAAACATTTTTCTTCCCAGGATCACTTGGTATGTTTAAAAATAATTATTAAAAATCAAAAATAAAATAGAGATAAATATCTATTAGTTATCATTTTAGATTAATATATGTTATAATATAATATAATATTTTATACAAATATACAATATAAAAAAAAAAAGAAACAAAAGTAAGATGCATAAAATTATTTAATTTATATGTTTAAGCAACAATAAACCATTGATAACAAAAATGAATTGGAGCGAAGTTATATATAATTTGAGAGGCCGTAATATTTATGATTTTCTTTAAAATATGATATCAAAACTCTTGTAGGAATTTTTACGGAATACCTATCAAATAAAAATTAGGTAATAAAATCAAAAATATAAAATTCCCATAAATAACTCAAAAATCACCGCTTGGCCCAGAGATCAGCAGCGTGTGGTTCCTAACCGGAATAGTCGAACGAGGTACAGCGGTACTAGTCTTGCCCTCAGTGCTTCATTTATCCACCCCCACTGCGCATAATTGAAGGCGTTCGTTATTTTTGCGTTTCGTAAATTTACATTCTGAAACATTAAGTTCTGCTCTAGTGCCATCCGGGGTTTTACATTTCGGATGTTTAAATTCCGGATTTTTATCAAACTTGATAATAAAATTTCGGAAAATTTTGGCTTACCTTCAAGTACTTAATGATATACTTTTTCAGAAAAAATTGTCTTATACTATCAGTAATTGCTTAATGTATATCATTATTGAAATTAAATATAAGTATAGGTTTTTAAATTTTGAATATTTACTATCATTCCGTTATAAATATACAAACTGTACGTTGGAATTTCTTTTTAAATACTTACTGACCTTTCATTGTGGTTATAATTATTTAAAAGGTCTAGACTTTCGGTAAAAATGTAACTTTTTGATTTTTTTTTTTTTTATAGTATTATTAAATGCAGACATATGGTGTGAAAAATATGGAGGTAATAATATTATATAATATATACAATATATACATTGTATATTATACATTATAAATAATTTTCACCATATCCCTTCTTTAGAAATTAAAATGACTATTCATATAAATTTATTCACCTAATATGTTTATGTGTTAGATTTAAATATTTAAAATAAAATTTATTACAAAGTGACTAATTTGAACTTTTTGAAAAACTACCAAATAAAACTTTTCTGTTTTGCTAGTAATTAATAGATGAAAAAAAAGATTTAATTTTTCACTAAATTTATTTGTCCTTCACACAAAATCTCTTTGAAAGATTAGCATCAGTGGAACACGGAATCCTTTATATTTTAGTAAGAAAAAAAACTTGGATTATCTATGGAAAACAAATTGTTTATTTATTGTTTTTAGATCATATTTTTAATTCCTCATTGTCGAGTTAGGTATAACACATAAAAAAAATTCTAAAATGTATTTATCAATCATATAGTATATAATTATTATTGACCAGTTTACTTATTTCATGTGGTATATTTATTTGGTGTAAAAACATACATAAACTCTCAAGATAACTAACTTACTATTTTTTTAACTAATTAAAAATTAATAACTAAATGACTGCTGCCTCCCTGTCGCCTTTGCTCAGCTCTTCTTTTCCTCCTTCACTAGTTTAATGTATGTCTAGTAATAATATTATAATGTTGGTAATGCACCATCTATTATTTTTTATGTATATTGAAATTGAAATGACACCCGACTATCATGTTTTATTATTGTGCTTGGTTTTTTTTTAATAAATTAGAAACTCATTTTGAATTTTTTTGATTTTTTCGTAGACGGATTATATTCTCAATTTTATATTTCTCTAAACCAGTCTTTAGTACTTATTATAATAATAATTTGTATTAATAACATATTGATTCTGAACAATTAACATATTGTGTTTAATCGTAACAGAAATATAACTATATGTATAAATAATATAATTGAACTATTTATTAATAGATTGTCATTTAATTTTTTTATATATATCAAAAAATAGAGAAAATTATTACAGACAACGAGGGTAATAATGTTAATTATTAAAAATCATTTTTTTTTAAGTATTAATAACTATTACCAATATTATTATAAAATTATAAATAAATATTTAAAAAAGTAACCGAATAATTACAAAAAAATAATCAAATAAGGTTTTTCCTTTGTATTCTTAGGTGGTTAATATAATTTCCATGTTTATAATATTACATACCATGTTGCGCTTTGAATCTAGCTTGTTAAATAAATGAATATAAAAAAAAAAATAAAGTTTATTTATAGTAGACAAAAACGTCAGGTGTTTTATATGATAAGAGAATTTCACTGAGACTTAAAGGAAAGTTCTAAAAGTGTAGTCAGATCGACTCTGTTGTAGCAGGGATAATAAATCTTAGGTGGATGAGGAGTGGTGTAACGAGAAAAGATATGAAAGGTAAAGAAGTATTTTAAGCGTGGCTTCAATAGACAAAATGAGAGAAAATAGACTGAGTTGGTTTGGACATGTCATGAGAGAAATGACAAGAAGTAAGAATATAATGTAAAATATATTGAAGGAAAGAAGGTACAGGAAGACCGAAAAAGAGCTGGGTGGATGTGATTGAAAATAATATGAGGACAACTGGTATATGCGAGTTGGGAGATGGGGTCAAATAAAAGTTTAAGACCAGGACAGCCAACCTTAAATAGTTAGAGTGAAGGTGAACGAGAAGAATAAAATACTTTTTAAAAATATTCGAAATACAATACCGAATAATTAAAAATAATAATGTTTTTTTAATATTAAAAATACGTGGGTTATATCTAGACATATCTGTGTTGTTACAATAAATTAAAATATTATGTAGATAAACACTTTACAATGATTTAAATTTATATATATATATATACGATGAAACCTTTCTTTACGGACACCTCTCTTGATGAACAAAATAATAAGGTTCCAAAAGATAGGCATGTCAAAGTATTTCGACCTGTCTATAACGGACTCTTTCTATTGTGGACATGGACAATAATATTTTTACCCAATATCTCGATAACAGATAATTGTTTCCTATTATAATTATCTTAGTTCAAAATCAAATATATTGCAAACGTGCACAAACACTGCACATACATATACATACCACGTAAGAGAGTTCTTATTTTGAATACCGATAATAGTATATTATAATTATTATTTTTATATATTCGATAATAAAGATAACTTAAATTGCCAGAACAGAATTAACTAGACACATGTATAAAACGTAAAGCCTATTCAGTGCTTATTCCGTAAAGCTTCGCCGTTTTAATGTTATACATTTTTCTTTGGTTTTACAACTATGTTTCTTTTTTTCTTTTAGTGTGTGAACAACTTTTCTACTAACAATTTTGCTCCATTGTTTATATCTAGCACTGTTTCTGAAAGGAAATCTGACTGGAATGATACTTTAGGGAAGTCCTTTTTCGATTTTCTCAGCTGTTTTCATAATAACTGCAAAAAAACCAGGAAAAACGTAGGGAAAACGAATAAATTTACGGAATGTTATATTTCCAACCGTAAATATTATATTTGATTTCAAAACATGTGTAACCGAACTCCGCTCAAAATCGTTTTTCGTTGATTAATCCTTGAGTAGAGATATATATTAAATTTCCTCTCTATCTTCCCAACAAATAAAAACATAATATATAGTTAATACATCTAGATATAGTAAGTGATTATAATTTTTTATTTCAAATTTTAAACTTGTTTATTTTGAATTTTAGATTGTTTAAGTAAGAGGACATACAGTCATCAGAATTTATACAAGTATCTAAACAATTTACTTATCCAATAATTAATAAAGATGTTGGTTACGGTTTTCCAAATGTTCTCCAATTTTGTCAAATTTAGAATTTTTTTAAATTTTAATTCTCCCCTTTAAGTAAATTTTTGACAATTATTCAAAGGTACAATCAATTTGTTTATTATTTCCAATAAAATAATTGTATAAGATTCTAAGTGAAGCGAAGAAGCTTATGGTTTTACAAAGATATTTATTTTTTATTATTATTTTTTTTCTGAGGAAAACTTTTCTTTTATGAGTATCGAGAGGTACATTAATAAAAACAGAGGAAAAACGAGAAAAACGAAGGAAAACTGGGAAAATTAGTACAACATTAAACAAATATTATTAAAGAAAATATATAAAGCCTATTTAATTATTTTACCATAATATGACATGTATATTGTTGACAAAGCATCACTATCAACTGAACTCCATTCAGAATCGTTTTTTCGTAAGCAATGGTTTATCGTTACTTATAGGTATATATTAAATTACCTATAATAATGGCTGCACCCGTCCCTATTATCCTAGGACGTATTTTTTATCATATTCTCAATAAACTGTAATAAATAACCAATAAAAGCATAATCCGTTTTCAAATTTAAACTCCGTCAAATACAATGCATAGGTACAATTTTGTCTGGACTTGATCTAAATCAACTAAAATATACATAATTTCCTTAAGTAAATTTTTATGAAATCTATATTGTGTACCATAATATAATCTAGTTTTAATACATAATTTTATACGGTATAGATAATGAAAAAAATTGCAATTGATTTATGAATAATTTAATTAATGAAATACGATCGAACGATTAATTTCGTTTTTGTTTAGTGGGGTTTTTTATCCAATTAAAACTATTTTTAAAATAAATATTGTTATATTAATTTACTTACTTTTAAATTTGTATTTTTATATATATGTTAAAAATGAATAGCTGAATTACATAACGCTGGATTCACGTGTAAGTTTCAGTTTTTTATTATAATATATTATGGGTAAACATAATATTTTATAATATTTTTTTTTCTAGTTACTATAACTATTTTTAGTTAAAATTATATATAACTAATATTAATATTTCATAGAAAATATTGAAAAAAAAACTGAAATTTGTGAATTGAATAATAATTATGGTTCAAGACATATATATTATAGAAATTATATTTTTTTCAGTTGATCGTGGTTTAGAAAACGCTGCATTGGCTATATCAAAAAATAGTAAATACAAAATACATATTAAATATCTACATCTAAGTGCACGATAGTGTGCTAGGCCTATAGTTCGGCGTGTATTGTATATATTTACATGGTTCATTCTGAGCCTTTTTTACATCCTATATCTCTGAGATTAGTTATGTTATGGGTCTAAATTTTTTCAGGGTTTTTAAGGAATTTGTTAGGGTTACTAAAAATAAGCAGTGCTCTAAATTTCATACGTCTAGGTTAAACAGTTTCCAAGATACAATTGTCAAAAAATAATAATTTTTGGTACTCATTATCGGATTGGCTGATTATCATAAATTTAGGGTTTTTCCAATCGACCTATGGTTTTGCAATTTAAAACATGGTGTTTAAGGTTTCAATGACGGAAAAAAATATTAACAACCCAACTTTGAGGGGAGATGGGAAATCTGTGTCTATAGAATACTATGACAGTATGACACGTGGGTTGCGGCACTATTATAAACTTACCCACATACGTTTGATGGAGTGTTTTTTGTATTTTTGTTTGGTATTTACCAAATCGATGGTAACGACAATGTGTTTGTAACGCAGCATACTAAAAACCAAACAACAGTTGGAAATTCATAATAATTCCTAATAAAATAAATAACACATCTGAACACCCGCTAATCCTTATACCTTTTTTACAATCTCTCGCTATTAAAGGATTTAAATAATTTTGGGTCATGTACTAATGATAAGAACTAAACCTCAGTCCATTTTTCAAAGTTTTTCACCGTTTAAGTCCGTTTCTAGTTATCTCCAGCTGCAGCTGTAGCTATTAAAGTCTCCAATCACTATTTTTACAGGGTTGTTATTGAAATTTGTTAGTTTTTCATAAGCAAAATCTATATTCGATGGTTTGTGTATTGAAATAACCTTTTCGCCTTTAATTTTTATTGGAATTATTTCGATATTTTCTTTATTTAATTATTCTGCATTTTTTATGATCAATTCAGATTTGAAAACATTGCACTTCCGTATTTTTCACTAGGTATCTCTTCAATCTATATTATTCCCGGTATTTTTGACCATGGCCTTATCCCGGTGCGTTTCTTGTACGCAAAAAATATTACAGTCATTCTCAGCGCATAGGGTGACTAGAAGCTCCCATTTATATATTGAGAGCCCTCAATATTTTGCTATAGTATAGTTAAAGCAGAGGTAGGCCCTGAAAAATACCGTTTTGGTGATATTGGCATATTTGGCACTGGTGTTGGTTAAATTAGTTACTTATCTGGTCCTGCAATTATAAAAACTATACAGGGGCGCTGCGTGCAGGCTCTACCACGCCTCCATTAATTAGAAAAGAATACACATTATTTCAGATTTTCTCCCGTTAAAATTTAAAAATAAGAAAACGTGGGGAATTATTTCTTCAAAAATGTTGAGTCAGATATTGACTTAAAAAAAAAATCCCTGATATCCGATATTCCAATATTTGCAATATCAGCCGATCAACTATCATTACATTTTTATTACATATTTTGAATGTACGATCAGAAATTTGAAATAATTATTATAGAATTTTGTTTTTCAGTTAATCACAAAAGAATCAGTGAGTTATGTTTAATGATTTTATATGGATGTTATTTTTTATATGTAATTAGGTATGTCTCGAACAAATGTGATAGGTTAATTTAGGTACAAGGTTATTAAATTATATAAAATATATTATTATTATGCTTGTAGGATAAGTAATGTGTTATATAAAAACACTGTAACTTCACTAATGAGTATAAATAATGAATAAAATAAAGTTAAATCACAATATATGTATTATTATCAAAAGAGAGTATAATTTGCATAAAATTCACTGATTTTATTATAATGATACGTAACAAAAGACAGAGAAAGAATAATCTGCATTAGAATATGTATCGTTCATAAACGAAAGAGTTCAATGTAATAAATTGCTACTTCACACATATTCCCCCTCCCCACAAATGAATCAAATTACACAAGTAGCACTATCATTTTACATCATAATATTATACTTATTAATAAATTACCAATGACAATTTTAAAAAATGCTTCAAGTAAAATACCGCCAAGTAAAAATTTCGCATCTTTCAATAGGTACCGCATATAATTTTAAGCCAATTATATTAGTACAATTCAATCCATCGTTAAAAGCTAACAGCAGCCTGAGTACCTTTCACTTCCAACACTCTTAGTCAACACTCTTGTATTGACATGGGAATCATGCGACTGTGGCTCAAAGTTACCTTTTTTTCTTTTTTCATATCCCGATTGCGGCCCATACAAAGTAGGTAGGAAATACCGTTTTCCGTGATTATTAAAACTAAATAATAGTATTCCGATTACGTCCAACGTATTTTCATGTAAATATAATACAGCGTATTGGATTCGCGGTAGTAATTGAACTCGATAATTACATATACTCTTTACCTGATCCTCAGTTACCCTACTTCAATTTATCAAGTCCTCAACGAAAACAACACCATTTGTCCCTTTTTTCGTAAAATTAATACATTTAAAAAATTGTAACACATCAATACCTTATGTACAGATTTTTAAACTTTATCTACCTTAACTGTTACATGTTATATTTATTTGTTTAATTTACGTAGACTAATTACCATTTTTGTTAAAACCTTTACTTCTATTAAAAAAAATAAAAAAAAATATGTCTATGATATGTTTAAATAAATTAAATTATAATGTAAATATTGTAAAACAATTATATTGTAAATATTATGTATTAGTAAATTTATGACATTTCATTTTTACTTTCCCTATTTTATATTCTAAGTGTAGCGAAGAATGTATTAGTTTTATAAAGATATTTATTTTATTTTTTTTTTTATGTGAACAATTTTTCCACTAGAAAGCTTATTTGATGAATACGATATAGTTAATAGACCTTTTTCTGAAAGAAAATTTTCTTGGGGCGATACTATATAAGGAGGTCATTTTTCGATTTTCTTAGGAGTTTTTTCATCAAATGTGAAAAACCTAGAAAAACGGAAGAAAAACGAGAAATTCGGTAGACGTTACAATATTTAACAGATATTTTTAAAGAAAATATATAATACCAATTTATTTATTTTTTACCATAATATGACATAAATATTGTTGACAAAACGTCACTATCAAATGATCTCCGCTCAGAATCGTTTTTTCATTAGCAATGATTTATCGTTACTTACAGATATACATCTTTATACATTCCTTTCTGTATCTTACCTTCCCAACTTTTAACCTACACCCATTTTCGAAGTATAGGTATCTGTATTTATATTTTATATGATTGAATTCTATTTTGTGAACCAATACGTGTTTGAACATAATCCTGATATTTTTATTTTGGGTTAAAAAGGTTTACCTGAATTCGGGCCGCAATCGGACATCTCCGGTTGACGCACTACGAATGTTATATTACAACGGATACGTATGGCTTTTCGAATTTTCCTTCCGATTGACGCTATTTACTGATTTAATATAAAATACCAAAATATCAATTGTCAGAAATGGCGACCAATATTTAAAAAAATAGTTAATAAACGAACACTCCATTATTTTTTTTATTTTCAGTATTAGTCAAAGCATACGTCAAATATTTGTTGGACTCTGTGGAAAATAGTATGCATTTGCTATTTAGTATACTATAAAGATGTAAATAATATAAAATGATAACAAATATTAGGAACAAATGGAACAAATGAACAACATTGATGGATTTAAATCTAAAGAATAATAACATGATATGATAATATATGATATTTATTATTTTAGTTGATGGAAGCTTGGTGGGGCCACGGATTTGGTGTAAGTATACCGAATATAGGAAAAAACGACACGGTTAAAATCGACAAGGGTATACAATATAATACAAGAAAAAAAACGTCGATTAATGCATTTTACTTAAAAATCACGAACATTAGTTTTAAGTCAATTATCAAGTTATCAAATTATAAGTTATAAAAAATATATAAAGTTTTCTTTTTAAATATCATAAACATTTTAAACATAAATTGTGCTAAGTTATAAAGTTATAATTTGTTGTTATTGCATTATAATGATAATGAATCTACGAAACACCGTCTAATTAAAATACCTTAAGTGTATATCTGATTTTTCCTTATTCTCGTGACCCACTTTGTAGTAAACTGTATTGAATAATTTAATGTGTCTAATTTATTTATTCTTTTATTCTATAGGTTGCATTGGTAAGATTCTGCACTTATATCCAATGGCTTGACTAGGCATTTTATATGGAAGGGGATATAGGCATATAGTAAACTAGTAAATAATAATAATGATTCATGAATACATCATAGAATCGTTTTCTGTGTAATACGTAATACGTAACCCGACAATTTATAAGCCAGATTAAATTTGTATTCAACTAATCAAGGTTTTTTAAAATTATTTTTTAACTTGGCTGAAATATTTTAATGATCATTTTATCGTTGAACACTCATTATTTCGCAAAGTATTGACTTGCTTTAAAAAGTAATGTTTTGAAAATTTAAGGAACAAGCAGATTTAAAATTGTACATAGTCATTTTTTTCCAACCATATTTTTAATGGTGAAACACCCATCATTTTTTGATTTTTAAGCGGTAACCTATATTAAAAGTTCCGTATGGATGGAGTGTTGATTCAAATAAATTTCGGTGTTGAAATTTTTGATTTCTGTCTACCCGTTCACGAAATATTGCACTTTTAAGTTTTGGTAAGGGTGAATAATGGAATACTATTCAAACGCCATGCACCATGACACATAATACTCTCCCATTAACAAAACTTAAAAATTAAATATCTCGTGAATGGGTCCACAGAAATCAAACATTTCAACATAAAAATTAAATAATGGTAATATAAAATTTCAGATATATTTGTTCCTTAATTTAATTGTCAAACAATTTTTTTTTGAGCTATTTAAGATAATTAATACTGAAAAAATAAATTATAGATTTTATATTTACCTTCATTTTTAACTCTGGCCTATTTTGCATTCCATAATTTAAGTTTAGAGGAAAACAGTTGTTTTTCTGTGAGAATAAATTAGTATTATTTATCAACAATTTCTGCAATATTATATATATCTTGCAACTTAATATCAACATCTTGCATTTAATTGAATATATTTAACAGCACCACGAACTGTGGATGTCATAACCGAGCAACCATCAGTAGCAATTCCAACACAGTGTTCCAAGTTTAAATTCAAATTTTTTAGAATATTAATTACTAAGTTACCAAGAATATCACCTGTGAGTTTTGGTTCAACAATGGTGTTTTCTTTATTGTCTATACATTCTTTATTGTAATTAATCTGTTCCTCTTGGTTTGACTTTTGCGTATGTATGTGTGACAGTATATAAATGAAACAAAAACTTCTTTTATTTTTCCATCAAAAATATGTCTTAAAATTAGTGTCATTTGAAATGAATGTGATACATCTGTAGTTTTATCAAATATAATACTATAAAACTTATAACAATTAATATCTGTTAATATTTTATAAATAATTTCTTCTTTGCAGCATTCTATTATTTCTTATTGAATTGTATTACTTATATAGGTAGCTTTAGCATGAGTTGTCTTAAGATGATTTTCTAATATCTTATCGTCAGATTTTATTCGAAATCTTAAAAGTTCTCTGAAGTTTCTTTCATTAATAACAGATGTTTTTAAACTAGCCGTAGTTAAAAAATCCCCATCATCTCTATGCCCTCTTAGAGGAATGTTTTGTCTTGCCAAAAAAATTATTAATTAAATGATAGGTCTAATTCTATCTCTATTTTTAAGTATTTGAAGTTTTCTTTCACTATCTATCATATTAATAACTAATTTTCCAGGCTGATCGTAACGGTACAAAAACTCTTCAGCTTGTAAAACTGCATTTTTATGATATTAATTATTTTGATAGGATTCTAGATCACCATCTTTTCCCAGCTGTTTACAAATGTATTTAATGGTACAGTGACTATTTTTTTTAAACGTTCAGTATTTCTCAACCCTCCTTATTATTAACAAGGAAAAGTACACAAAATTTACCGAATAACCCAGATTTGATTGATGAATATGGTAACCCGGGAAATTTTGTGAAGTGAGATTGATTTAAGTATCGTTAATTAGAATTGCATGGTTAATGGTTATCGGAATTCTGAAACGCGTCGTTGTTCGTTCGAAAAACAATTACGGGGTAAATGATTAAACCGACCATGTACGCGGTGTCACGATACGACGGTACATGGAAATAAAGTGTATTTCTAATTCTATTATTAAATTGTTATGCGTACAATTCGCAATAATAGTACGATGGGCGATAGTCGGCGTCAAAACCTGCTATACATTTTAACACAATGTGTAATAATAATATTACTATCGACCGTCGACGTTGACGTTTAAGGTGGGGTTATGCTTATGCCCCCTTAGCCCCCCCCCCTTAAACCCGCCACTAACAGTGTATCTAACAATTTTCCACGAGAGATTTCCAAAAAAAGTTAGGTAATGTATTTTGTTACGAGACATAATGAGTTTGTTTTCGAAAATTTATCAATGATCAATTATTATTGTATACTACATTTTACAATTTTTAAATACATTAAAAAATAACATTTTTTTTTTTTTTGCACAGAAAGGCTACATTTGATCAATTCAACTGGTAAGTAATTCATTTTTATACTTAAAACTTTTTTTTTTTGTACATTTCTTTTAAAACTAATTTTCAAAATAAAAACTAAATGTTTTTCTTCTTCTTGGGGGTTACCCGGCCATTAGGACCATCTTGTTATCATATTCAATCCTCTGGTTCTCCTTGTTTGATGCTCTTGCTTTGTAGTCAGGACTTCCATTAAGAGATTAGACATTTATCATTGTCACCCGCCCTCTAATAATTTTACTGCATATCTAATTACGATTATAATTATTTCTTAAATATTGGTATTGCTAATGTCATCTCTTGAGAACTCTTAATACTAATTACGGCTATTAAATTTTTCGTACACCCGTTGGCCATCTATGTATATTTAATAAATGATAATAGTATATTATTCTATAGTGATTATTATGATATATGTTGTATATAGCTAGCAAAATCGAATTTATATTATATTATGTAACCATAATTCTGAAAGATGCTTTACTAAAAATGGTTTTCCTTAAAGGAATGTTTTATTACATACATTTTTTTTATATAGTACCTACATAATTCTTAAAACAATAAAATAAGAAACAAAAGTCTAATAGATAAGTTTAAAACGGGTATTAACCGAAACCGAAACCAAAACCGATAAAATCGTAAATGTCTCAGTTATTGATTTAAATATAAGTGCCTAATTTTTTAATGATGCAGATGCCGATAGTGGTATAGCAAATTATGTAGCCATAAATTCTCAGTGGGGTAAGTATAACTCAGTTAACTCGATAATCATTTTTAATAACATGTATGTTTTAAGCTTTTTGAAAAATACAGTTGAAACTCATTAGAGCATTATAACATTAAGTTCAGTATTTCAGATAAGCATTGGGTCCATAAACTATGGTTAACATTAAATTATAATTTATGTTTTTTTTCGTTATACATTTTAAATTACGAGCCTTGTAGTATAATGCACATAACATAATAGGTATTTATATATAGGTATATATACAAAGTAATATTAAAATAACACAAACAATAATACAAAAATATGATAAAAGTAAAATTTTTAGGAGTGCTGGAGCTTCTAAGCTAATTTTATAACATTCAAGGCGCACTTATTATTTAAATAGTGAGCATCACACATAGAGACATTAAAAGGAGAAAATTTACGTGCGTTATTACTACTTTAGACCCTTAAAATGGTTTCATATTTGAAATACGTAAAAAATAATTTAGGTAACCCATGTCTAATATACTTGATTAAGTCATTTTTGTCTGGTATTATTATTATATTTTATATAGGTAGATATTTTTATTATTTATGGCCCAGTACCAATCCATTACTGCCATTTCCGGCCTTTCACGGTGCCATTTATGATAGTGTCTTGTATTCTATGATCAATCTATCGTGAGACATTCATTATTTCGGAATATATTAACTTTTTTGTAATTTGTTTTATAGAATATTTAAGAAACAAGCAGCTCTACAATTTTATATTTATGTTATTTCTCGACTTCTTGTTACTCTTATTTTCGAGGGTAAAACCAATACCTAATTTAAACTCTTAAATTAGATTAGACTATTAGAGTTCAGACGACCTTTGGTGTTTAATGAGACGTAAAAATAAATTTTACAGTGTAAAAAATAAATTTATTGTTTTCAATTTTACCGATTGTAAAATGGCATTGGTTCGTTGTTATTAGGTTAAACCTATATTTTAGACACCTGTAGTTTTTAAAAAATATTTATATTAGCCTTTTGTGTGGCAATTGAAAATATATTTAAAAATAACACTAAATATGTATTGATTATTGGTTGCCCCCCTGATGAAATTTCTAGCTACGCTCTTACTGAACGATGTACAAAACATCTGAAATGAGCTGATTTTAATAATTAATATTATTTTATTAACACAATCTATAAACCGTGAGAACGCTTTGAAAACAGTCGGATGGTTGTAAATCATTTTTAAGTCTTTATCTATACATAAATGTACCAATACATTTTTAATGCCATCATATTATTTTAACAGAAAGTACATAGTATGAAATATTCATAAAACACAATATATGTTATCAAAACGATTTATTCATATTTAATTGTTTAGGCGCGAATTGTAAGGACATAAAGGAAAATGGTAAGTTTCTTTTTTTAATCACTTATAACAAGGCTGCCCAAACCCAGGCCTGTCAACACATTTGAATTTGCTCGCCAACATTCTATTGTATTTTTAATTTTAATTTCTTTAAATTTCGTTGTGTAGTGTATTTTGTTTTATATTTCGTTTTAGAAGTGTGTGTTTAGTTATTATTAGGTACGGGTTTATTTTTCATGAGCTCATCGGTATTATTTGTACAGAACTTCAACATACTTGATCGAAAGCTATAAGGGAAGGGGACTGTTCGTTGTCAATAATGTTCAATTTGGTTCACGATTTTAAAGCGTAGCTATCCTTTTTTTCTAATGAATTTGGCTAGAAACAATATCGATAATTTTCCTACGCGTGTAGATATAATAGGAAAACTAAAATACTTCGATGGACATCTCGAAATACCAAACAATTCCATTATTGTTGCAGTATTTCGAGAATAGATTTCAGGATTTCGAGTAGGACAAAAAAAGCATTTTGCTTTTTATGAACCCATTTCAATCACTGTTACTGAAATATTAAAATATTTATCCATTATTCAGTTGGAAATCACAGAATTTCAAAACCATTTTTCCTTGAGGCAGATATTTACCGAACTGTATCATCACAACCACAGAACTTAAGAAAATGTAATACAATTTTTGAAATTAGTACCAAAGGAAGACTTCCCTGCAACGTGCGATCTTGCCTTGCAGATTTTAAGCAGATTTATAGTTCAACATATATTTGCGAAAAAGCTTTTTCTACCTTAACCTGTGTAAAAAATAAATATCGTAGTTTGTTAACTACGCCTCAAATTTCAGATTTGATTTTTTTATCAACATCAGATTTATTACCAAATATTAAAAAATCATTTACTAATAAGCCTCTTTATAGGTATCACTAATGTTTTTATTTTTTTATATTATTAAAACATCAATTGATTCAAATACATATCTATTTAACTATTTATGTATAGAAGAATCATAAGTGTAAGCAAGTCTTGTTTATAAGATGGCTCTCCAGCAAAATGTAATTGAAATTATTGCCCACTTCTAATATAAATTGAGCAGCCTTGACCTATAATAAATTACAGCAATATCACATTATTAATAATATACCTATTTTGTTTTTGTTTAATCCAAGAAATGTTACAAAGCTACTGTCTTTATCTCAAAGACAACTACTCTCTTAACAGTATGTAAATTAATAATACCTTGTGAATTAAAATATTGTTTTTTTCACCGTTAATAACTTTGCAGTAAACTAGAGTTATAAATTATTAACTATTTGGTAGGGATAGATTTACGCTTAATATAATATTGTGATAACACATAAAATGAATAACCTTTTAATTACGTTCGCACTTTGTCATAACATAAAGAAAGAAGGTTAGAATAGGGTAGTTGGTGGTGCAATACAAAAATAAAATAGCTTAATAATTATGTTATTACCTTTCTTCTGATGTTTGGAGGGATTCAGAGTCCGAAAGTCGTGAATCCCAAAATGGTGATGAAATCAATAAATTAGAAATACAATATTGTTTTACCTGCCCACGGTGTTAGAACCTGTATACCTGTTTCATATCCTTACGTGATTTTGAATTCGTTGGATGGCATTCACAATTAAAATATTCAAATTTAAGTATTTAACACTTTGAAACTGCATGCTCTCAGATAACAATTATATTCAGATTTTATTCTTAGAAAAGAAAAAGATTAAACTATTAAATAAATTTACAACGAAATTGAACAAGAATGATTAGCTACAAAAAGTCAGAGCTATTTGAGAGAGATTTTCGAAAGGAGTTGGTGGTGCGCACTTGTTTTGTGTTCTCGACAAAATTATTATCCAGAAGATTTCTCGCGCGAATGAGACGCTCGATATATCAAGTAAAAGATCATTCTTATTTTATACTATATTATTTTATGGCACGATTTGTCGGTTTCAATATGTACCTAATTGTTTTAATCAACTATTTATATAGCATAAATATTTAATTGATTTCAAAATAATAAACGGTATCTAACCTACAAAATAATGCAATACATCTAATAAATATCATTCATGAATTTACGATTTGTTTGATGTGTATCTGTAATTTTAAAATATAGATAGTTTATATACTTAAGTTTTAGTCATAACATAACAAATTTTTATATTTCACAACAAAAGATCAACTTACAAAATTATTTTACAAAAGTATATTACAAAATTAATTAATTTTTTTTTAGGTAGAATAAATCAAATAAATCTGATGGGAACGTTAGATTGGTGCAAGTTCAATGAACATGTTACGTTCTTTTTAGGAAAATAAACTTTACTCGTTATGCCTAATGAATATAATATTTATTCGATTTAGTATATATTTTATCATGTTGAGAAATTAATTAAAAACAAAACAATCTATTGTTAATAATTGTTATAATTTTCAAAATAAGTAAATTGTCTTTTTTATTATGTTTACATGTTAAAATTGTACAATAATGTTTAAATAAATACAAAATAATATTGAATACACAATGTGTGTTTAATTTTAGATTCTGTGTGGAGCGAAGAAGCTTATAGTTTTTCGAAGATGTTTATTTATTTTGTTTTTTTTATCTGTGCGCAACTATTCTACCAGAAGACTTGCTATAATTTTAAAGTGTTGCACTTTTTCTGAAAGTGAAACGGTGTAGAGAGGTACTTTAAAAAGGCCATTTTTTGAATTTCTCTATGGAGTTTTCTTAAGAAATGTGAAAAACCGAAAAAAAATGGGAAAATGTAAGAAATGTAGATATTAGCTAATAATATTATGCCTTTCTTTTTTTCCGTGGACAATATTTCTACCAGCAATTAAGCTCTAACTTATAATGATAGCAATTTGTCTAAAAGTACTAGAGAGGTACTTTAAAGAAGTTATTTTTCGATTTTCTCCGGAGTTTTCTCAGCAAATTTAAAAAAACTGGGAAAATTGGTACAACGTTAAACAATTAACATTTAAGAAAATATATGAAGTCTATTTAATTATTTTAATTTAAGTATTTGATGTAGCTTGGGGAAACCGGAAAAAAAGTCAGAAAAACGGGAAAATATAAGTGTACACCACAATGATTTCTTTTATTTTTTTTGTAATTCAGTAAAAAATGTTTGTAGAGACCTGAAATGTTTACCAAATACTCTTTTCCATTTCTAGACGGTAATGATATGATTTGCAATTCATTTTGATGGTTTTTGAGCCATTATAATTAACTAAAATTTTCGAGATTTTAGTTTTTATTTACTGGTTTTGTTGTGAATACAATTTTGTCGACAACACAAAAATACTCGAAAACAATGTTTATAATAATTCAGTAAATAATTAATATACTAGTGGTGTATCTGGAGTTCAATCAAGAAGAGAGCAGTTTAAAAATTGTAATATATCATAAATTATCGGTAGGCGTTTCCTCGTTTTAAAAAAAAACAACAGTTATCATTTTTTTTTTTATAGTTTCTATCATTAGCAATTAAATAAATAGTTTATAGGTATAAGTTATAATTAATAATATACAAAAACCAGAAGTATTAAACAATGTGTATAATATATGTAATATACAGGCGATTTTTTTTATCATAAACCAGCAATTATCTCAGTTTTTTAAATTAATTTGATTGCTGCTTTTTCTAATCTTTATGGAATGGTTTAAGTTTTATTTTAAAACTATTTTTAATTTTTTATCCCTACTCCACATTCCTTAAATAAGTACATATTATTGATTTTCAAATAGGAATCACCCTTCTTTTGAACATAGATTTATATAAATGTAATTAATTAATTAATATATGTAATTTTTTACTAAAATAGCGAACCAATTTATCTCTTTTTGGATATCTTCTATAATTTGATTTCGAGATTTTGTATCCATTCAATAGCTTCTGGGAAGACATTGAACGAACATATCTTCGGGTTCGTCATCAAATTTCCTTATGGGGTATTCAGTTAGTATGTACGATATTGTCTGGTATGGAACATCAAAGTTATAATAAACTGTATAAAATATGATTGTTTTAAAATTGTGGATCTTAATTCCTCTTTTCCCGCCTTATAATTAGAACTATACGAACTTTAATTATATTAGTTATCTCATTTTGCCGAATAATATTATATACCTTGTTTTATCTCTCATTGTAAGCAATGAATTTAAAAATTGTTAAAATGTTTAGTCGATTCTTAGGTACTAGGTGTTGTTTATATGTCTCGAACCATAAGTGCAGCTTATTCAATAGTTTAGTTAGCTTTATTTGATCAGACATTCAGGCCACAGAGGAATAAAATATATTACCCAAGGCATGTGTGCGTATCATTCTGTAAACAATATTATAGTTCAAAATCGTTTTGAAGTTACTTAAGCATCATCAAATCTTAAAATGGAAAACATATTTTAGGTATCATTTTATATCGTTTAGGAATCAGTACAATTTATACTATTGGAATAATTGAAACAATACAATTATGACGTCCAAAAGCAGTTTAGGTATATTGATTACTTCGATGTTTATTATGACTTTCAAAGAGGTTAACACAAGTAAGAGTATAATAATAATATGAAATGCCATATACTTGGTTTTCCAAATCTCATGTTACAGTCAAATTTTCCATGAAATTAATATTTTTCAAAAAATGATTTATGTAAAAACATTTTGGAATCACATTCTAAATTATTACATTGTCATTATTTTTGTTTAAAAATGGCAACCTATACTAAAAATTCTGTAAATAGTTTTAGTTTAAATACATATTGACATTTTTAATTTCCGTCAACCATTTTATATTCCATTTTAAAATGTGGTTAGGACTTAAGAGCAGAATCTAGTGGAACATTTTACACTATGACACGTACGTAACATGAAATTTGAAAGGCCCTGTACATTTATTTGAATTCTAAATATAATATTATAGAAAATCAAATTCAGAACGTTAATATTTTTCAGAAAATTCAAAACAAATATGAAACTATAAATATTAATTATATTATAAAACCTATGTTATATAGAAATGGTTGTAATTTCAGAGGACTTAATAATCCTAGAAGGCTAGAATCAAACTACCTATTTAAATGATTAAATTAATCTAGACATTTCAACCTATATATATATATATACAGTGAAACATCGAAATATCGGACACCCTCGGGCGATCAAATTTTGTTCGGTATTCAAAGGGGGGGGGGGAAATAAAGAAATAATATGCATATCGTAAGTCGATTAATAACTATGAATAGTATTTATTCAACGTAGTAATGATTTAATATAATTCAGTGTTTCCCAACTTATTTTAATCACGGAACCTTTCCAGGAATTTGAATATTTGGCGGACCTCCTATTTTTTTTTTTTTATTACAACTAAAAGAAAAAAAAGAAAACAAAATTGAAAATAATGAAACTGTTATTGCCATGAATTATCCTTATATATTATTCTTTTATTACTTTATTCCCAGTTTTCTCGAAGTATTATGAAAACAGTAAAGAAAAATCTTCCAAATACACAAACTAGAAACAATTTTTCTTTCAGAAAAGATACCATACTGAAAAATCCAAAAAATATTTCTCGTAGAAATTTGTTCACAGACTTTAAAAAAAAAAAAATATACGAGTAAAACCATTATATTTCTCACTATGTTCAGAACCTAAATTCAGTTTACATTGTGGTTGTTTATTGTACTCGTATATGTGGTTTCCACTTTACGACAACCAAATTTATACCGTTATTTCGTAAATATTCCGGTTTCCGACGTTTTTCTCGGGTTCTCCCAATTTTTAATAATTTATAATTGTTCTACATTTATTTTACTACGTAAAATCGTCTGTTTTAAATTTTATAAGTACCTATATCTATTATTTAGATAGCAGCGTAGGTCCTGTAGACGATCCTGTACATGAAAAATGTATGAGTAAGTAAAATAATATTACGTTTTTATAAACTATAATATTATCTATCAAACAGAACAGGGGTCGACAGCTCGTAGTCCGTGATCGATTTTTTTTGGCCTACAAAAGAAGTTAAATTTTTATGATGTTTTAATAATATTTTAATATTATACATAATTTACTACATACATTATTGTCATAAATTATTATCAATAGTTTTACATTCCATTTTGTATTTAATAACATATTTAAATTAAGTTAATGTTTAGTGATAGGCAAAATGTTATGAGTCTTGCAATCTTGGTCTTACAACAAGATTAAGAAAAAGACAGTATACTGGTACTAACAAAATCTTGATTCAAAAGCTAACTGAGATTAAGTCTGCACGACCAAGACTCTTACATTATTGCAAATTATAAAACGAAATAAAAAGTAAATAATAATAGAAAATAATTAATACAGATATTTGTTTGCGTATAAATCATGATAAATCGAAATTGAAAAAGAGTAGATATTGTATATCACATCTATACATTTAAGCAAAGAGTGCTCTATCTAACAAGAATCTTCAAATTGAATGTTTTTTGAGGAAGTTAGTTATATAAAACCTTAACAGTGGAGAATTTTGTTAATTTATAAACAGGTCAATAATAAAAAACTAATATTAAAAATGCATAGTTTAATAAATTTAATTTTAAATTCCTTAATAGACCATCTAGAAGAATTTGGATTAAAGTGTAAGTACTTATAATCTATAGGTATTAGTGTATTCAAGTATAATATATTATATGCTATATAGGAGAATATATATATTGGTGAGAAAAGGAATAAGTCAGTTTCGTCAATTCATTGATATTTTTTACTTATCCCCTTTCGCACAAACTACCTTATCGACTTATACCAAAATGTGCGTTTAAATACCATGATAACAGTAACAGATAGGTGGATTACAGTGCCATCAAACGATGCGACGTAAAAAATAATATAAAATTAATGTTTAAACCCAAATTATCAAAAAAATGACATATTCTCTTTCCTTTTTTTTTTTTGTTTTCCTAATTATTATACAATGTTACTCAATCATGACAGCTGGGATGCATATTATACCTCATTATATTATTATTATATATTATACAGTAAATATAGCATAGGCCAGACGGGTTTAGAGATATGTAAATACATTCAAATCAAAAAGAGACTCTGATAAAATAATTTAAATCATAACGTTTAGGTATTTTAATTTTTGAAGAAACTTATTTCTAAATAGTGGGGGTAATTATTTTTTGAGAGCTTCTGAGCTCTGGTCACCTTGCACCCCTTAATCCGGCCCTAAGCATAGGCCATATTACATACCTACATAGGTATTATATTGCATGGATTAGATGTATTTTAATACTTACACCTATTAGGTGGGAATACTAGCATGCTTTAATCTAATAACGAATTAATAATCATTCACTTACTCCTAGTACTTCTGCTCATTTGAAATAATATAAATGAAATACATCTAAGTTTTTTACTTACCAGTTTATTATTACCTGTTTAATAGTAAAATTATTGTGTTAATTGTTCGATACTCGACAACCGACGGTATTTTAAAAAGGTATATTTAAAAATTTAATCGAAATAACTGAATTTTAAGAAATTCAATGCAGTTTATGAAAAATAGTATTTACGAAATAGCATTATGTACTATTGCATATATATATTATATATGTATACTCGTATTTACCAGTAGGTATCTAAATATGTATACTTATTTATAATCCGTCCCTCCCCATAATGTAGACTGGATCCGCGCCTGGTGTAGCAATGGTGCAACTAGGATTCATATTAAGGGAGTAATGAATTTAAAATAAATTTCGAGACATGTCCTTGGGATGAGAATAATTACTAAATATAATCGCAGCATGGTGTACCTACTTCTCGTATTCAAAATAACAATGAAACGTCTATCTTTTAAAAAAAAATAATGCAATCTCATATTTTAGGGGAAATTACAGAGGGGTTAAAGTATAACCCTGACCCTCTCTCTATCCCTTCTTCACTGATAAAGGTTATAATACAATGTACATACTCGTGATTTTTAATTTTATTGATAATGTAATTTTTTAAATTATATTATATTCGTTATAGATAGAAGATATGGTTTTGATAATTATGTTGTAATATTTCAAAAATTCAGTAAGTAAAATTAACTCAATATCCATTAAATTATGATTTATAAAATAAGATTTTAGGAAATGTATTATTTGATTGAAAACTATTTTTTTATAGTTTAAATTTGAAAAAAATTGTTTAAAACAGTTTTAATTTTAATAATCATTTACTTTATTTTTTAGTTGAAGAGCACGAAATAATCAATTTTGTTAATGATTTTAAAAATCCCGGTAAGATAAAAAACAATTGTGAAGTGATCAGCTAAAATTTTTTAAGACTAAAAATTATGAATATGAAAATTAAATTAATTTGTTTAATATAAAAAAAATATTCATTTTTTTGGGAGTGATAAGAGCAGAATGAGAAATGTATTGGTTTTACTAAGATATTGTTTACTTTTTTTTTAATCCATCAACAACCTTTTTACCACGAATCTTCTCCGATTTTTAAGTATAGCATCATTTCTGAAAGAAAACTTTATCTGGGTGGTACTTGAAGTCATTTGTTTGATTTTCCAAAAAGTTTTTAGAATAAACGGGAAAACCGAGAAAAACGTAGGAAAAATCTTTATTTATTTAATTAATTATTTTCAATTTTGTTTTTTTGTTGTGATTTAGTTAAAAATATTCTTGAAGACTTGAAATTTTGACAGAAAACTTATTTATTTTCCCTTTCTAAACGTGGTCAAATTTTCAAAATATTTTAGTCATTTTTTAGTTATTTAAGTTATTTATAAACATTTTAATTTTGTGAGTTTTTACGTAATTGTTATTTGATAGGTGCTCTGTGGATAAAATTATTTAACCAAACAGAAATGCTTGAACATTTAACATGAGATTTCTTTATTATACGTTGTACTTTGTCGTAAAAAAAAAAAAAAAATTAAGTGTAATATAGATTTTTTTTATAAGAATTTTAATATCAAATTTTGATGAAAATCGTAAATATTACAGACTTTAAAAATATAACGAAATATAACCGAAATCCGCATAGAATCGTTTTTTGTTAGCAATATTTAATTGTTGCGTACAGATATACATTAAATTTTCTTCTAAATCGCACCTTCTCAATTTCTCACCTACAACAATACCTGACCCATCGCGCGAAATATGTCCGTCTTATTCATATCTTTCTTCAAAATTATATTCTTTATAAGTTATTTACAGGTTTTTTATTTTTAGTATTTGTATACATGTATATTATATATACATTTTTATTATTTCCCGAATTTATCAGTTTTAAACTATAAGATCTTATTTTATCGGAAGATCGCAAAATTTCCGATAAAATAGTAAATATTTGTATTTTGTTTTTTTTTCCTAGATAAAAACGCATGTAGTGTTGAAATATGGGGTGGTAAGTTATTGTTTTTTTGTTAATAAATGAAGGGTATATGGAAAAAACCAGATAAGTCACTTTTTTTCCGAAATTACGATATTGGTTTTAAATAATTTGTATTGATGTATTGTATCTTTAATGCGAAAAAAACAGTTTACTCGAAAGTCATGAGTGCCAGAAGTTAGGCCTACTGGAAAAAAAATACAGATAAGTCAACTGATAACCAAAAAAGTGTTAGATTAATGCACGGTTATAGACACGGTGTTAAAAAAACAGGTCCGACGATTATCACTCTCCTGTCTAGACCGACGGTCGCTTACTGAGTCAGATTTAGTTCACTATTTGCTCACGAACGCTGCCGGTTATACTTATTGAGGTTATGTAATTATGTTATGATATTAATATACCATGGAACCTGTATATTTCAAATGTATGCAACCATTACCATGAAATTAATTAATCATTAATTAATGATCATATTCAACATAATAATTATTAATGTATTGAATAAACGTATTAAATTAACATAGAATGCAACACCGGATCAAAAGTATACTAAAAATAAAAAATATATTTTCATTTTTAGTTACTGGAAATAAATACTGTTTGTATTTAAAATCGATCATTTTTTCTGAAACAACTGGTATGTATAATAAAATATATTTGATAAATACATTTGAAAAAAATAAATAAAAACATTAAATTTACAATTTGTGTACAAAAAAGAACACAATTAATAAAATGTACAATGAAGTGGTGGCATGATGAAGGATAACATCCACTGACTCTACTTCAAACGTTAAAATTTAGTTGATAAAGCAAGTAGATAACGTGACAAATTAAGTACGTTTTTAACTGTCAGAAATTAAAATAGAAAAGAGAGTATATATTAGTGGGTTAAAATGGTTATAGGAGCATAGCAATTTGAATAGTATAAAAACGGACATATTTTGCACGTGGATGCAGCTACTGTTGTAGGTGGGAAGTTGGGAAAGTAGATTACAAACCGGAATTTAATCTATACGGAGTGATCTATTTATCGTAAGATACTCATTATCTCGGAAATTATTAACTTTTTTCGCAATTTGTTTTAAATAACATTTAAAAAACAATCTGTTTTAAAATTTAACAATTACATTCTCTTTTGTCATCCTAATTTTTAGGGGTGAAACGACTACCTACTTTTGATTTTCAAATGGCAACCTATATTAAAAATTCCATAAATAAATGGAGTAGTAGTTAAAATAAATTTTTGTGGTACATTTAGGTATACATTAATTTTTTATTACTTCCATTGTAAATAATATTATGTAAATATATAAATAATATTGTATTTATTATTATTAGCTAAAAGTAATTTTATTTTTTGTAATTAAAGCATTGCATAATGACTTAGGTAAGTCAAGATGAATTTTATAATATTTGTATTTTCGCACTTTTGAAATTAGTAAAAATATTAAAATAGCTACTCATTTTTTTTTCTGATTGAGCGATTGCATATGTGAGGCTATCACATATGCATATTAAAAAAATATTAGATACATTTTCTTAATTGGTATCAATTATGCTCAAAATCGAAGTATAATAATAAATTATGTTTAAATTAAGTGACCATGTTTTATTCGTATTTGTGAATTATATAAATACAAATAATAATAATATTATGCTAAGAGGACGCTACACATGGATTTGTTGTTTCCGTTTTACAAACCCACAATAGACCGGGTGATCCATTTAAGTGGGTACACTCATTATCTCGGAAAGTATTAACTTTTTTCAGAATTTGTTTTCTATAAAATTTGAAAAACAAGCTGCTTTACAATATTATATGTTACTTTGTGTCACCCTTATTTTTGGGGATAAAACTACTATCTACTTTTAATATTCATATGGCAATCTATATTTAAAAGTCCATAAATAGATGGAGTGTTATCAAAATAAATTTTAGAGCTGAAATTTTTGATTTCTGTCAAGCCGTTAACGAGATATTCTACTTTGAAATTTAGGTTGGAGGAGAGTAGTAGTCACTGAATTCTATACATGGAACGCGTATTGCATATGCTTTGTGTATTGAAAAGTGTCCTTCGATAGGCGGCCGTCATTTTGATTCCGATGGTGATTTACTCTATAAAAAACATAATGAATAAACCGAATAATCTGTGATTATATCAGAGAATAACATTAGGTGGAAATTAGAGATAGCCGATAGGATGATAGTAAATAGGTATTGATAAAAAAAAAATTTTAAAACAATAAGAATTATTACTTTAAAGTTTAAACGTTTTGAAGTATAGCTGTATAACTAACTGTGTCAAGATCTTTTGCTTAATTTTCCTATTATGAAATAATATTTTTTTTTATTTCATGGAAATTTCTAATTCTGATAAGACATAGGGATATAACTTTTATCATTATTGTAATATGATTTTCTTCATAGTCAAAAACGTGAAAATCAATGTTCATGAACAAGTGTTTGTCGATGAGGCGACTGAAAACTGCTATGGGTACATTTTTAGAAAAATCTTGGTGACCAAATTTTAAAATATAATATACATAATAATATTATATAATTTTAATAACATATTTAAAAAATAGAAAAGGAAGTAGTGTGATATAAAAAAAAAAAATACTAATACATGTATTAATTAATTAATTTTACGTTTAGCGGCCTAATGCGTGTTCTATGTATAGAGTTAAGTGGTAGTAGAGCATTATTAATACGCTGCACGCCACACAAATGATACTCCTCTACTCTCCCCCGACCAAAAATTAAAAGTAGAATATCGTGTCAACGGATTGATGAAAATTAAAAATTTAAACACCAATATGTATTTAACTACTACTCCATCTATATATGAAATTTTTAATATAAGTTGTCATTTAAAAATCATAAGTAGATTATACTTTTACCCCCAAAAATTAGGGTGCCAAAAAATAACATATATATATGTAAAATTTCAGAGCTGCTTATTTCTAAAATTTTCTAGAAAACAAATATCGAAAAAAGTTAACACTTTCCGAGATAACCAATGTACTCACTTAAATGGATCACCTGGTAGTTAAAACACGTTTATGCTGACTACAAAACCTCCAGAACTCATTTAATTTTGACTTTAGAATAAAAACACTTATTATAAAATTAATAGAAAATAATATTCCAAATATATTGTTGTTTTTCCATTTTCTCAGAATATTTACCATTTATAAATAACGATTTTTTTAATTTACTAAAACTTTTGAAAACATTTTTTTTTTCAAAAAAACGCAACGTGTTACTCTATGGAGTATTGTTCTCTATTAGTTTTATAACAGGTGCTTTTACTCTAAAACTAATCTAAGTAAGTTCTGTGTAGTCTGCGTAAGCATGTTTTTATTATATTGCGTATTTGTAAGGCGGAAATAACAAATGCATGTGTAGCGTACTCTTAAATATTATTAATAAACTTTATTAAGATTATGACATTTTTTTGAAACTTTTATTATGTAGGTGGTCCGGAATACCAAAAAATTATTGAAGAAACAGAAAGTATGGCATAACTAGTTATAATAGTTACCTATAGCTATATAGAGTAAAAAAGTTTTAAAAGTAGTTTTTCGAATAATTTTGATGTTTGGGGTGAGGTCCTCAGACCAAAGAGCAAAGACCTCATAATTAAGTACGATCAAGGGCTCACTAGGAAAATCCGATTCTTCTTCTTCTTCATTGGCATCACAAGTCTTCAAGGATTTTGCCGCCACCGACACTACCTTCCACTCTTCTCTATTTTTTACTTTTTCTTCCCAATCTGGTATCCCTAGTTTCTCTAAGTCCTGCTTTATTTCATCTATCCATGACTTCTTTGGACGTCCTATTGGTCTCTTCCCTATGGGTTTCCACTCGACTGCCGCTTTAAAGTACTCTGAGTCAAGCCTTCTCATTACGTACCCAAACTATTTTATTCTTTGTCTTTTCAGAAAGTTGATTATCCTTGGAACCCCTGTCAAATCTCAGATCTTTTATTCCTTCTGCGCCAGAATTCGAGTTCGTAGTCGTGTACTAGGCTGCAGATGATTCTCAGTATTTTGTTTTCAAATGACATAAGTTTTTATTCCATTTTGCTAGTAAAAAGGTCATACCTCACATCCATATGTTAATGTTGGTCTAATTATTGCCGTGTAGAGATGTACTTTGGTTCTTCTGGAAAACAGTTTAATTTCTAAATATTTAGTTAACGAAAATAATACCTAGTCTGCCTTAATGATTTGGCTATTCAATTCAAAAACTCCATTACTTTGGTTTTATTATGATTCAAACCAATGGTTTTGACTTCATTAATGAGAGCTGCGGTGCTCTATGCCACACTCTCTCCGTCGTCACCAACTATATTTAAGCCATCAGCAAAACCTAAAATATCAATCTTCATTCTGCCGACGTCAAAACCATATTTATTTCTTTGTATACTCCGTACAATTTTTTCCAGTACAATATTGAACAGTAGTGGTGAAAGAGCGTCACCTTGCTTTGGGCATGTTACCACTTGGAATTCCTCGGATAGTACGTTGTCAAATCTTACTTGGTATTTTGTGCCAATTTAGCTAATCGGCAATACTTTCATGACATAAGACGTCTCAAACACCTAAGACCCATATGACTTAGTATAAGATTCTTAAACTAAGGACTTCACACATGTTTTTTTTTCCTGTTAGAATTCTTTATTTTATTTTATTTGTTCAGCGATTTGTAACGTGTACCTAGATATTTTTGTATATTAGTCACTATAAGTATTCATGTACACTTTTGAAATGCATTGTCAAAGATCTTTGATCGTTAAATAAAAATTTTAGGATGGTTTAATAAAAAAAATAGTTTTTTTGTACCTGTCAAATCTTAATTTTAAACACGACGGTTTAATGGTATTATATGGGTGCCTTTAAGAGTGAAAATTTCAAAAATCCTTCCTTATTATCTAATAAGGATGTTCATGTTATAAAAGATATTTACTGTTCAGATTTCAATTCTCTAACCCCAGTGGGCTAGGCTATGTGTTAACAAATCAGTCTGTTAATTTCTCCTTTTATAACACAAATTTAACATATTTAAGGTTTAAGCGTATTTTTTTTTTTTTTTGTGAACTAAGTAAATAAAATCAACGAACTGTATTTTAATTATTACATTATTGATAAAAGTGACTTTTTTTTTTGTCGCTGTAGATTTTCTGGAAGTCAAAAATTATTCGGACGAGGAGTTTAAAGAAATAGAAAGTATGTCAAAACTAACTATAACAAATTAATATATAAAAATAAATTAGAAAAAGTTTGGTATGTTAGGATGGCATCGAATAAAATAATACAACCATAATATTGTAAATACACGAGCTATTGTTTATTACGTACATGAAGCGAGACGGTGACAGACGAACCACACAAAGACATATAGAACTTAGTAACCTCTCTGATAAGAAGTTATCGTGTGATATGACCCACATGATCGATTATCAAATTATTTTAATTACAAACAGACTTAAACTCAATTCGACATATATTATTATTCGGGGATTATCATAACCACACACATTTTGACAATGGTTAACCTGTCACTAGTTCGTCACTGAATTATTATTATGTACAATAATTAAAATATTGATTCTGAATATTTGATAACGTATCTTATTTGGAGAAACTTGTAGTATAGAAATCTTCGGACAATCCCAAAAGTTTTATTTTTATCAACTTGCGATTTTGATTAACTGGAGTGTGGATTTAAACGATAATCTGATTTGAGATAAATGTATGTATTATTATTCGTACGATCGCAAAATTTTAAATTGTCGATCAAAAGTGTGTGGTTTTCAGCGGTCGACCCTTTAAGAACATCTACTGAACAATAAAAAAAAATGAGCGAAAATTACTTATAGAAAGTATGTGGTTATGAACAACGTCCGATGGTATTAACAGCAGGGGGTAGGGGAATTTAGATTTTCCGAAAATTTATAATCCGGATTTTTGGAATCTGAAATTCAAAAATGTACTTATAAAATTAGGATTTTAATTTTGAAACTTTAATTTTAGATTTTTTTTATGCATTTTTCATATAGTTAAAAAAAACTAACTATAATTATAAATTTTAAAATTTAAAATGAAAATTCTCGTATTCCGAAGTCTATATTGAAAAAAATCAGTGTTTTCGGAATTTTTCGTCTGAAATTCGAAATCCGGATTTTCGTATTTAAAATAACAACAATTAAATATACATAAAAATGACAATTTAACAATATAATAATTATTAATATATAAAAGAAGAGCATATAAGCACCGCGTTGTCAAGGGACATACACCGGTGCAAGGGCTCATTTCGAACATAATTTATAATGGACGAACTAATATAAAATAGAGTAGAACGGCGTGAAGAACGAGGAGGCATCTTAAAAGTTATTTTGGAAAGTAGGTTGGGAAAATCTATATGTCCAGTTATAACTGTAAGCTAAATATTTAGGTTAGCATGTCTTCGGTTAGCCAAAGTCTCGAGGCCAAGGTATTTAAGGAAGAGTATTTGGTCATGAAAGAACAATTTTTAGAGTCCAACTAGTGAAGTACAACAATTTTCATTGGATTTGCTTGCAGTATAAGGGTCTCAAACTATTGAATTATACTCAAGAATTTGGCTGAGAAATTTAATGGAACTGCTAACTTAAACTCAGCCGAAGTACGTTAAATAAAGTCTAGGGTTTAAAGGGCTTACAACTAATACGTTGGATATGGATATTAAAACATAAAGTGGGGCTAGACATAAAACTCAAATCAGTTACAGACTTATTATAATATGGGATGACTGAGATAGCTGAACCACTTAGATACTCGTAACTACCTATATTCAAAACTATAATACAATATTTACGGTACCTTCTATTATCTTATATATTTTAATAAATTGCATTAATTATTTACAGTTCAAAATATATATATATATATATATATGAATAAATACATATTTGATATTTGTGTAAATAAAGAGTTAAAGTGTATAAATATTAAATTTATATAAGCTCGTAAATGAACATTAGGAACAGGGTGTATCTTGAAAATCTTGCCTAGAGTAATATATTGTTTTAATCTAAACCTAACAACGGCACGTCTAATGTAGAAATCTCTTAAATAGACCAATGGATAACTACACGTAATTTTATATAAATAATGTTATCACCTTATATCGTAGCAGCAAATATGTAGCTCCAACTATAAAATATTAAAATAAAGGTGAACTAAGTCGAGTAGCACGGAAAACTGTCACTTATATTAATCGCATCATTATCTCTAAAAGTCGAAGGCTCAGGTCTGTTTTATTTGTATTTTTAAACTATGAAAATATAAACATCGAACAATGTTTAATAATAATATTGTTTATGATCGTGACACGATGAACACGTTTTTTTTTATAGGTAATCAGGAATACGAAATTGAAACCGACGATGTGCTCGAAGAATCTCAAAGTATGTCAAAACGTGTTTTAACTAATTAATAATATATAATATGTAGGTACAAACATTTGACACAAATATATAGATTCCACCTCTGAAATTAAAAAAAAATATATACATTAATAGATTTAGTAGAAAAGAAATAGTCACAAGTAGTTACACGGAGCGCCTCTATGTGGGCAAAGTGCGTAATACATATTTTGAATTAAACGTCACCAAATTATTTGCCGTGTTTTCCATAATTTCCTCTGAAAATACTGTTATAAAACGGTTACTACTATTGTTATTATTATAGGTATTTATTACGGTTGTATTTCCTTGAAAATCACTTTTTGTATTAAATTCCGAGATGGCTGATTTAAAGTTCTCACTCACTGTCGTGGGGACAGTGGCGGTAAAATGGTATACACATAGTAACATTTGTTTTAATTATTGCAGGTTCGTTTGGTGATTTAGGCGAAATAGACGATGATGTCGAACTTGTTAATTTCTTGAGTAACAATGATATTATTAATGATACTAACGATGGTACCAATTTAGGACGTAAGTCTTGTTTTAATACTATTTAATAAAATCAAACCATTGAAACAAATAATATAATTTATTGTAACTTAGCTGTTAAATTAGTATTTTTTTCTTGGTAGGGACGGAAAGTTTAAATTAATTAATTTTGTTTTTTGTAACAGTCATTGCAAATTCAGAAGTTTGGTGTCAAGCCAATGAAAGTACATTCTAAGAATCTATATTAATATAATATAGTATATAGTAATAGATTTAATTATAAACTACAGTTCAAGTACCTATAAAGCAGGCATATAGCTAGAGGGGGTTGTCATGTGGTCTGGACCCCTTTTCCAAAATTTAAACTCCTTACCAAAATATCATATTATTGGTTACATTAAATTTTATGTTTAGACCCTCCCCTCAAAAAAAAATCTTGGCGACGTGTCTGCTATAAAGAATATAAAGTTCATAATATAGGCTTTTATATAATATTAAATAATAATTTTGAGTGATACATAACTTAGTGTCACTTGATTATGGATTTGTTTTGTTTTTTGTTTTAAATTTCAAATGCTCATGGGTAAGGAATAGAAGTTCAAAACTTTCGATTTTTAACCACTTTCCAGTTAGATCAACTTTATATTTTTCATACCCTCATATTTTTGATGACAATACAATAATCAATAATCACGTTTTCCGTTTTCAAAAAGTATAGAAAATATTTTTTACTGCAAGTGGCTATTCTGAAAAATTTTTCATTATCAAAAAATGCCTCATTAAAAGTTTATTCATATATTATCCACTATAAATATTCCGTGAACAGTTTGTATGTTATCATTCACTATACTTGGTATACTCATATTTAATTTCGATATTAACAAGGTATAATATTTTCCATTATAATGTACCTTTTAGTATAGTTTAAAACATTGTTTTTTTAAATTTGTATTTGCTTATACATAATATTAATGCATAATATTTTCTGTTTAGAAAATGAAAATACTGAAACAATTCAACCTGAAATAATATGTAATTATTAAAAAAAAATTGTATTATTTATACTTAGGGCGTAGTATATACGTATAAGTTATAGATCCCCATTGACCTTTTATATATTATTTACTTATTGTATTAATTTGTTAATAAATAATATATATTAAAAAAAGATGGACATACTTCGCACATGAGTGCAGCCACTGTTGTAGGTGAGAAGTTGCGAAAGTAGGATATAGAAAGAAATTTAATGTAAGCCACGATAAACCATTGCTAACAAAAAAACGATTCTGAGCGGAGTTCAGTTGATAGTGATACTTAAGTGTAAAATAAAAAAATATAATATAATATAAAAATAATAGTTAAAATAATGAATCGAAGTCGAAATTTATTTTATTTTAATATAGCTCGGTCAATAGTATTACTTTGACAATGTGCGTTTTCATGATAACAATGATTGTTTAAAAAAGATTAAAATAATAAAAACTTAATAATAACAAAAAATAAATAAAAACAGTTGCCAATGATAACATTAATTTTAATCTTTTAATATTTTTTAACTTAAAAAACCAGATTTTCTTCATTATATCGAATATTAATGAGAATTTCAAACATTGACTTATCTAAAATACCACCCAGAGAACATTTCCTTTTAGAAAAGGAGTTATACTTAATAATCGAAGAAAGCTCTCTAGTAGAAAAAGTGTTCACATAAAAAAAAATTAACATCATTGTAAAACAAATATATTTCTAGCTCTGCTCAGAATCTAAAATAATAAATATATATTTTATACATGTTATTATAAATTATCGCTTATTTTTAAAAAAGATGTTATTATGCAAAATATCACAGTTTAAGAACGATTATATCTTGCTCTATAAATTAAAATATCGATATTTAGAATTGTTTAAATTGGAACAAAAACCAACATAAAGCATTACTCTATCAGAATATTTTGCAAAAAAATAAAATTCTTGCATTGATTCCTAATTAAATCAGTGAAGTAAGTTTGATTTTTAAAATATTTATTGAACGAATTCAAATTGTTATGATTACATATATAACATATATATTACATATAAATTGTATTATACTAGATTTGAAATGTATATAAATTTCAAGTTATTTTAATAAAAATGTAACGATATTTTTATACGGTAATACATTTCAAAATATGAATACGAGTCCTATTAATTTATTTTACCAATTTATTACACATATTCATTATTGATCCGTCTTTATATAGTTCACAGGGAGTATTCAATCTTGTCACACTCGTCGTCACGCAAAATAAGTTCAAGTAGGTTTAACATTTATTAATTAATAATAATACAAACGAACAAATTAAACATCAATACCTACTGTGAATATTTTGTACTTCTAAAATAATTTTAACATATATAATGTATTTCAAAATAATATTATGTACAAAAGATGATTTAAAAATAAATATCTGTAATTAGAAAAAAATATTTAATTTTTCAAATTTTAAAATATTCTTCTTCTATACCAGAGGTTCCCAAAGTATGGGTCGTGATTATATTTTTTGTTGGTCGCATCATATTTTTAAATATTACATTTTTTAGAATTTGAGTGGAATGAGAAATGTTTTACAATGATATTTATTTTTTTTTTCCATCCGTGAACAACTTTTCTAACTGAAATCTTACTTCGTTTTACAAGTGTATCACTATTTCTGAAAGAAAATCGGACTGGGAGGATACTTTATGGAGGTCATTTTTTGATTTTTTATATTTAGAGTTTTCCCAATAAATGGAAAAATGTACGAAATTTATGTATTATTTAAAAAATATTACGGCCCTTTTTTTTCCATTGAACAAAATTTGTACCAGTAAATTGGATTTATACTTGCAAATGACAGGATGTGACTGAACAAACTTCATAAATCGTCAAGAAATGAAAAATAAACTACAAAAAAAAAATGGGTCATTGATATTATTGTGGGGCGATAAAATTTATATTATTTCCAAAATGGGTGGTGCTTTGGGTAACCCAGTTTGGGAACCTTTGTTTTATACTGTTCATAGATCAGAAAAAGTCTCATCAAACTCAATGACATCCCGAAAAGAAATAAGCAGAAATAGTAGACATAATAATATGCATTATGATGTTATTGATGACATAAACCCTATTTCATGACTCTACGATTATTTTAAATTAAATTTTAATAAAAAAAAAAAAAAAAAAATAACAAAACAAAAAATAACAGATACCATTATTTTATAAATTTTACGGTTTTTCCGAGATTTTCGTATGATTTTCACAACTATAGGAAATCTATAAGAACATATAAAAACATACGCTAAACACAATTTATAAAGACAAAAAAAAAAAAATAACACATAATGACTGGATTTACATTTCTAGTAGAATAGTTGTTCAGACAGAAAAAGCACATTCCAGTAAAGCCAATATATTTCTCGATTCACTTAGAATATAAAACACTATTAGTAAAAATACTAAATGTATTGCATTTTTTTAATGTTTATTGTTATAAATATTTACATCTTTATAGTTCAAAGCTTTAACTCATCTTTATCAAACTCATCGTCATCCGAAGAAAATACAAGTACAAATAGTAAGCATACAATTTATTTATTATTGATATAATGAAACCTGTTAAATGCAATGAGTACATTTTTATATACAAAGAACCTTATTATTATGACACCGCTATAATTATTATAGATTTGGTCTAGAACGGTTTGATAGTATACGACAAAATTATTTATTTATATAAAAAGTTAAACAATTTAAATATTTTTTCACAAACTGAAAAAAACGGTTCCCAAAGACTATATTATTGATATTCCTAATCTATTTAACGCTCATATGCGTACACTATTTGTATACACGGGGTGAAGAAATATTGTTTGAGAACAATTTAATGACATAAGCACTTATTGAAGTAATTACAATGGTTAGTGTGTGCAATTTTTCGTACTCGTAACGTTAAAATACCTAAATAAATGTATATATATAATTCGTATTATATTTTTAAGGAATGTGAACATTCATTGGCTCATCTTATAATTAATATTGTAATTATTAATTATTATTACAACCTACCTAAATATATTTTGTTGCGCCAAAATTGATTATAATAATTTACTGGTTGTTTTATAAATAGTGATAGCTTGTTGATTTTAGATTCTGAGTGTAGCGAGAAATGTATTGGTTTTACAAAGATGTTTATTTTTTATTTTTTTAAACTGTATAAAAAAATTCTACAAGTAAGCTTACTTTGATGTATCGTATACATCAGAGTAGACCCTTTTCTAAAAAGAAATTTTCTTGAGTTGTTACTTTAAGGAGGTCATTTTTCGATTTTGGTTACAACTGGTACTAACCGCAAACTTAAATTTATATTCTTAAAATTTGTGATTAAAACCGAAACCATGATTCATTTTTTCCGAAAAACCAAAACGAAACAGTAACGTTTTGTCAATTCCTGAATTGAATATCTTTTAAAATTCCGTCAATTTTACGATTTCCCTTTATATTTGTACTTAAATGCTTATATAAAAACTATTAAACAATGATCAAAATTTGTTCACCACGAAGTACAGTATTAAATATTTAATTTAATTTAATTTTAATAAAACTTGTGTTAAATTATCAATCATTTCTTCTTAGCCAAAACAATCCTTATAAAATCCAATAAAAATTAAAAATAACTGATATAATACTTTAGAGGTTTTACCATGTTTAGAAAAGGCCAATATAAATATTCTTTCTCAACTTTATGTCCTGCGTTTTTTTTAAACTAAATAAAAAAAAAAAAGATAAAAGATAGAAAATAACCGGAACTATTATTTTGTAAATAATACCGTTATTCCGAGGTTTTCTTATGATTTTCACAACTATTAAAAAAACTATAAGAACAATTAAAAAACTAACTTTTTAGGACACATATAAGACATAATTTTTTTTTAGTAAAGATTCAACGCATAATGACTGAAATTACATTTCTAGTAGAATATTTGTTAAGACAAAAAAAGCAAATTTTATTAAAACCAATAAATTTCTCGCTTTATTCAGAATCTAAAACACTATTGGTAAAAATATTAAAAATATTATATTTTTAATGTTTAATATTATAAATTTATATATCCTTATAGTTCACAGGTCTAATCCATCTTTACCAAATTCCGAAGAAGACACAAGTAGGCATAACATTAATTTATTATTGTTAAAACGAAATCTGTTAAATACCATGAGTACATGTTTATATACTAAGGACATTATTATGTGACACTATTATAATTATTATGAATTTGGTCTAATTTGAAAAAATTAGTAAAAATATTTAATTTTGCAAATATTTTATATTATGTGTCTTTATAGTTCACAGGGGTACCTCAAACTTTCAAAACCTATTATCACCAAGAAAAGAAGATAAAGATGATGACGTGAAATGTATTTATTAATGATTACATAATATAATAAACTAATTATTTATACTAATACAGTTCGTAAATACTCTTCCAAATATTAGTTCATGAGTGTGTGCCACTATTTTAGGATTTTATGTAGGGAGTTGGGATATACAGATACGTAGATTAATTTAATTTATGTCTGTCCTTAATGATAATGAATTTCTTATGAAATACGAAACTCTGCAAATTTTCGTTGAACATGATCTAAAACGCTTATAAAAAAAACTACTACATTACGCTCAACTTTTCTTTTTTTTATCACTTAGAATAACTAGGAACAGTGGGAACGCCCTATGTAGACGTAGAGAAAGAAGCACGCCCATCACTTAGTGCGTCGCAAGATGCACTGCGATAGCCACTACGACTAGTAATAGTCTATGTGGCCTTTTTTATTTTCTTATGATTGCAAAATTTAAATTGAAACTTAAGTCCCCAGAGAAAGTGAATATAATCCCCACGAATAAATAAGGATTAACATTGAAAGGTTGAAAAGATTGAAATATGCCGAGGTTAGGAAACGCTACAATGAAACGGTTAACAAAAGGATTGAGAATGTAAGTATAAAAGACATAAACATAGGCTGGGAGACAATTAGAAGCATTGTTTTAAAGGCGGCTGAAGAATATGTGGGAGCACTTAAAAATGTCAAAAATAGTTGGTATAATGATAACTGCCGAAGAACAATAAAGAAACGATGTAGTGCCAGAGAAAGATACCTCAAACTTGGAACAAGAATCAGTCAAGAACTATTTGTAGCAGAGTGAAAAATTGCAGGAAAGACTTATAGTGAGAAAAAAGGAAGTTCATAAACAATATACTACAAAACTCGGAGAATGATCATAGTAAACGGAGAGTAAGAAACTTCTTCAGAACGATCAAACACTATAAGTAATTTAACTTAGGTATTATTATGTAGGTGAGTAAATTAAGTATTTGTCACAAAATGACGAAGATTCTATGGTACTTACTAGAAATCATTTGGATTTTCTATGAACCAACGACTAATCAACTATTCTACATATTTTAATTTATTTCTTCAACCAATAGTGTTAATAGTTGTAGTACAATAAAAGAGAGCGAGTAGCACCTATTATATTTTATAGATTTCTTGTTTGTATGAACCCGGTTTTTTTTTCTTAGGGGCTTCAGCGCCCTTAATATTATAACTGAAATTGCAAACCCCTGGCTATGATAACGCTAAATAAGTGCATTCTATATAACAAAAGGTTTTTACCTCCTTGTATCTACAAGACTATAAATTATTATTAAGTCTGATTATAACCACCGACCAAAATTACCTACCCACCCCCACACTAAATTAATGGGGGAAGCGCTCCCAATGATTCTTAGGTTCGTGTCGCTGGTTTTAATTAACTTCTATTTAAATTTTAGTGAGCTGTTCAGGTAAGATGATATACATGCACTTAAAAATATTTTATAATGATAATTTTGTAATAAAAGACTTCAATGTCTTGTAAGAATTTATCGTTACCTACCTATTATGTTATTATGTAAACGTAATCTTGCTGAGACAGAAGTTAAAGTGGCTCGAATCCAAGGAAAAGTGCCCTGCCTCAAACTGCATTTAAAAGATGTACTCTTTAACATAATCTTCAAAAGGTACTCAGGTATACTGAAACCTAAGAAGTTGAACAAAATTTAATGATTAATTATTATTCTTCTTTTTCTTCTTCTTTTTCTTCTTATTATTCTTATTCTTCTACTACTTCGTCTTCTTCGTAACTAATTGAGGTCAACCACTCTCGTTTTAAACTTCCATTTGACTCGATCTCCTCCCTCGCCTACATCAGCTATACTCATATTATTCTTAATCACATCCAGCTACACTTAATCCTCTGTTTAAATTTAATGGTTAATTAGGTATTCGCCTAATTTTTAATATGACTATAATATTTAACTGAGGGGCGACATTTCAAACCCAATATTGCAAAAATTATCAAAATTAAGTTTTACATAGATTCTAATAGTAAAAATGACGGGAAATTGAATGGCGTCGTCAGACTTTACCAAAATATACTATTTCCCGAGTAAAATTTAACAGAAAGCTTCATGATTTCTGCAAAACGTAGAGTGGCTTACTTTCAAATTATGTGATTTAGAACAATTTTGTTCGTGTCTTATTTTATATTAGTATAATAAAAAATGTCAGTAAAATAGTTATATTACTAGGTATGACTTTTAACAAATAATCTTCTAAATTTTATTTGTACATTTTTTTTTCTAATCTTTGTTTACTTTTTTTATTTTAAGACTTCAGCTAATATTCTTACAATTAATTAGATTTGTAAATTTTTAGTAAATTTGTAGGTACATATTTAAGATATTTATAAATTACAATATGTAATAAAATATTACGTATATTCTATTATTATTTGATTTTTCACACAGTAATTATTAAACCTTAAATATAAATAAATACTGCGGTGTCCCATAGTATGCTAATGATTCTGTCAATATTAATTCCTTTTTACATTTTTTTTTCAATCTAGTTTCGTGTGAGGACAAATTTTTATTTTCTTCCCTTAATTATTGAAAAAAAACTTCTTATTTTATCATTTATACAAATTTTCAATATAGTCATTTTGTAAAAGACATTATTCTAAAAAAATTGAATGCGACATACATTCATATTCGATCAATAGTTTTTTAGTAAGAGTTGTACTAATTTCTAGAAAATTAACGTACAAACAATTTATTTTCTATAGAACACGTTACGCAATAAAAAATCACAATCAGAATTTTTTTTTCTAATTTTTTTTTTTTCAAAACCTAGGTAAATCAATTATTTTCTGTTAACTTTTCTATATTCATTGTTATTTTTTTTTTTTTGTTCAACTTATCGCCTAATTATAGGTTAAATCAATACTTGTACTGTATTTTATTTGTGATTGGACTTGGTCTGTAATATATATAATAAATAAATAAATAAATAAATAAATAATAGTTGTATTATAACTACCTACAATAGATGGTAATAAGTGATAATTTGATTGATAATAGTAAATAAGTTAATGTATTAACATATTTGGTTGGAAATAATACATTGTGGTGAATTATGTCAAAACGAATGAAGTGGTTGAAATAGTACATTTGGGAGCGATTTAATTCACAAAATCATTATTTAATGCATCTATACTTGAATTTAGGTATAAATAAATATTATAGTTATAGTTTTCGTTTTTTTTTTTTTTTTATTTTAGAATATTTCATATTTTTACTATGACTTTCTATTAAGCTACAACAGAAAATCACTGTTTCCATAAAATGTAAAAAATGACAATTGCACGTTTTATATTGTCGCCTCTCAACTATATCATGAGTTAAGATTTAATTGAATTGAATTAAGATACTTTTTAAATTCGTAACCTATGTACGTTTATTATCATTTTTATATTGTATTTTAATTTTGTTACATTACCTATAATATAACAAACATATAGACATCCTGATTATTAACCCCCGCACTCTAAACATAAAGAAAAAATATTTTCAGTTGTAATATATTATAGCAAATATATTTTAAAAAACTGAAACCATAATGTATTGAATTATTTAATAATGAAATGTATAAATGTATTTAACCAAATTCATAAGCTATAGGTTTCATATATTATGTTCTGCAAATTATGTCAACATATGAAGTATTTTTAATGGTTTATAATTTTATATAAACTGTTTAAACAGAGACATTAAATGAGGCCGGATTTAAATGTAAGTAACCTGATATGTAGTACGAAAATAATATACGTATATATATATATAGATTATAAAATAATCATTCACTCATTTTTTTCAACAAACGATCTACTGATATAGCTTGCGAATATAAATTGTAGAAATAAAATATATTATTATATTTACTGTTTATCATTATTGCAAGTAAAACATACTTTAATAGAAATTTTTTTTTTCTATAGATAATCGTGGTATAGAAAATGCTGCTGTGGCGTTATTATATCATAGTAAGTATGTTAGTATATCAGTAAATTGTATAGTAAAGAAAATGGTGTTGAGGCCAAATGTAATATGTCACAAATTCCAATTTTTTCAGGAAAATAATTTAAAATTCTTGAATTTTTCAAATCCCTAGTCAGCCACTCCCATCTTAAACTTCCACTTGACCCTATTCCGTACATCGTCCTCGCATACACCCGTCATCCTCAATTTCCAATTACATCCAACTACCTCTTTTTCGGTCTTCAGAGGAAGCCCCCTCTTTTCTCCTATGATTATTTTTATTGTAATCCTTACTACTGCTGATTTCTTTCTCCTTATGACATTCCCAAACCATCTCAATCTATTTTCTTGAATCCTCACCTAACCTACTTCTTATGTACTCATTACCTACCATCTTCTCTTCCTATCTTATCTCGTCACACTACCCATCCATCTAAAATTTATCATTTTTGCTATAGTCATTTTCTATTCTATTTGTCTATCTACCGCCCAACATTCTGAACCATGAAGCCAGACTCTTGTAGAACTTACCTTTAGGTATCATTGGAATCCTCTTGATTATTTCAGAAAGCATTAAATTTTTCAGGAATTTGGTTTTTAGAAAATTTAAGAAACAAGTTACTCTAATATTTTATATCTATGTTATTTTTTGCTACCCTAATTTTTGGATGTAAAACCACTACTTACTTTTGATTTTCAATTTCAAACAAACTGTCCACACAAATGAAACATTTTAATATAATCAGTAGGTACTGGAATTAAATAATTTTCGGGTTAAACACACGATAAAGTAACTTTGAAATTTTGTCATTGTAGAGAATTTCTTTAACTTTATTTAGATTTCTACGATTAAAAGTATTTATTAATTATGTATATATATTGATATTATTAATTAACTAATTAATTAAATTAATAAATTGATAAAAAAGAATTACCAACATAGTTTAATATGATAGTACTAAGTACAAAAACTATATAGGTACTAGAAACACGTGGCTGAAACATTCTGTCCATACTGATAAACTTGTTGAGAAACATATTTCCCCATGTTTCAATTTTTACTTATACACGAAACAAATAGGAACTTTTGTTGCTGACAACATTTGGAAATATTTAACAATTTTAAATCAGAAACATGTTGCAACTGAAAAAGTTGCTTTATGTTGATCTAGTGTAGACCCGGCTAAAGGTGAATTTTTATACTCCATAAAAAACAATGTCATAAACCTATAGGAATCACCCACCTGGTCTTTCTACCGGTAGAAGTTTGAGGCCGGCGTTCGCTTAACTCGTAGCACCATACGATTATGTTCTTGTAAGGTTGAAAATTGGCCTGCTGAATATTACATGAAATGATATTTAAAATATGTTCAGCCCTCCGCTTTCCCACATGGAACGTGTACATCAATTTAGGTACACGTTATTATCATAATTTATTTATCGTTTTTATCGCATAGTGTATGAACAAGCTGAGAAAGAACATGTAGGTAAGTACTTACCTATTACAACCTGCATTCTATCAGAACCGGTGTGAAATATTCTGCCACCCCAAGCAAATACTTATATTTATAGTTACCCTTATAATTTAAGCCACCCTAGCATAGTATATTATATACGATTTTCACATCTTATGACAAAATTTCATCGCCTCCAAAATATATTACACGCGTTTTTATAAATGGGATCTGATAGATCCTCACGCGACTATGGACGTTAAAAAAATGCACGTGACTGCTTAAAGGATAATTTAATAGTAACAATTTACCATATAGTTAACCCTACTATCTACTACTAATCCTACTAGTATACTACTATATTATTTGTTTACAGTTTTTTTATCGATGTATATCAAATATCTATACGATGCACTTGAAAATTCAGAGAAAAATTGTATGTATTATTAATTATTATTCGTTAATTATTATACTCTATTCATAAAAGTAGAAACTAGTAGCCAACTCAGTGATAATAACGTTTTAAATTTTTATATCCAGTTGAAATATTAATATATAACTGCACTAATGAGTAGGCCATTCTATGACAGTGTTTCTTAACCTTTTTACTGTCGCAACCCCCTTAAATGAATATTTAATTTGTTAAGCTACCCTTAAATATATATTTTATACATGGCAATCCAATATTTTATATTTTTGGTGGCCTTAAATATTTAATTGATGATCCCTTCAACCAATATAGACATATGGTATACTAATCTTGGGCTCCGCAAATAACTCAAATAAAAGAACTATACAAACATTCCAAAACATTTGTCTACGGTTAATCATAAGTTGCACCTTGGTTCGTCTTAAACAAGACCCTAAATTCTGACCTTAAATTACCTTCCATAAACGAAACTACTGCTACCTATTATAAACGCTTTCACGCCAAACTACTATATATTCCAAACTAACTAATCAATGAATTAGCTTCACTAACACTTCCTGGAAACCCTAACAGATGCCTCAAAAGAAACTGATGCTGAGAATTGAAAACTAATAACTTAAAAATATTACAAAGTGTCACATATGTGTGATTTCCTCTTCATGTTTATATAAATGTCAACTGTCTGTAAATTATTAATATAACTTATTGTACATTCTGTATAGATAGTAATTTTTCAAATAAAGCTTTTAAAAAAAAAATTCCTATTCGCCACAAGGTGAAAACAAAAAAAAAATGATTGAAATATATACTTTTAGTCCTTATTCCAATGAGTAATATAAAAAAAACCAGAATTTGATTATCTTTATTATCTCTAGAGATGTTACTGTGAGTAGGACCGTGTCTTCCCACGTCACTAACTCCCATTTTGCCGACAAATACATCGGTTATATTACTATTTTTAATTGAAATATTATTGAATTGAAATTATTATTACTAAAGAAATTCCATAACCACAATTGCGGCGAAAAGTATTGATTATTTTTGAAATTTATTTTGTTTGAAAACTTAAAAAACAAATATTACTGAAATTGTAAATATTAACTTTTTTTTTGTCACACTTATTTTGGAGGGTGAAACGATTACCTAATTTTGATTTTCAAATAGCAACCTATGTTGAAAATGAATTAAATATATGGAGTATTAGTTAGAATACATTTTAGTGTGGACATTTTTAATTTCCATCAATCCATTGACCGAATATTTCACTTTTAACTTTTGGTCGGAGGAGAGTAGTGGTGCATTTTTAAAACTCCGCGCGCCGTACCGTCACATAAATGATGTTCCACTACTCTCCCCCGACCCAAACTTAAAAGTGGTGAAATATCTCGTCAACGGATTGACGGAAATTAAACATTTCAATACGAAAATATATTTTAACTAATACTCCGTCTATATATGTGATTTTTAATATAGGTTACTATTTGAAAATCAAAAGTAGATAGCCGTTTCACCCCAAAAAATAATGTAAATATAAAATTGTAGAGCTACTTGTTTTTTAAATGTTCTATAAAGTATTCCGAAAAAGTTAATACATTCCGGTATAATGAGTGTTTAACGATAAAAGAATCACCCGGTATATATAATATACGAATATATTCCTTGTAAAGTCCTATATATATATATGTAAATATATAATTTTCAATTTTTATTTATTTTTGTCCTGTCCTAATTTTTACTAATTTTAAATTTTGTTCGGACATTTTTTTATTACTTAAATACAAAAATATGAAAGAAAAAATATATACCTTTCAGATGAGCGACTTTTAATGGGTTCAAAGGCTTGGTGTAAGCATAATTTATTTCATTTATTTATTTATATATCTTTTAATTCTGAGAAGAAGCACTGTGAAGAATGTACTGAGTTTGCCATATGTTTTTTTTTCAGTCTATTAATAATTTGTCTACCAAAATTCCTCTTCTTATTATCGAATATTGCATCTTTTCTGAAAATAAAATGTTATGAATTTAGTGCATTAGAAGATCCATTCTCTAGTTTTTTTTTAGAAACCTAAAAATGTATGGTAATTGTTTCATTATTTTCGGTTTTATATTTTGGATATTAGATTAAAAATAATCATAGAAACCTGACATTTTCACAAAACACTTATATAAGCTTTTTTTAGATGTGTTCAAATTAAAACACTCTATAAAAACTGTATATATTTATTCGTTTTTATACTTAATATGCAACTACCCTAAATATATAATTTGTGATGTATGTTTGGTTTATCAACTACAGTATTTTAATACGTATAGGGAGGATATTTTATTATTTTTTATTATTATTTTATTATTCTAGGTTGTGTGGGTAAGATATATTATATAAATATCCTATAAGTACGAGTATATGTATCCATTTATAAATTATTTTTTACTGTAACTTTTTTTTAAAAAAAGTACGATCCAATTATTGAAATGTATGGACAAAAATTGCACGTGAAAATTATTGAAAATAAAAAATTATAAATATTAATGTCCTTCTTCTTGAGAACGAAGATATAAATTATAGGTACCTAGCAAAAAAATATTGCAGAAATCCACAATATTGGAAAAAATAATCTGTGTCAGTTTTAATTATTTAGATCCTTGTAAAAAACAAAAATATTTCGATAAATGTATATTACATGAAAAATTTAATACAACGTTCAACTTAATATTATAACAGAATGCTTAACTACAGGTGGATATTATGGTAAGATTTAATGTCATTTATTTTCTAAAATACACCAATTTTAATTTTTGGTATGATTTTTGGTCGGTTTTCGTTATTACGGTTATTAATTACTGCAAAGTTGTATAAGTTGACTTATATTAGCATTTTAAAATAACAAATTAATATTTATCAATATTAAAGTTGTATTCAGTATACTCAAGGAACATACTGAAGAAATGTTGGGTTATGTTAACAAAATATAAAACTATCTTGCTGAAACGCATTTTGTTTCCTAAAATTGTTTCTATTAAAATTATATCGTAAATGATCTAATAAAAAAAATAGTGCAAAGTTTTTCATTGATATTGTAATTTCACAAAATTTAGGTAAATAAAATCTGTATGAGAGATGTAACTGGGAGATTGTTGGAAGTGGAAGTTTTTCTACTAACTGCTAATTAAAAGCAATTTGAAAACTGGCCTTAAAAGGCATAAATAAAACAAATTTTAATAATAATAATAACTATAATGATACGAAGATAGATTTTTAATACCTAATAAAACCAATTCATTTATCGGGAAAATAGGAGTAAATGACATGGGAACTAACATAGTATATTATTCATTATGTTACATATTATAATACCAGAGAAACTAAAATAATTTTTCATCCAGCTGACTTAGATGGTGCGTCTAATTATTACATGGTGATAGTAAATACATGGAGTAAGTGATAAAAATTATGAATATAATGTACACATTTTCTTTTCGATTTCTTACGTTATAACAATTTGTATAACTAAAATATTTTTCTTTAAATACCTACTATTTGTTTTCACACTCACTACACTCACTCACTGATACATTACATTAACTTTCAAATAAATTAAATAAACTATCTTTTATAATAATATTCACTCTTATTAAGTTATTAAGTGCGCCCGTAGAATAAATCCCACCTGTTGTAACCGGGTAAATTAATTTGTTGACGCGGACGAAACGTTAATTTATCGTAAATTAAAATTACCCACAATCGTGACTATAATATTAATATTTCATAGAAACCATTTAGTATTGACATCACTGTCATAATATGGCATACATGGTATACATATTATTTTATACATTATATTTCCAAAGCAAATTAATTATTGATAATTTCAAATGAAGAATGTAAAAATTAGTTTCGATTTTTTATTGAGTAGGTATTAATGAAAGGTATTACTAGGTATTTTGGTACTAGTTATTTTTAAAAAGGAACTCTTAAAGAAAGAGGAATGGAAACGATTTTTTTTTTTAAAGGAACACTGTATATTGTACACTATATATAAATATAAAAATCAAACTAAATGGCTATTAATAGAAATAAAATGAAATCGTTGTATGTTACCAAGTTGTTCAAATTATTATTTGTATTTCAATTTTCTAGAACTTGATTGTGATAGAATAGAAGAAAATGGTAAGGCTGCATACATTAACTACATTAATAGTTTAAATGTAAAGTTTTTTATTACTGAAAATTATTAAATAATGCTGAATCAAAATATAATGTACCTTAATCAAATATATTTTTATTTTATAGGACTTGTAAAGCAATACTGCGTATATCTTGAAAACAATTATTCTCTTAATGGTAGGTTTTATTCAAATAAGAATAACGCGCAGGTATAATAAATTTCATACACTTTCAAAAATCGATGTTTTCATGAAATGAATAACCCGGGCCGCTTGTAAACCTTATTCACGGAACTCGTTCTTATAGATATACCTAATTATTATAAACTAAAATTGTACAAAATAATATAAGTAAACTATTTCTAAACCTATTTAGCCAATAAAACGCTTTTACTTGAGACTATTTTACAAGTACCTTGATTGTGTAGTAAAATTAATTACTATAGTAAACAACTTATTTGTGTTAGTAGCGCAAATGTCCAAAGATTATAATTTTTAAGGTTTCAATGCTGAATAGTTTACATTATTTGCTTATATTTTAGTACGTAAATTGAGGGAGAGGCTGGCTGGCTTAAATGCATTCTTACATATTAGGCATCTTAGGCATCTTACAACAATAAGAAAATGTATAAGGTTTACTAAGAATTGCCATAAATTTCGATCGAATTCATTATCATTTATACTTATATCGTGATTTGATAATATTCTATTGTTCTTTAAAGTTGCGTATAAAATATGAATACGCAATAATATTTATAATTTTTTTCAATCAAAAACTTTACATTTAGGGTGAATATAAACGTACATACATACCTATTTTACGCTGCAAATGTTATCAAAAAATCAATAAAAATAATTTAGTCACCACCATTCAATATGTTAAAGTACGGCACAACAAATTTAATTCGTTGCAAGAATACAAAAATTATAACTAAATATTACTTATTACTATAAATCGTAATACTAGTACCAAAAATATACTACTACTGAATTTAAATAGTAGGCGTAGAAAGAACACACGGGTACCTTCTAATTAACATATAAAATAAAATAAAAAACTGTAATTTAATAATTTAACCAAATTTAAAAAAATATATGCATAATAATATATTTCTATTAGAAATCTACTAGAATTTCTACTAGAAATGGACTAATACTAAATTCAATGAAAAATATAATATGACTGTTTTTTCATCTCACCTGTGGGTAAATAGAAACACCAAATTTATAAATATAAATAAAAGTATACATTTCATAATTGGTTTATATTTATAAAATATTAAATCCTTTTGTATAGCATCATTTCCGAAATTTGAAAAAAATGTAATATGTACTAGGGATGGGAGCGGCCACTGTTATAGGTAAAAAGTTGGGAAGGTAGGATACATAAGGTTATTTCATTAAATTACAACAATAAACCATTGCTTGACGAAAGACGATTTCGAGAGCACTTCGGTATTACATAATTTAAAGTGTCGTCATTTTTTTTGCGATTTTCGTTTAAATTTGATTTCAAAACGCTTATTGAAAAAAAAAAAAAAGTCGTCCAATGATTTTGGAAATTTTACCACGTCTAAGTAAGTCCAATATAAGTATTATTACCAAGTTTTAAGACTGCATGTACTCTAACCGAATTACAGCAAAAATTAAAATTTCTTAAAAGCTCTAAAGTGGATCGAAAATTAAATAATTTTTTCTAGTAGAAAACGTCGTCCGTGTTTTTGTAAAATAATGAAATCATGAAATTGTACGTTTTCCTAAGTTTTTTCCTATTTCAGTATATTTATTTAAAAAATGGCGTCAAAAATCAAAAAATAACCGTTTTATAGTACAATCTAAACAACTTGAGCTTTCAGGAAATGTACTACACGTAAAAATCGGAGCAAGTTTACTAGGAAAAAACGTGTCCACAGACTAAAACAAAGAAAAAAAAAAGAAATAATCTTAGTAAATCAATAATTCTCGCTACGCTCGGAATTTAAAAGTGTGAAAGAGTTAATACTTTCCAAGGTCATAATCTTGATCACCATTTATAAGTACAATGAATTTATTTAACTAAAACCTGTACAACCTATACAGTATACACTTTAACAAACCTAAAAAAAAACCTATACAAGTGACGAAATCAAGGGAAACATGGCCAGCCCTCCAAAATCAAAACGGCTTTATTGGTTATTTCGGTTATTTTACTGCTAGCCTATTTTACCCATTTAGTTTTTATGTATGCTATTAAACATTTAAAAACAATTAATACTACCATATTTAATTTAATATTGTTTTATTTATTTAGAGGAGAACAACAAGCTCGGTCTATTTGGCCCAACTGAATGGTGTAAATTTAAGATCAAAGAGAATGAGAACGTATTTAAGTAGACATTAGTAATTATCTAGTAAATATAAAGAGTATAAATAAATATACCTTTTTTTTTTTTTTTTTTTTATAAAAATTCATAACATTTTAAATCTAACGAAATATATATATATAAAAAAATTAGAAAATTAGTTATGATGTACTTATTAATATATTTATTAAATGTGTGCTTGTAATGTCCGAAAATATATACATTTATGTTTAATAAATTAGTAATTTTTACTATTTCAAATTTGATTTTTCTATCAGATTATGAAATTATCTTTAGATATCAAAAAACGACTTTCTCTGTTAGTGTAAATATGAATTCTTCATGCATAACTCGAAATTGATGATCAGTTAAAAATAATTCAAAAAGTGCACACCAAGTATGTGGCAGTTGATTACGCAATTTGATGAGGAAATCCTTGTACCAGATTTTGACAAAAGCCTGAACTACGTCAAGGAACACTCCACAGCAGTAATCTTTTTCTTCAAGAGCTTTACTTATAATGTTAGTGAAGCAATGGACTTGATCGATTGTCGAATATTTACTGTGGAATCCAATCTGATTGTCCGATATAAAATGTTTTTCTTCTATGATTGGTTTTAAACGTTTAAGTAAAAGTTTCTCTAAGAGTTTAGACAAACTTGGAAAGTGTGATATTGACCGGTATGATATGACATCTTCTGATGGTTTTCCCGGGTTGAACAACATAACTACTTGTGCCCGTTTCCATTGTTCTGGAATGTATTCCAAGCGCAAAATAGCAATAGTTATGTGCTTAGGATGAATGATGAACGAAAAGTTTTTTTGGAATTTATTTTATAAAATTATATTTTATTATATAGCGAAATATATATCGTACATAATATTACATACGTGTATAATGAGTACATTTAATTAAATCCCCTATACAGAATATCTAGGACGTAACTGTAATAAGCTACCATAGTTTAAATAAGTTATATTTAAACTATGGACTCTCCCCACCAAGAAAAATTTGAAAATACGCCACTGGTTTCTGAACCAATGGCCATTAGAACAAATATTTTGTGGAACAAATTTTAAAAGCCCAAACCGATATACCTTAGTTCGTAATAATCGTGGTTATACTCTATAGACTTGACGTGACCATACGTCTTACTTTCGGCGGGATAGTCCCACTTTTGAGCTCTGTGTCCCGCTGTCCCTAAATAACGCAAAATTGTTCCACTTTGAAAAAAAGGTCTGTGGAAATGCATTCTATCGAAAAAGGGCACGTGTTTATTGTTCGCAGCACAACCAAATATGGAACATAACACACAGAAGGTAACATTTTAAAAATGGTCCAGTTAGAGCCATTTTAGTAATTTATCTAAAGCGGATCGCTTATGGGCCATTGCAATTTCAAAGATTAATTCCAAATGTAATTCTAATGAGTTCATGATAAAAACCGTTTATTTTATTAGTGATATAAACAGTTTTTTTTTTTTTTTTTTACTGCCTGGTATATTTCGACCAATGGTTATTACCAGTAGGTAATAACAAAAAATCTGCGCAAATTAATTTTAATAAAAATGTTAATCAATAAATGAAAGATCATAAGATTCATGATTACTGTATTTGATTCGACAACTAAATACAATAGTACCTACTCACTGTGGGTCTACTCGTTTGAAAAAAAAAAAAAATAGAAATCCAGCAACTATTTAAATGCTAACCTGTTTAAGCAGTATTCAATCCAGGTGTATATTATTATATACCTATATATTTTGTGTGCACCCCTGTTAAATGCTAGTAAATTAATAATTAATTAAATAATTAATTGTCTAGATTCAACATTGTGTTTAAGAAATTTTATTTTATAATTTTTATAATAAATAAACATAATACAATATTACGTTTATTAGATACTTATGTATTAAATCCAAAATTTTAATTTAGATATGAATTATTTGTTTTATTACGCTCTATACTTTTATTGTAATTTAAAATATTATTTTTACTGTTCTATGCGAATAATAACAATAATAATTGTTATCGAAAAAATTATGGTCTTGTTATCTATGGGCTATCTTTAATTTACTGTCGTCCACGTTTTTTTTTATCTATGGTCCATGATCCAAACATTCTTCTAAGACCACGATTATAGATATACCTATAGTCTATATCCATAATCATGTCCAAGACCATGTTGTGGTCATATCATATAGATAATAAAAGTTGTATTATCTATGAGTCATATATTGTGTGATTGTGTGTTATCAATGGGTATTTTGTTAAAGAATATTATCTACAAATTTACATTTATGATTTGTGGCTACACGTGAATACATGATTATTGCTTATAATTATTATGATAGTTACAAGATTGTAAATCTTTTCCTTTTTTTTTTTTTTTTATGTTTTTCCCTGTTTACCTTTTTAATTATTGATCACTAGTTTAATTTGTTACTGACAAACGTTTTTAATAAAACCTGTAGTTAAATTTTCTTTTTATGTAAGTATTTTATAGAAACAAAGGTTTTTATGGCCTTAGTTAAACCTTTTCAAATATTACAAATAATATTATTTAATATATAGAGTATCAACTAAATACCTTAAATATACAATTTTCTAATACCTACCAACCCATCAATTTTTACATTCAAAATACCTAATTTAAATTTTCATTTAAAATTTACATAATATATAGTTAAAAATATTAGTTTTTTGTACCTACCAAACTTTTTATTGGAGAAAAATTAAATTTTATCTTTAGCCAGATATATAAACAATTGAATAGTTTGTCAAAAACGTTTATTTGTGATTTAGAATAAATATTATAAATTGAACTGTTTATAAAAAAAAAAAAACTTTCTGAATTTAGTGTAAATCTTTGGTTATAAAATCAGTATTAATTAAATGTCTACTATTTTACAATATTAAAACAATTTGATTTGATCCATTTAATTATTATTATTTTTTTTTGTGTTTACTGATATTAGATATAGTTTACAATGGATTTAAGTGATGATGACTTTTATGATTCTGACCAAAGTGATGTAGGTGCCCAAAGTTTACATGCTATGCTCAAAAAAACTCTTTATGACAAAGATGATTTCGATGAATATGAGGAACAAAATGTTGATGAAGAAGAAGCTTTGGGTAATATACAAGAGGAAGTACTTGGTAACATCACTGATAATATTCAAGAAGAAGTTGTCCTAGGCCCTATTAATAGTCAAAAGGAAGAAAAAGAAGAACATTTAATAGATCCAAATGTATCAATTGTAAAAAAATTAGATGAAGCTGAAGAGGTAGTTTTAGCTCCAGATTTATTAGGAGAGTTGGAAACCAAACATTTTTTTGATGCACTTGATAATGATGACTTTGAACCTTTAAAAAAAAAACCAAAAGTAGACCATAATGATGAAAATCCACAAAATACTATTATTATGCATGTACCTCAATTCATTCGGTGTAATAAAGGTGGTCAATCTATTCAAGTTCAGTGAGTAATTACAATATGTCTTCTAAAGGTCAATCAAATTTAATTATGATGTTAATTAAATTTTATCTCATAGAAACATTGTATGCGGTGCAAATATGGGATGTACATTGGACCTCGTCAGAATTGTTTTATGGACTAGTAACTCTGAATATAATCCACGGCGATTCAATGGATTGATAATGCGTCTACGGCAACCTAATGTTACAAGCCTTTTATTTCCATCTGGAAAAATGATAATGCAAGGCGCTAAAGATGACCGAACAGGAAATTTAGGTTGTCGAAAAGTTGCAAAAATTTTAGAAAGACTTGGGCACGACGTTAGTGTAGTTTAATTTATAAATTAATTCAGCAATTAATTTTTAAACATTTCTGTAGGTAAAATTCAGTGGCTATACTGTACATAATATTGTATGCACATGGGATGTTGGTTTTCCTATAATGTTAGAAGAATTGAATACTGCCCATTCACAATTTACCAGGTATAAATATTTAATTAGTTTTTGGTTTACAATTCCTTCTAAAAATGTATTTATACTTTACATTTAATTGATATTAAATATGATTAATAAATAAAAACTTTTAAGTATTAATTTTGGTATTATTGTTCTGTAATACTAACAGTCAGTTTGGTTTTAACCATCAATCTATTTAGTATGTTTCTCGTTCTAATCTTAAAATGTTTACAAAATACATGTGTGTTATTTACACATAATTAACATGATTTAGAAATAAGAATAATACATATAATACATAATTTAACTTTAATTACATTGAAATAACAATTTATTTAATGTAGAATGTTTATTTATATAGTTTTGAGCCAGAAGTATTTCCTGCCTTAATTTATCGGATGGTCAGACCACGAGCCGTGTTTTTGATGTTTGTAAATGGAAAAATAGTATTAACAGGTACTGTTTTTTTATAAAATACTTTTTAAAATAATATTTTATTTTTATGATATAAACATAATGTACATATGGTACAGGCAAAGCAAAAAGTTCAGACATTCCCTGTGGACTGGAGCCCGGTTATTATAAAACTGATTTTATACTTAAAATTGTTCTTTTTTATTTTTAAAAATATTATTTAAAATATGTTTTATTACCTATGATGTATTGTGCATATGTCTTCAATAATGGGAAGAAAAACAATTACTATTTAAGATAATTTGATTTGCCTGACAAACTATCATAAGGAGGTTAAATGTGTTGTGTCCACTGATATATACAACAAATATTTGGGCCAGTTGGCAATTTTGTTTGGCCCAATTGCTAAAATTAAACAAAATAATACATATATTAGCCCATTCTAGATGTTACACAATTTAAAAATCATTAACTATTAATAACCGTTTAAAATTGTCTATTTTGTTTAGTTTTATTTGGATGATTGTAATTTATTTTGTTGCTAGAAATGAATACATTCTTCAATTTAAGTAGATATATGATATAATATGATATTAATATAATTTCTGCTGTTTTTGCTTGATTTTACAACTGCTCAGTTTCATTTTCGTTAACTATAATTCATTGTTACTCATAAATATAAATTAAATTTCCCCCATACATATCCTACCTATTCAACTTTTCACCTACAACAATTATCTTACCATGAGCATTGATCAGTATATTTTTTAGATTCTGAGTGAAGTGAGGAATTTAGTGGTTTTACAATGATAATTATTTTTTTTTTATGTGAACACTTTTTCTACTTGAAAGCATACTCTGATTATTGAATATAGCACCGTTTCTGAAAAGAAATGTTCTCTGGGTGGTATTTTAGAGTCATTTTTTGAAATTCTCTTTCATATTCAAGATAATGATGAAATCCTGGTTCTTTAGGTTAAAAAGATTGAAAGATTAAAAATAGGGTTGTCATCGGCAACCGTTTTTATTTATTTTTTATTATTATTATGTTTTATTATTTTAAATCTTTTTCAACAATCATTGTTGTCATGGAAACTCACATTGTTGTAATAATTTTACCATAATATGACATAATATAATATATTGTTGACAAAGCAACACTATCAACTGAACTCCGCTCAGAATCGTTTTTTTCCCGTTAGCAATGGTTTATTGTTGATTACAGATATACATTAAATTCCTGTCAGTTTTTTTTTTTTAATTTTTTTAAATGCCTCCCTAAAAATATAAATTTTTCTCAAACCATCCATGAATAATAAAAATTAAATATTTTAAATATAATGCAATATGTAATATTTTATTATTTTTAACAATATCTTAGTTTTCCGAGTATTAATGTAGGTATCAAAAGCAATGATGTAACTACTACACATAATTATTTTTTCACGTTGAGTTTGTACTGATATTTAGAGTTAATGCACCTTATGCTAAAATTCAAATATTAATTTAATATTTTACTGTATAGTTAATTAAAAAATGTATTTATTGCAGGTCTTAAGACAAAAGCAGATATTAAGGAGTCTGTGTTTTTGATGCAGGAAGTGTTAAACCATTTCAGAAAAACATGAAAACAAAATAAATCTCTGTTTGGTTTGTTAATTTATTTGTTTTTAGATATTCTTCTTTTCTTTCCAATCAATTTTTTTTTTTCTTTTGTTGACACCTACCCTGAAAAATATCCACTTAGGTTTAGTTAACGCCCATTATTATTTAGATAGAAGAATAATATAACAAAAAAAAGAGAAATGATGGCAGGCATCAAAATATTGATGCCTGGCATTTTGATGTTTATTTGATATAAACCAATGTTTTTTATTTTAAATTGAATTAAGTTATTTAATATTGCAATGTTAATTTTATTTAGAATATTCTTAATATTAAGAAACTACCTATAGTAGTGTTATATATTTATATTTTTAATAAAAACCTTTTTTAATAGAACTTATAATTTTCATTTAATACTTAAACACAGTATTACTATTTTATTCTTTTTTTAAAAATGATTTCTTTAAAGTTATGTCTTAGTGTTTAATTAATAGTTGACAATTAACTAAGTATAGAGTTACTTTTTAAACATTGTTATTGTCAAATAACTATTATAGATGACTTAAAAAATATGATATTACACATTATTGAACTACTTAAAACTAAATTAATACTACATATTTTTTGATTTTAGATTTTAAGTGGAGTGCAAATATATTATTTTTTCTAAAAAGGAAATGTTTTTGATTTCTTATGTAATTTTCTTAATAATTGGGGAAAATACTGAAAAGCATTACTGATTTCATTATTTTTGATTTAGTTTTTTTTTTAAATCTATTTAAAAATGAAAAAAATGTTTGCAAATCCTGATTTGTAACAATCAAAAATTATAATTCTGTATAATCCAGTATAATTCTAAATAATAGGTATAATACTTATGCTTGCATTTCTTGTATGTTTTTATTATAATTGTATGTTCCAAAAGTTACAGGTACAATATACATACATTATTATGTATTTCATTTTAATTATATGTATACTAATTTAATAATGATTTTAATTTCAGGTTAATATGAAAATGAAATTAGTAGATTTTCTCTGCTTCTTTATTTTAAATTTACGTATAAATATAGAATCATTAAAAAAAAAAAAAAAAATGTCATGGAATCGGTTAATAGAATCAAAATGTCCCGAACCAGTGTGATCACATTAAATTCACTATATTTTTAAAAATTGTGTTCATCATTTCTGACTTTGGTTATAAGTTTACCTGGAACCCAGTGTTAAACGCTCACCCGCAAGTCGCAAGTTTCCTGAACTACATAAAGTTCCATCAATAAATGATTATGAACAAGTTGGAGGGAAAGTGGTTGCAATTAACCATTAAGGAGCAAACAAAAGGGATGATATCTGTGATCTATTCCATATGCATTTAGTATAAATTCAAATACCTACCACTTGAACAATTTGTATTTATTTAAATTAACTATTATACAGGTTTTAACTGTACATGTCTTTTTATTATTATTAAATAAAATAAATATTGTTCAAAATATGGAGTACCTAGATTTGGGTATTATTACAATTTATAAAAATAAAATGTTACATATTTAATTTAAATAAGTATAAAATGCATATATTGGTAAATATGTCATCAATTAAAAAGGAATATTTGTAACAATAGTAGAAGCAAATTAAATTATAGATATAAATACATAATAACATGTCCTGACCGATTGATTCATCATCGCCTAACCCACTCCACTGTAAGAATCGGCCTGAAATTTGGCATACATATAACTTATGACAGCATTCGTTAAGTGGATTTTTGAAAATTTAACCCCAAAAAGGGTAAAATAGGGGGTTTAAGTATTTTTAGTACGAATATATTATTTATTTATTTATTTTTGTTTAACTGTGGGTATTCTCGGTGACATGGATAAAATAAAAAAAAAAACAGCCCGGGCGAAGCTGGACGGGACAGCTAGCTGGAAGGAGGGTATTTGGTATTTTTGCAACATTAATTAAATTTCATATGTTGGTTTATAGATGGTGGTTACCTGGTGATATTGATGTTAATTTTATTGTCATAAACGAGAAAACTATTATTATCATTATTATTTACACTATTATCTAGCAATAGCAAAGCATTGCCAGGTCAGCTGGTATGAACATACTGAGTGATTCTTTTATCGTTAACTCTCATTATCTCGTAAATATAACATTTTTTCGAAATCTGTTTTATAGAAAATTTAAGAAACAAGCAGCTCTACAATTTTACATTTACATTATTTTTTGTCACTCTAAGTTTTGGGGGGTAACCTATATTGAAAATGTCAACCCTACAATACATGACTTTTATTTTAGATTCCGAGCGTAGCGAAGGAGCTATTGGTTTTACAATGCTGTATATTTTTTTTTCTTTGTTTTAATCTTTGGACACGTTTTTTTCTAGTAAACTTGCTACGATTTTACGTGTAGCACATTTTATGAAAGCTCCAAGTTGTTTAGATTGTACTTTGAAGTAGTCACTTTTTGATTTTCGACGCCATTAATCGAAAAATCACAAGATACCTTTTTTGTTGTCTTTTTGATTTACTTTCTTACGGCATCATCGCCATAATCATCGGATGATTTTTTTTTTTTTAATAAGCGTTTTGAAATCAAATTTAAACGAAAATCGCAAAAAAGAGTTACGGCACTACAAATTATGTATTACCGAACTGCATTTAGAATCGTCTTTCGTCAAGTAATGGTTTATTGTTGCTTACAGATATAAATGAAATAACCTTATGTATCCTACCTTCCCAACTTCACACCTACAACAGTGGCCGTTCCCATTTTCTTTTTTTCTTATGTTTTTGTCCATTGAGCACTTTTATTTACACTTTTACATTACATTACATACTTTGACATTTTCACTTTTATTTAAAAAAAAAATTTTTTTTTAAATTTAATTTAGATAAAAGTCATTTTTTACATTGTTGCCGGTAGGCAACATCATGCACTCATGGTTATATTTTGTTTTAAAAGAATAATGTTTTATAGACAATACAAAACATTATAATCTGTAAATAACATAATGTATTGTAAGGATAAATAGACGGAGTATGAGTTAAAATACATTTCGGTGCTGACATTTTTAGTTTCCGTCAATCCGTTAACAAGATATTCCACTTTTAAGTTTGGATCAGGGGAGAGTAGTGGAGCATTATTTGATGATATGCATTTATTTACTCATCTCTAGTACCTATCTCACTATAGTACTATAGTACTGTCTCAAGTAGGTATGTACTGACGAGAACCGTTTAGTTTATTAGTGATATAAGTAAACCGTTGTTTTTTGTTTTACTTTCTGATAGCTCAATAGCGTCCAAAACAAACACCTTAATTTGATTGATTGATTATGTTATCTTTAAACATTATTAAATACAATTAATAAATTATATTTATTTCCTCTGAAACTATATGTATGGATTATTAATATTTGTACATAAAGGAAGGTGCCTAAAATCCTATATACGTAGTAGAAATACGAAAATAGTCTATACAAAATGTATAACTAACTGGTACCTACATAATTAAAATTCAAAATTATATAGATACCTAACTGTCTACCTATCTACAATACAATCAACCATAATATGAGCGAATACTATCGTGTACCTAGCCAGCTATGAAGTATAAAAAGAAGTATTTTATAATGATAACCGATTAGGGTTAGTTTGTTTTGTTATAATTGTTTGTACCTATAGACCAGGGATGGGCAACTCAATGTAACTAGCGGGCCGCAGTGCATAGGAGAAAGCAAAAAAAAAAAAAAGGTCCTTCAAATTTACTAACATTTATTAATAATAAATAAATATTCATTCTCCCAAAACCTATTAAAAATTATATTTTCGTCTTCGATTTTACGCTTTTTAGCGGACATTTTTAAAATTGTCTACAAAACTCGAAAATAATAGTACTAACGGCGCGTCGCGGCGGTTTGACACTACGGCAGTACGGTCAGTACGGATATGACTAAACCGATTAAATGAAATAAATAGTATGTTAGCTACGCCATTATAAATATATATTTGGACGTTTAATAATTTAGTTTGGGTTTAAAACAAGATAAGAATTTATGTCGACATTTTATCGAAAAATGTAATAAAATAAAATAAAATACAGATAAGCGCTAAAATTATATGAAGTAATTTGAAAATGTAGCGCGGGCCAGATAAAAAAGGTACGCGGGCCGCCAGTTGCCCATCCCTGCTATAGACTATTGGTATATAAATGGGGGCACCCATTAACTAATATGTCATCGTGAGAACAATATACTAGATCCTTACTGTAAAATACTAAAATGTAAGAATATTATAATAAACATTATAAGTACCTAGCGTCGTTATATGTATTTTTGTATTTATAATATTATGACACTTCATTTGTTGTACCGACGAACTTTGGCTAAAAGCCAGACAAATATTTCTAAATTTAAATTTGAGATACCAGACGAACCCGAGTGATATTGGTTTCAAGTACCTAACACACTTGTATTAAATAACTACAAAACATGTTTGGTTTTTCGTTTATGTTTATCGTACTAATTTCCCTATGCCGTACTTCTAGACAAGAAGACGACAATGTACCACTTACCATTGGTAAGTTATGTTAATCACACATATTATACTTAAGTATAGGTGTATTTTGCAAAAAAAAAATTATTTTAATTCATTCTCGTCGGTTTTACAGTTGGATTGTTCGACAACGAAAACAGCTTCGAGCAACAGATGTTCGAATTGGCTGTCCAAAAAGTAAATATCGACCCGATGTTTTCCAACGTCTTTTTAAAAGCCAAAATACAAATCGTCGATTCCACGGACACCTACAAAACCAGTCTGAAAGGTAAGGTACAAAGTATATATAAACATAATTTAAATTAATTTCAATAGACTACAAGTAGAATAGTTCATACTTCAAAATCCAAGTGTATTTGCTACACAGCTGGTAGGTCTAATGATTTAAATTTTTAAAATTCATAAAATTTAACAAAAATGAAATTATCTTGAACGTGGTAATGAATGTGTAAAGCCGGTCCCACACGACTCATGTACTCGTCAAATATTTGTCAATCGTTGTGCTTTACAAGTCGTATGGGTGGTATTTAAGCATAAATCATGGCAAATATTTTCACTCATGGTTTCCCATCGGCTGTTGGTAAAAGCTGTCTTAGTGAAAGGACAAATTAAATTTAAAAATAATCATGGTAATAATAAAAGTATACACGATTACTGAATAATCGGCAAATATACGAGCCAAAGGAAGAACGATACAACGCAAACAACGGCGATTATGATCTATGAACCGAGTAGGTACGCGAGTCGTGTGGGCTTCACGCTTTTTTCATCGTTTCGCTATATTTAAATATTGTATAGAAAGTACCTATCAATTGATTTATTATTTAAATAATACGAAATAAATAAATTCGGTTATTAAAAAATTAAATGGTAAAATTAATTTAACTTTTAACTTTACCTTGTTTAATACTACATTATCTAATGATAAATATTCAAATAATTCTTATCGCTAGTTGGTATCACCTCTCGTTTTGTAAGTTCAAATCTTTAAGTACCGTAGAAATTTAAAAAAGAAAATATAACTAATAATGATCAAATAATATCTGAATACAGGAGAAATATTTTTTTTTATATTACTCTTAAATAATATTAAAGGTTTTATATTTAAGGTGATTCACTCAACTGGAAATCTCATTATCTCGGAAACTATTAACATTTTTTTTTTGAAAACTTAAGAATCAAATAGTTCTAAAATATTATATCATCATTTTTTTTGTAAGTTTTTTTTGTTTTTTTAAATTTTGGATTGGAAGAAAGTTATGGTGCATTATTAATACACCGCGCGTCGTACCACCACACAAATGATACTCTACTACTCTCCTCTAACCCAAACTTAAAAGTGGAATATCTCGTCAACTGGTTGATAGAAATCAACAATTTCAACACCAAAATTTATTTTAAATAATACTCCATCTATTTAAGGCATTTTCAAAATAGGTTGCCATTTGCAAATCAAAAATAAACAGTCATTTCACCCCAAAAATAAGGGGTACAAAAAAAAATTATTAAGTAATATTTTAGAACTATTTGATTCTTAAGTTTTCGAAAAAAGTTAATACTTTTCGAAATAATTATTTTTTGCAGTTGAGTGAATCACTCTGCATTGTTTTATATCTCTCACTTTGGTTATGTTATTATGGATTTATTTTGTTTATTGAGATGTGTTTAAGATGAATATAAAAAAAAAAGAGAAGAAAAAAAAGAAACCATTTGCCGATTACAAATTGTTGAGCTTTGGAAACGTAATATTTTAATAAAAAAAAATAATTTACTAATATTTTTACTGAAGTTCGTTCGCTTTAAATCATTGTAATAACATTTTTTTTTGCAGTATGCGAAAATATGCAGTCTGGAATCGGTGCAATATTCGGTCCATCACATCTCGAATCGTCAAACATAGTGCAGTCGTTATGCGAAACAGTGGAAGTACCACGCATTGAAACAAGTTGGGAAAATACACCGATTGAAAATTATAATTATTATTTTAACCCTTACCCTGAACCGACAATATTAGCAAAAGTATAATAGTATAATATTCAGGAACACAAACGCAATGAAATTTTATTTAAATCGAATGTTTTATTTTATAGGGTTATACGGCTATAGTTCACGATATGGATTGGAAGTCATTCACGTTGCTCTATCAACGACCGGAATGTCTTGAACGATTACAGGACTTAATACAAGATTACTCTGGAGAATCAAAACCTAACGATAAACAGGTGGCGGCCATTTCAATTCTTCAGCTTCCAGAAGGCGATAACTTTAGGTAAATTTTAAGTTTTAAACATCCACATTATATCAGAATTTTAAAAAGCTATGATTTCGAAGTCAGTCCACTCAATTCTGATTCCACAGTTGTTCTTAAATCAACAATATAAATATTATTTTCAAAACGAAAAAAATTGAAACATTTGCATAGATCAGTTACTAGATTTGTTCCAAATATTTTGTATTCAACCGATTTTCGTCAAAATTTGATATTAAAATTCCTTTATAAAAAAAAATACCGCATTACTCAATGTTTTTTTGACTATAAAGTACAACTTTTAAAATTTTCAAGCATTTCTATTTAGTCTAATAATTTACCGAATAAAAATTACGTATAAAACACGCAAAATTAAAATATCTATAAATAGCTCAAAAATGGCTAGATATTTTTGAATATTTTGCCACGTATAGAAATAGCAAATATAAAGTTTTGTATCCAAATTTCAAGTCTCTACAAATAGTTTTAACTGAATTAAAACAAAAAACAAATTTTGAAAATAATAAAAGCATTTTTTTTGTAAATGTTCCTGTTTTTTTTTACGTTTTATGCCGGATTTTCTCAGAAAATATGAAAACCGCTTAGAAAATCAAAAAATGATCTCCTTAAAGTACCATCTAGACAATATTTTCTTTCAGAAAAGGTGCCACACTTATACATATCGAAGCAAGATTTCGGGAAGAAATTTTTGTCAGAGTATAAAAAAAAGTAAACAGCATTGTAAAACCAATATATTTTTCGCTACGCTTAGAATCTAAAATTAACCTGTCCCGAGACGTTTTGAAATAATCATTTTTTTTTTTTTGAAATTCTGTGTATTTATAGTGAAGAATGTATTGGTTTTTCAATGATGTTTATTTTTTTCTTCTTTTTTGTCTGTAAATAACTTTTCTATTAGAAATCTTGATCCGATTTTAAAGTTTAGCATCTTTACTAAAATTAAATTTTATCTGGGTAGTTATTTGAGGAGGTCATTTTTGATTTTCTAAGCCGTTTTCATAATTATTGAGAAAAGCAGAAGAATTTACATATGTGTATAAAAAAAATTTCGCTCCAAATCGTTTTTCATTAGCAATGATTTATCGTTGCGTACAGATATAAATTAAATTCCCATCTATATCCTACCTTCTCAACTTTTCACCTAAAACAGTGGTCCAACCATCATACGAAGTGTGTCCTTATTTATTTGGTATATATTTGTTATTCTTAGTTTATACGATTTATTGATTAAAAAAAGAAAACTCATATTTGTGTTTTACGAGCCTTTAAATTTCTGACGATACTTTAATTTTAGGCCAATTTTAAAAGACATAAAAAAATCTTTAGAAGGCCATATCGTCCTCGACTGCGACGCGGATTTAATATTAACCGTATTCAAACAAGCGAAAGAAGTAAACTTGTTGGACGACTATCACAGTTTTATTATTACTTCGTTGGTGAGAATTAACCCATAGTATCTGTACGTTTATATTTCATGCTGTAATTAAATCTAAACGGCAAAATCATGTTTTGATCATATAGGATGCGCATACAGTAGACTTTAGTGGTATTGTGCACGATCTACGTACAAATATAACGACTGTTCGGTTGATCGATCCGTCTAATCCGCTGGTAGAAAATATCGTCAAAGATTTAAATTTTGTTCAGCAAAGAATGAACATGAATATAGAGCCTTTAAAAGCAGATAAATTGACTATAAATTCCATATTGATATATGATGCAATACACGTGTTCGCCCAAGCTTTGAAGGGTCTCGGAATGACTAAAAAAATCGTCACTGAATCTCTTCAGTGTTTGAACTCGCCGTTTACGTCATGGTCTAATGGTTTTAAACTCATAAATTTCATGAGAGTCGTAAGTATAATTTTTATTAACTTTGGTAACCACCTATGATCTATATAGATATATAATAATTTTAGTTTCTATCTTTTAGATTGAAACAGATGGTCTGTCCGGTATTTTGCGTTTTAACAACAAAACGGGTCACCGTTCGTACTTTACATTAGAAATGGTAGAGTTGGTTGATACTGGATTTAAAAAAATAGGTTTGTGGGATCCGGAGAGAGGTATGACATATACAAGAACTAGCCAAGAGATGCTGCGTGATTTATTTGTAGGAAACAAAAACAAAACATTTATTGTTGCATCAAAAATTGTAAGTTAAATTACGTTAAAATAAATAGTTAATTAATCAACTTATCTATTATAAATAGAGATATAGTCGAACGTATACATACTTCATCTGCCTAAACTCAAAACTTTTTTTCTTGAAACGCGAGTATACGTTCACAGAAACGCGTATACTTAGTTATTATTCGCATACCTATACGTCTTTTTCATAGATAATTATTATTAAAATATCGTATATTGATGCATGTTATCACAACGATTCAACAATATACGAAAAAAGAACTTTTTATTTGTTTTGCTTCAAACTGTTGTTGATAACTAGGACTCAGAACTTAATGCTCTTAAAAAGTACTAAATATAAATTCATTTATGTATTTAGAAAAGTACAAATTATCTTTAAAAATATGCACTCATAATTTTTGTTTTTTTACACATAGTAAAATCGTATTTTGATAGAAGCTGTTAGACAAATATTTTAAAAACACAATACAATAATGAATACCCAGTGAGGCGATGAAAAGTTTTATAATTCACACACATATTTATTTATTACTAAATTATTAATTATCATAAATCATCAAATATGCATCTAAAAATATGATAAAGTTAAGAAATATATTTTTAAAAACACAAAATCACTAAATATGCAAATATATGCACCATAAACTTTTGACATGTTTTTCATTTTAGCGATTTCTAACTTACTTAGCAATAAATCTAATAGCTCACACACGAATGCATGTTCCAAGCCCTACCGATAAGTCTATCGATAATAACCAATAGTATTTTTTAGAAAAGGTTTTCTATTAAAGCTATTATTTGAACAAATTTTAAAATATGGTTGTTATTTCCATTGTTAGACAGAACCGTACTTAATGCTAAAAGAAGGTCATGCTAAACTAGTCGGGAATGACAAGTATGAAGGATACGTGGCGGATCTAATACAATTAATTGCTAAGGAAATGAATATAACTTATGAATTTAATTTGATAAGTGATGGAAATGGAAAACGCGACAAGAAGACAAACAAATGGAATGGAATTATTGGCGAAGTACAAGAAATGGTAATATAATTTAAATATAATATATTATATAATTTATTTATATAAGTAATCTTGCGTCCACATTTTTCATTGAGATGCTTTATTTTAAAATTTCTATACTACATTAACACGTTTCGCAGAAAAATATTCAAAAATTTCAAAATCACATAATACAATTTAATATATTATTCTATGTATAATTAGCATACCCAAAGCTATCACTAACACAAAACAAATTCACAGAGAGCTGACTTAGGTGTGTGTGATCTAACAATTACACATGAAAGAAGGTCTGCCGTGGATTTCACTATGCCTTTTATGAATTTGGGTAAGTAGGATGCTTTAGAGAACCCTATAGAAATGCTTATATATTTTCTGTAGGTATCAGCATATTGTTCAGTAAACCTGAAGAACCGAAAACCAATTTGTTTTCGTTCACCCAACCTCTTTCCTTTCAAGTGTGGATATTCACAGCAACAGCTTATTTAGGCCTATCTCTAGTATTGTTTTTCTTAGCCAGGTAATTTATTTAATATTAACTTATCTAATAAAAATTAAATGTTCAAGTAATATACTTCCCCTCATTTATAGAATTACACCTAACGAATGGCAAAACCCTCATCCATGCAATCCGCACCCAGAAGAATTGGAAAATTCTCTCTCGCTACTTAATTGCTTATGGTTTTCAATGGGTTCTATTCTTTGTCAAGGCAGCGATATTCTGCCAAGGTAAAAATATTTTATTCTTAAAATTAAAATTAAATTAAAAAATAAATAAACAGCATTTTATTTGTAAACGTTTAGAGCATTTCCAACCAGACTATGCGCTGCCATGTGGTGGTTCTTCGCTCTTATTATGACTCAATCGTATACAGCTAATTGGACAGCATTCTTAACGTCAAATCGGATGGAAACTCCGATAAAAAATGTTGAAGATCTTGACAAAAAAGGAGGTACTGGTTCTGACGCCATTAAATATGGATGTGTAACTGATCAATCAACTGCCAGTTTTTTTCAAGTAAGTCTTACATTTTTTTTTTTTGGGGGGGTGGAGCTTGATATTTAAATACATTTACGAATACGAATTAAACGATGTTGATCATAAAAAAATTATATAATTTGTACACGATAAGGTTATTTCGTTAACATTGTTAGGAAAACACTGCGATCCGAATGTTAAAGTTGAATTTTGCATTATGGAAATATCACAGATTTAATATCTAGATTTGAGAGCCAGTTAATTACTTTTGAGGTGGAGTTTATGATGTCTTCTCAGCTCTAATCAGACATCCTCTTAGATTTTAATGCATTCATTGAATAGGTATTTAGGTATGTGTGATGTTATTGTGTTGGATCGTCATAGTTGAAATTTGAAGAGACCACAATTCCCATTTATGAAGCATATCGTTGCATATCGTATGACTGGTTCTAATTTTATTTTTTTAGATTCTGAGTGTAGCGGAAAATGTATTGGTTTTACAATAATGTTTTTTTTCTTTTCTTTTTTTTTATACTGTGTAGAAAAATTGTACCAAAAATCTTGCTCTGAAATATCAAGTATAACATCTTTTCTGAAAGGGAGTTTTCCTGGGATGGCACTATATAATAAATAGGAAAAAACGGTAAAATGTACGATATTTAGGTATTAGTAAAACAAATATTATGGCTTTTTTTTCCTACAAATAACTTTTCTACCAGCAAATTTGATTCCATTTACAATGATAGCACTTTTTCTGAAAGGAAATTTTACTGGGGTAATACTTTACAAAGGTCAGTTTTTGATTTTCCTAGGAGTTTTTACAATAAATTGGAAAAACAAACCAGAGAAAAATGGGAAAGTAGACAAAATATTAAACAAATATTGTTAAAGAAAATATATAATGCATATGCAATTATGTTACCATAATGTGACATATATGTATATTCGACTTGCCTGTATGTTTTATTTTCTATGTATTCACTCCAATTGATCTTCCACAGGTCCTCGAGATTAAATGTACTTAGATGAAATTATGTTACATCACTCTACTTTGGTTTTTAAGACTTAAATTATTGTTTTGGTGATTTATTTAAGATATTGTCGATTAGTAGATTTCTGACACAGTTAGAGTCAGTTAATTTTCTAATAATGTTTGTTGCAATTTGTTGACGTTTAAATTTGGATCTCAAACATAAAATCGTGTTTGAGATAATTAGGAGCATTTATTAGTGTGCTTTTTAGCACCTGATATTATTCTTATTTTTTCATTAATATGGATATCTAGTATCTACTTTTATGTCTTGTGCACTTTTTTACCACACTGGAAAATATTAGTCACCGGTTGAAATTATATCCAGTTGCTCCCCAGGCCATTTCAGCCAGTTTTATTATAACATTGTTTCTAATGTATATATATATATATTATGTAGTAGATATTCGTTTTGATTTTTGAACAATTATATTCATGCATACTAATTGTTATTAAGTTGTTAGCGATAAAGTTGCTTAAGTCAATGTTAAACTTCAGGATAATAATTATGACATACCAATTGACTATTATCTAATGTTAATTTCATATTTTAGAATTCTGATGTAAATTTATATCAAAAGATGTGGAGTAGTATGGAACTAAATGGTGACTCGGTAATGGTATCGGACAACAAACAGGGAGTAGATCGGGTGAGAAAGGAAAGAAATCATTATGCGTTTTTCATGGAATCAAGTTCTATTGAATACGAAGTGCAGAGAAATTGTGATTTAACAGAGGTGGGATATTGGCTGGACAACAAGGCGTACGGTATCGCAATGCCATTCAGTTGAGTAAGAATTATTTTTAAACTGTTCATAAAAAAAATTTAATTAATTTTATAAATTACAGATGCTCCACACAGAACGAGTGTAAACATGGCAGTATTAAGACTATCCGAATCAGGAGCACTGATGCAACTAAAAAATCAGTGGTGGTCAGTATCTAACGATAAAAAATGTAAGGTTGGTACTAAACAAATAATTATTGTTATTCAAATGTTTGTAACACAACATGACATTTTATAATTTTTAGACTCTGCTCAGGACCAGGAAAGGCCCTACTGTATCCCTTATACAGCAATTAATTTTATATATTTCAAATAATACTTATTGGAACAGTTCAATATGCTATCTAGTAAAAATATATAAATAGTATTTCTCTGTGTTTTCTCAATTCTAATATCAAGGTTAATATTTACCCCTAAACCATAAGGAAAAATTTAATTTTCGTTTTCTTTTCAATATTGTTAAAATAGCCACTTTGTAATAGATATTATTCTAAAAGTTGTATCGTATATACATATCCAATAAATAGTTTCTTAGTAATAGCTGTTTTAATTTCTAGTTAAGGAATTTAAATTACTTTTACTATAATGCTGCGATTTCGATTTCTTATTACTTAATGTAGTGGTAACCAATTGTTACTGAGTATAATTTTTTCTCTATAAATTAAAACGGCTGTTACTAAGAAACTATTCTTCATATATGTATATATGATGTAGGTATTGTTTATAGCAGTGATTGTCAACCTTTTTGTGTTCACGGCTCCTTTTGATTTTGAAATAAAATATACGGCTCCCATATAAACATTTAAAATAAACAAATTTACATTATTTAATCATTTTAATCTAACTTTATTTAATGATCAACTTGTAATTATTAATAATAGGAAACAATTTTTTTTGAAATTTATTTTGTTAAAATTAAAAAATCAATACAATAATAATAATTTTAATATTCAATGGGATGGCAGTGCTTGTTTTTATGCATAATATTATCAAATCATGGTATAAATTTTGAAAGCGTGATTCTCATTTCCTTTTCGGTATTCATTTGTACCCCCTATATTTAGTTTTAATTACTGTTAAGGCCGAAAAACCCGAAAAAAATTGTTAATTCTGACGGTAGGTCAGTAGTAAAAGGATCTTTAATCCAATTTTGTTGTTGATTGTCCTCGGGAAAATAATTTCGGAAGTGAACAATAAGTTGTGATAAGTGTTCCGTGAATAATAATTTGATAGATTGTATTAAGTTTAAATTATTTTCATGAAGAAACATTTACAATGTGGGGAAACAGTCATTTAAAGCACCTTCATACATTTTATTCTTCCACAAGACTAATTTCCGTTTAAAAGAAGTAATTTTTTCAGTTAACTGCAAAATTTGGGTCTCATTACCTTGTAAAGATACATTTAATACATTGAGTTTTTCAAAAATATCACATAAGTACGATAGTTTTTTTAAAAAAACTTTATTTTCAAATTTTTCTGTCAGTTTGGGTTCCGTTTTTAAAAGAATCTAGAATTGATTATTTAAAAATAGATAGATTTGTTATAGTAGATCGACCTGTACGAAAACCGTACTGTTCATTTATAATAACGTTTTTACATATAGGGGATAGACTTTTATTTATCAATTTAGAGAATAGCTTAGATATAATTGAGATTTTCGAAATTGGATGATAATTTAAGACAGAATTTCTACTTTCTTTTTATGGATAGGAGATATGAAAGAGGTTTTCCATTTATTAGGGAATACACCTGTATTAATAGATTTATATTCTAATAATTTTAAAACCCGTGTTAAGACATGTGGTTCAATGTATTTTTAAGAGCCAATTTAAACATAATTATTCATATTTTACACAATTAGTATTGGGAAATGCGTATATTATTATTATATAAATGATGAAAAGCAATTTATATTGTAAGGAGAGAGGATAATTGAAGGTACCATTATTTTAACTAAAATAAAATTACTGGTACCTATGAAAAATTTACAATTAAGTTTAGTATTTATTTTATACATTTTAGGGTTCCAAAATAATTAATTTACAATTTTTCATTTTCTTCATTTCGTAAAACCATTAAAACAAAATTGGATGGTGTCAGTCGCAGTTCTAGCGTATGGACAGGATGGGCAACTGCCCGTACCAACATTTTCGTTGTTCGCCACGAAAAAGTTTAAATATTTATTTAGCTTTTTTTTCATTATTGTATTACCTCGATAATAGATTCCATAAGTGTACATCATATTCTTCCTAAAAAAGAAAATCATATTTTGTATAAAGAATAAACCGATCTATACTTTAGATTCTGAATCAACCGAGGAATTTATTGACATTCTTATATTTCTTTGCTATTCATAGTAAACAACTTTGCTATCTTGTTCCGACAATTAACTTATTTGTAGTTACACGGGTGGTTTCCTGTAGAAAATATTTTCCAGTAGGTGCATTGGGTAGTTTATTTTTTTAATCTTCTTGTAGTTTTCATGCTAGTTCGAAAAATGTAGGAAACACGGGGAAATATACGCAACAATGGTTTCTGCTGTTTTTAACTTTGTTTTCTTACAGCTATCGTAATTTAATTAATAATAATTATAAATACTTGAAAATATGTTCATCCAATTATTATATTAATTCTTTTTGAATGTAGTAAAATTTCTAAGGAATTTTGAACTATTTATAGGTGGCATTTTAAACTGTATAGTTGTTTTTTTTTTTGGTTTTATGTAAATGAAATTGTTTTGGCCGAACAGAAATGCTCGAAAATTTAATACAAAATTTTTTTTATATTGGTAAAAAAAAATTAATTCAAATTTTAACGAAAATCATAAAATCAGGGTATTTATCAAAACACGTGCGTAATGTATATTATTCTTTATATTATCCTATCTTCAAAAAACCAATCTACATCAGTAGTAAACTCATCAGCAATATCAGCTTTTTATTTTTCGTAGTTTTTTTGGGGAGGGGAGGGAGATTATTGTGTGCTAAGGTAAAAATAATTTGAAGATTAAAGATTTATATTGCACCTATGTCTTACTTGTAAATTATAATTATAATTGTATTGTAAAATATTCATGCCCGTACGAAATATGATTCCTAAAACCGCAATTTATATAAATTTAATTAATTTTACATTTAAAAACCGTTGCTTCTTTGAATAAGTAATAATCAATGAATCGCCAATGTATTATAATATTAAGAATCAAATAATTCTTTTTTAAAAAAAAATGAATTTAATATTCTAGGATCCAAAAAAAGACTCAGCAGCGCTTGATGTTAACGAAGTCGGTGGTATGTTCGTAATTTTAATATTTGGCTGCCTAATAGCTTTCCTATTCTCTATACTTGAGTTTTTATGGAATATCAGAAAAGTAGCTGTTGAAGAAAAGGTAACATAATTCCGTAGTAATTATTTTAATTAGTTAAAATGTGTGTAATGTTTTTTGTCGTTATAACTTAATTACGATATTATTATATTGTAAGTACTTAAATGATTTAATAATTTAAATATTACTTTAATAATTGGTAGAAAAAAGACATATATACCTATTTATAGGTACCCAATTTTGGATACATCTATTCTATTATTACAGTATTTTAAATAAATTACAAAGTTAATTTGCATACAGTTTCAATAATTATAAAAAAATAATTTTATTATTTACTGTTATTTTAGCTTAATATAAAATTAGTAATTATTTTAAATTAAATAAATTGGAACATAAACAATTTTTTACATACTATAAGACATACAGTTTGTCAAAAATATAATTTTTTTTAACGAGATAATTTCACAATTCGTGAATGTGTATGAATCGTGAAATTGCAATATCTACCTATCATTTCACTTAATATTCAAACATTTTTTTTTTTTTTAAAGTTTTAATACATAATAATAATTATAAACCTCCTACATTATTTTTCTATAGGTACATATCTGTTTTATATGTCAAATATTATGTTTATTTATATTATATTATTATTTGTATTATTATATCAATACCTATACAGGACTAATAAATATATCACACTTAGTTAAACATATCCGACCACAGTATTCAGTGCAAATCTATTTTTATAGTACATACGATTATTATATACATTTAATGTAAAATATATCTCTGTTTGGCTAAATAACAATGCACGATCTTAAAATATATACATCAGAAATAATAATGGTAATTAAAAAGTCCGAACGCCTTCGTTTGAATCATTAAAAAAATTATTCTGTGTACCTAAATAAGTGAATTTCAAAAAGAATCTATATTATATAACTAGTCTTGTTAAATGCAGTAGTTTTTACAAAAACAGTGCTATAATAATACTATATATATACTATATAGTATATAGTATTATAGTGTATATATTTGTGTATAGTTTCTTAGTAGTCACCTATACGATTTTATTTTCAAAAATAATCATTTACTATTTTTCATATAATTATAGTTGACTCTATGTGAAGCGTTTATGGTGGAGCTGAAATTCGTGCTAAAGTGCCACGGAACTTCCAAGCCAGTGAGACGTATCGAAGACAGCTCGTCAGATATAACTGACAAATAATAACAGCTATATAGATTACGATTATTATTTTATTTTATATTACATTGTGTACCAACCTATTATTATTATATAATTATCCTTATTTACGTTTAATGTACGTGAATTACAATATTATTGTGTTTCATCTAATAGGCAATAGCTCATGTATATTATATACCGATTTACATTAGTGTTTATATCAGTTACATTGTCAAAAACACAATATGCACCGTATTTAAATGTTTAAACCAACTAACAGCATGGTTATTTTTGTATGTATATTTAGGTACCTTCAAAAACGTAACCGTTATATAAACAACGATGATTAAAAAATATATTCGATGACAGCCTTACAAAAAATTAAAAAAATAGGTATATTTATCCAACGCCACTGCGGTGGCGTCGACGGTGTGCGATGTTATTACTTATTATATATTTTGTAGTAGTTGGCCCGACTTCCGAAGCGAACGCGTTAAAACAATAAAACTATTGTATTATGCTTTAGCCTGAAAGACGCTTGTTTTATTATTGTTTTACAGACGCATAACCTTTAACCCGACTGCCAACAATTCGAACTCATAGAGAGGAAAAAATTACTTGAGTAATCCTACGACTACCTACACGAGTACGCTTTAGTTTCCCTGAGGCAGATTACCACTTCAATAATTGTAGACAGGTCATTGCGGTTGTTTCGAATCGCACGAGACACTGGCTAGCAGCCCATAACAATTTGCGTGCGTGATCTAAATATAGGTGTTCAGCGGTTTAACGTCGTCTCGTGAAAATATATATAATGTGTGGAATTAATAATCCCATAAAGATGTAACTACTACAAACACCTAGTGCATTTATTCCACACGCGACATGCAATCTGTTGTGGTCGTCCCGTTGTTTATTGTGCTGTTCGGTAGCGCGGTCTGTGTGGCAGAGGATGTGGAACCCATTACCGTCGGTTAGTCATCAATTGAAGAGACATTCATTTTTATAGTATTGTTAAGACGGGGAGAGGCTTCTGGTTTTCTCGTTTTCCGTGAAATTAAAACGAGAAAATACGTTAGCCCACCCTATATTAAATCTATAAATATCCGTGGTATAACTGTGTTTATAAACAAAGTTGCTTAAATGATTTTATCTTTTGTGTCTGTATATACAGTGGGTCTATTCCCGTCCGAAGGTTCGGTAGAACAAATGGCCTTTGAGTTGGCCATACACAAAGTGAACCTGGACCCATCATTATCCAACGATGTCAAGCTCGAAGGTCGGGTGGAAATCGTCGACATCAACGACGGTTATCGGACCAGCCAAAGAGGTAAGATGATCTCGACCGGGACCCCCCAAACATACTATTGTTAAGTTATACCTAAACTACGTTAGTAAACAATTTGGGTAGATAAAACGTTTTAACACGATAAAGTGTCATAATACATACATATTGTTTAAAACATATATTTTTTTTCAACCCCTGAATTTATTATACATATTTAGTATGCGATTCCCTCGAATCTGGCGTCGGGGCTTTTTTTGGCCCGGCAGGCGACGAAGCTTCGGTTATAATTCAATCGATTTGCGATGCGATGGAAATTCCTCACATCGAAGCCCATTGGAAAATGAACCCCAATCAGCAGCCTAATAATTACTATGTAAACGTTTACCCGGATCCGGTGGTCCTCAGCCGCGGGTATACAGCCATAGTCCGTGATATGGATTGGACTTCATTCACATTACTGTACCAGCGAGAAGAAGGACTGTTGAGATTGCAACATTTAATTCAAGACTATTCAAGGTCGACCAAATTATCGGATACTCCATCTTCGGCTTTGGCTATTATTAAACTACCCGAAAATAATGATTTTCGGTAATCTAAAAAGGAATTGCCATATAGATACATAAATTTAAAATTACTGATAAAAATGATTAAATCATTTTCCAGCCCCATGCTCAAAAAAGTAAAAAAATCGCTGGAAAGTCATATTGTTTTGGACTGTGACACTGACATCATATTGACCGTACTAGATCAAGCCGAAGATGTGGGCTTATTGGATGATTATCACAGTTTTATTATCACTTCTTTGGTTAGTTAAAAACAAGTAATTGTTTTTAAAATTGTTTTAATTTAAAAAAATCCATATTCTTGTTATCAAGTTTGTGTTATTATTTTGCTTTATTAATTCAAAATTCAGTATAGCTCTTAGATATAGAATTTTAATAATATGCAAACCTACTTTTAAAATGTAATAGCTAATAGGTATTCTAATTATTATTGTGGTGATTAAATTTACAAGTAGTGACGCAAAAACGGCCTAGTTACCAAGTAATGCAATATTTTAGGTTCTCGAGTGAGTGGGTTTAGATTAATAATGAGTTGGTGACATAGAGAAACTTAAAAAGTTTTAAGAATAAAACGAGTGGGTGGATAATTAAAATGTTGGCTTCATGTGCTCTCAGAGTTCTTTTGTGTGCCACTGTAAACAAGTCAATAACGGTTTTAAAGAGATGTTATTGGTAAACGCTCACTCCTTTTAGGCAGTAACTTTTTACAATTGAATAAGCTGAGGCAGCCTATGTAAGGCTATTGAAAGACTGAGATCCGTTTGGTAATGATAAGATTGGCTAATGATAAATCCTGATGTAAAAAAAAAAAAAACCAGGAATATGGATATGCCACATACAGGCTTTTATTATTTCCTCCACGTTCATAAAAACGTGAATATAATATGAACATCAGCATTAATATTGTATTAATATATGCTAATTAATACTTCAACTATTAATTACTACCAGCATAATATTATTAATATTAAGTTGTATGCGATATGGATTAAATATGTTGTTAGCTCATTAATTATATTTGTATTAACTTTTAAGTATAAACAAAACAAAGAGCTAATACTGCTGAATGTGCTTGGTAGGTAGGATATTTAAAGCAACTTATTTTAAAATAAAAAAATGATCTCCTCATTGCACCAACTAGGCAATATCTATTTTTACCAGAAATTATAAAATTAATTAACGGAGCAGGATATTTCATAGGAAAATTGTTTATAGACATTAAAACAACTCACTTTATAGTAATTCTATTAATTTATCCTAGTAGAATCTATAATAAATGTATATGTGTTCAAAACTGTAGCCTGAAGTAATGTTATTAAGTAAAGTTTTTTTTCTTAAATTATGTTTAAAAATTAGTATAAGGGAGATGTGATTGGCGAAGCCACCATACTAATTACTTTTAGTTTAATAATTACAAGGTAAATTAATTTTGTTTAAGTCTTATAGTCCCTCTTATTTTATTTTCCCAATTCGAGCATTGATTTTGAAATACCATGACTTTTACAATGTTCGTTAAAATTTAAAATTAGAACAGTTTAATAAAAACTGCATAACGCTTCAACAATTTTATCTCCAGAAAACCTTATACTCGTATATACTAAACAAACTTAAAAATGTAAAATGCCTTTAATTTGCTCAATAATCACTAGAATGTATTGAACATTTTACCACGTCTAGAAATGGAAGTATTCTGTGAAAAAGATGTAATTCAGATATCTAAGATTATTTTTAACCGAATTACTACAAAATAAAAGATTACAGCTGTACATTTTCATGTTTTTCCTACATCGTTTCCTGATCATTGTGAAAACTAAAAAGAATTGTATTAAAAAACTACCTCACAAAAACTAATTACAATTTATCTTCAAAAAAAAATACAATACTTGAAAATCTGGAAAAAAACATTTCATAGTAAAACCAATATATTCATTACTGTGTTAAAATCTAAAAAATAGTATGTATTCTAAATTCATACTATTGCTATAAGCTACTACCTATATAAAACAAATTAAACAAACTCCAACGTTTGTTGAATTTGTTTTGGAAAGGAGAATTTTGAAATTTCAACTAATTCCTCCCCTTTAATTTCAGTTATAACCACCACTGAGGCATATATAATACATAGTTATACTTTATACAAGTTAGTTTTTATTTATAAAATATAAGTTATAACAAGAATACCGTAACTGTCTTACTTTTGTTAATTAACCTAGGTAATTTATAATTTTTTAATGTCGTAAAATAAAGTAAGTGAATTGATTTAAATAATTTCATTTTATCGTAGGATGTAAAAATATTAACAATGTTAGTGATTTAAATTATAATCGAAATTATATCAACTTATTTTACAGGAGAATAACACGGTTAACTAATAAAAAAATTCAAACTCATTCTTCAAAAATATGATTAAATGTATATTTTGATTTATATAATATATTTTTTTATACTGTTCCTATATTAATGATACATTATTTGTACGATGTCTAAGGATGCGCACACATTAAATTATGGTCACTTACAATTCAAACGAACAAACATTACTGCAGTAAAATTAATTGATCCCTTGAGTCCAACGGTGGGTAGTATAATGGCAGATATCGAGTTCGTTCAACAAAGAATGAATTTGAACACGATGAAAGTATTCCAAGCAGATACTATTACCGTAAATTACATATATCCCAAATTTATACAAACCATGACTTTATCTTAATATGTACATTTTTAAATACATTATTTCAGGTCAACGCATTATTGATGTTTGACGCAGTTAACGTGTACGCTCAAGCGTTACGTGGTATTGGAGGTTCCAAAGTTATCAAGGCAGAGCCAAACAATTGTGCAAATAGATCAAGTACAGGTTGGCCCAGTGGATTTGGACTCATAAACTTCATGAAAATCGTAAGTCATTTAACCAAAATGCAGAAAACTAACATTTCTGATGACTAACGCGTATATAACCGAATGGAAATATTTATTCAATACTTTCCTATAGAATAATAATAAATTGTATATTTTATAAAAAATTGAAAACGTTAGATAAATCAATGCGATCTCTGGGTCAACGGGTAGGTACGCACGTGAGTAAACTTTCTTGTTGTATCCGTTTTGGCAACTAAAAACTATACTAAACATACGAGTGTTCACCGTTTGAGATTAGTCATCGCTTTGGCTCATATAAGTATAAGCCTAACCTAACCTAATCGACCCAACGATCTTCTATTTTATTATTCATATGAATAATTCGAAAAATTATCGTGTGAATGCCAACCCTTGACATTCGAATTTTGATCCTAATTTTGCAGATTTTGTTTAGCACTTACAAGCAAATAAACCAAAATTAAAATTGTCCCAATTCCTTAATTAAATGTCAAAACTATAAAATATTTTTTATGGGGAGTCTAATAATCGCAATATACTCGTGATGTACATTTACTGAACATTATATATAAATTGAAATAAATTCGTATAATTTGACACCCTATGACCTACAATGGCGCCGATTTATTATTTTAACTTTAAAATAAGTCGTGGCTACTTGAAATGATAGTTTTAAAATAATACAATTTTAGAACACCATTAGAAATGGAAACAAGCACCAGTACCAAAATTGTTTACATCCAAGTTATAATATTATGACTGCAAAATATTGAACTTTAGATAGGTACTTGTTCTCACTTATAACAGCGTTTTACAATATAATAATATTGTAAAAATAACAATAGTATTATTTTAAAACTATTGTCGTCACGATTTTTTTTAAAGGTAAAATTTTTAATTAGCGTCATTGCAGGGAGTCAAATTATACAAATTTTTTTTTTATTTATGTAGTATTCAGTATTTACTGAACACTACCCATTATGTTGCAATTATTTATTAAAATTTTCAATTAGTATAATTGATATAAATAGAATATATGTATACATATCTCTATTTATATACTTGAACAATTTTGTGTTATTTCTATTGAGCTTTTTGAATCATTGAGTCAACATGTATTCTAGGTAGAAGTCGATGGTCTTACGGGAAAATTACGATTTAATCAAAAATCAGGTTACAGAAATTATTTTACGTTACAAATGGTCGAATTAACGAATACGGGGTTCAAAAAAATCGGAGTATGGGATCCACAGAACGAAATGACGTATACGAGAACTAGAAATCAAATGTTGGACGATCTAGTGAATGCAAATATGAACAAAACTTTTATTGTTGCTTCAAAAATTGTAATTATATTATATGTATTGTTTATATGTTTTTACCATATACATGCACATAAAAAATAAAGGGATAGATAAAATGTGTATTATATTTTTACAGACAGAACCATATATGATGTTAAAAAGTGATCATAAAAATCGCATGGGCAATGACAAATATGAGGGTTATGTGGTAGATTTAATCCAGATGATTTCGGAAGAGACTAATATCACGTACGAGTTCAGATTGCGAAATGACGGTAATGGTAAAAAAGATAAAAAAACCGGAAAATGGGATGGACTTATCGGAGAAGTTCAAGAATTGGTAAGAAAATATAAAGTGTGTAACATGTTAAATCTAGAAGAAAAATAACTTACATAATAAAACTTACCGTTTTTAAACAACGGAGTTTGTAATTTTCTAGAGAGCCGACCTTGCAGTTTGCGATTTGACCATCACGCATGAAAGAAGAGAAGCGGTTGATTTTACGACTCCGTTTATGAATTTAGGTGAACAAAATTATAGTACCACAATAAATACTAAGCGTCTCATTTTAAACTATAATAACTATATAATATACTTTTAAAATATAGGCATCAGCATCCTGTTCAGTAAGCCAAAAGAACCTGAAACCAATTTGTTCTCTTTTACACAACCGTTATCGTTTCACGTATGGATATATACAGCAACCGCGTATTTGGGTCTATCGATTGTTCTTTATATACTAGCTAGGTTGGTATCAAAATGAAAACGTTTTAATGTATATAATAATGAATGTTTGTAAATATTATACATACTGTTTAATAACTATTTTAAGAATTACGCCCGATGAATGGCAAAATTCTCATCCGTGCGTTACGGAACCCGAAGAGCTCGAGAACTCATTGTCTTTAATAAATTGCTTGTGGTTTTCTCTGGGTTCCATACTATGCCAGGGAAGTGAAGTGTTACCCAGGTAAATTATGTAAATATTAAAAAATAATTTTAATGACTTAAACACGTGTTAGTTCCGCAGTGTAACCCATATTAAAAATGTTATAGAGCTTTTTCGACAAGAGTATGTGCATCAATGTGGTGGTTTTTCGCGTTGATCGTGAGTCAATCATACACGGCCAATTGGACTGCGTTTCTGACGTCGAGTAGAAAAGAATCCGCAATCAAAATGGTGGACGATTTGGATAAACAGTCGGCCATCAAATACGGATGTGTTAGAGGACAATCCACCGCTGGTTTTTTTGAGGTTATAAATATATATGTCATAGCCACTTCGTGAAATCGATCTTTTAATGAAAAGGAATCGCCTTTTTCACATTTCGTAAAATTCAAAAATAGTCACTTTTTCATGAAATGGACAATCGAGTTGACATCGTGTACCAAATTTTTTACCCACCATGATCGACCACATTGTGTATAGAAATAGAACATTTTACCGCACTCGATTATTATTGATTTATTTTTATTAGGTATTTATCGACATATAAAAAAAAGTAAATCTTAAGCTGTAATTTGTAATTTGTTTTTATTTTACTTTTTTGAGCAAAACAATGAAATCGCAACAATGGCTGTTATATCACATGGCTACCTTTGTAATAAGTACATCGTTTGGTTTAATAGACACTTTTACAAGAACAATGTAGGAAACCCTGACCCACTAATACAACTTGGACAAACGAAATTAATTATTTTATTTGTCAACTTGTTCAGTCAAAAGTTTTTAGTAAGCATACTGCATATTTCAAAAAAAAATATTGTTTACGGTTAATTGTTTAATTTAGCATCGATAATTTCAGTTATTATACTCTCAATTATTTGATCAGAGATGTACGATTTTTTGACTGGTTTCTGTAAATAATAATTTGTTAGTTTTGTGGAAAACTGACTTTTCCATATTTCCACACGTACCTACAAAAAACTAGCTAGGAAAAGTGAAATGTAGCCCAAAAGTGGTCCAAACCACAACTATACTAATACAAAATATACTACCTATTGGATAATCAAAGCATAATCAAAATACTGATAATGTGAATAATATGTATTATTTAATAATCTTTGGAATAAACCGATTTTCGAAATAAATGGTCAGACTATATTGCACGCATGTTTGAGATTTTCAAGTACATATTATAATAATACAATAATAGTTGAGTAAAGTAAATATTTTACATATCAGTACACGAAATGATCGACGACATAACCCAAAAAACTACACGATATCAAATTTCAATATCCATTTTGTGGAATGATATCTACTTTATGAAATTTTTAAATATTTTAATAAGTGGAAAAAATGGTTTCCATTTTATGAAATGCACGATTCATCATATGGATGCGATATTATACATATAAAAAAAAACTTTTATGCCATTTACACCAAGTTTATTTATTTAGATAGAAATTTAATTTTAAATTCAGTTTTTTTATTATAGCACAGTGACGTGAATTTATATCAGAAAATGTGGAGCGTAATGGAAACATACGGTGACACGGTAATGATGTTCGACAACAAACAGGGCGTGGACCGTGTAAAAAAAGAAAGAGAGGCTTACGCTTTTTTTATGGAGTCCAGTACAATCGAATACGAAGTGCAAAGAAATTGCGATTTGACCGAAGTTGGTGCGTGGTTGGACAATAAAGCTTATGGAATTGCGATGCCTTTTAGTAAGTACTTATTATAAGTTGAAAACACTTTTTGGGACATTGCAATAGACTGTGTTTCAACTATACATATTCAATGCAAATAAAAATAATTCTAGCTGGCATGTACGCTTAATGCTATCAGTGTAAAATTTATTAGATTATGGTTACATTATATTTCCAGATGCTCCTCATAGAACAAAAATCAGTATGGCTTTATTGAAACTTTCTGAATCCGGAAAACTAATGGAACTAAAAGATAAATGGTGGTCGGTGTCTGAAGACAAAATGTGTCCGGTAATATTTTATAAAATCGATTAAACTTGTGAAAAAATGTTCTAGGTTACTCTGCACAGTCGAACATTAAACTTACGAAACGCGGACACTTGTCACTATTATTATATTATTATACTTAGATATAAATATTCATAGTATAAAATATAGATGTATACTCACAAATTATGAAAAATTGTATTGAACATTTTATTAAGTTAATAGACTCTATAAGAGATAAACATTTAAGTACATTTTAATTGTATATGTTTAATATTATTTGTCATTACTATAATATAAGTATATTATTAACGATTTCAATTAAAATATAAACTTTAATATATGTTTATATACAGTAGTAGTATATATAGTAATAGTACAATGTGTATTTTAAACAACACAATTTTGTCAATACTATTTATTGTTACAGGTACCAAAAAGTAATTCGGCAGAATTGGACGTATCCGAAGTGGGTGGAATGTTTGTCATTCTCATTTTTGGGTGTCTATTAGGATTCTTATTCTCTCTGTTGGAATTCTTATGGAACATTCGGAAAGTGGCTGTCGAAGAAAAAGTAAATTTTACATTATTTATAAAACTGAAACAGGAATTAAAATTAAAATTAAAATTAGTCATTTGGCAGTATGTAAATAAATAATATTAAGTGAATAACCACTGACTGCAACCCACAGCATATTGTCGTTGTTAGATCGTACCTAACTTTAGTTTCTAAACGTAGCAAGGAATATATTTTGTCTTCTACGAGGTCTGGCTATTAAATAACGAGACTCATTATGAAAAATGGTTTTATTTTAAAAATTATTCCACAACTAAATTTTCCCCTTCAATATACTCTCCTCCCCTCTTCACACACCGTTTAGTTCGTTTCTTCCATTGTTCGAGGCAGTGCTGGAAGTCTGTTTTCGTAAGACCATTCAGGAGTTCCGCCGATTTTTGTTTCACCTCTTCCATCGACTCAAACCGGATTCCTTTTAAGGCAGGCTTAACAACTTAGAGCACTTAGTTGGAGTGTTTTTTAGTTTAACGAGAAAATTTTACGTTTATCCGTTGCTCATGTTTTTCGTCACACATCGTTTTCGGCAAGAGAAAAAAACATGTTCGTTTCTAAACGCTACAGAAAAAATACTAATGCACCAACAAAAACCCAATTTTGTACTGGCATAATAGACACTTCCAGCTAACCAGCGCTGTATTCGGTTTTCCCCTCACCTTTTTGGGACGCTCTCTGCGCGCGCAGTCTCGTTATTTAATGGCCAAACCTCGTATGTAGGTAAATGTGATTTTTATTTTTTGGTTCCTGGTTTCAAACCATATGTAACCGGACTTTGTTCAGAATCGTATTTCGTAACCAATAAGTCATCGTTGCTTACAGATATAGATCAAAAACTTTGTGTACCCTACGTCCCTACCATTTGTATAATTTAACATTGCATAAAAAACCATATCTTACTTTCTTAGAATTCATAAACATTCGAAATGTTCATATATTATATTATTATAGCAGTATCTACATAATAATAATATCATACTATCGTCGTATCGTTTTACAGTTGTCACCATGGGATGCATTTATGTTGGAACTGAAATTCGTGCTCAAATGCCACCATTCGACTAAACCGGTGAGGCACACCGAAAATTCGGACGAACAATCAACAGAAAGCTAAATCAAATCTAATACCTACAAATAGTATTATGTTTTTAATATAATTTTTCTTTCAAATTTTATTATGTTCAATTGAATTATTTTAATGTTATATTAGAGCAGCGGTTCCCAAACTGTGAGTAACGGCAGTAGCGCTTGTCTTGGGAAGTGGGAATGTTGTATTTTTATATACATCCGATGGCTCTTAAAAGTAATTTCATAAAATATTTTCTATAATAGTGGTGATAACAATTATTGATTGACATTTTATCTGATTCTTTGATATGAATGCAATTTTCTGAATATTCACTTTTAGGATTTTGTAACAACATTATGTCATAATGTAAAAATATTCCAAAATTAGCAATAAAATGTTACGTCAATAAACTATATGCGAATTAATACGAATGTGAAACAGTTGGTTTACTTCAGTAGCCGTATTTAAATTCAAATTTCGGTCCAAATTCAAACTTTCCAGTAACAGGCAACAGTTACAACGTTGATTCCTATATTATTATTTTGATATATCCTTTGTCTTAGGGAAGAAGAGCTTAAGTCATATAGTTTTCAAAACAAGCATATTAAATTTTGCAAATACATACACTTGTAAAAACAATAGCTACTGCTAAATATATATTATATTGCTATTGATACATTAAAAACACAAATTTTAAAAATGCATACACATAACACATATTCAATTTTGACTAAAAACTAAGGAAAAATTAAAAAAAAAATTATCTAAGAATTTATATGATATAACAAATATATGATGGAATATATAAGCGCATTGTACACATTAACTATTTTTAAATTTTTATTACGTTATGTAAATTTTATTTTTCATATTATTCGTGAGAGAAAATTGTTCCACTTTTAAGGAAACTTGAATAAAAAAGTTTGGGAACCGCTGATATAAGGTTCAGTAATAATATAGTCCTGTGAAATATATTTTTTATTTTGTTTAGAATGTCTACCGCCCAAGGTAGACAGAAAAATAGAACAGATAATAAATTTAATAGATATGAGAATGTTAGGTGGATGAGTGGAGTGATGAAAAAAGATAGGATATGGGATATAAATACATATGAGGTAGCTTAGGCGTGGCTTCGATAGTAGACAAAATAAGAGAGAATAGATTGAAATGATTTAGGCATGTCATAAAGAGAGAGAAATCAAAATCAGTAAGAATTGTAATGAAAATAAACGTATGAAGAAAGCCCGAAAAGAGGTTTTTGGATCCAATAAGATTAATATGAGGACAGCCGATTTATGCAAGAGAGAAGATCGAGTCAAATGATAGTTTAGAACAAAGGTAGCTGAGTCTAAATAATTGAGGTTCGTTATCTATACCAGGGATGGGCAACTCAAAGTAACTAGCAGGCCACTTTTAAGTACTTTAAAATCTAGCGGGCCGCAGCGCATAGGATAAAGCAAAAAAAAAAAAAGGTCCTTCAAATTTACTAACATTTATTAATAATAAATAAATATTCATTCTCCCAAAAGCTGTTAAAAATTCTATTTTCGTCTTCGATTGTACGCTTTTTAGCGGACATTTTTAAAATAATTACTACAAAACTCGAAAATAATAGTACTAACGGCGCGGCGCGGCGGTTTGACACTACGGCAGTACGGTCAGTACGGATATGACTAAACCGATAAAATGAAATAAATAGTATGTTAGCTACGCCATTATAAATATATATTTGGACATTTAATAATTTAGTTTGGGTTTAAAACTAGATAAGAATTTATATCCACAATTTATCAAAAATTGTTTTTTTTTTTTTTTTAATTTTAATTATAACCGATTATAATCGAAAAATGTAATAAAATAAAATACAGATAAGCGCTAAAATTATATGAAGTAATTTGAAAATGTAGCGCGGGCCAGATAAAAAAGGTACGCGGGTCGCCAGTTGCCCATCCCTGTTCTATACAACAGCGATTCTTAACCTGTGGTACGCGTACCACTAATGGTACGCGAAAAGCTCGTAGGGGGTACGCTATAAGTTATGGCTTATAATGTCCATGTAATCCATAAAGAACAATAAAAATAATAACTGAACTTGTGTATATTATATGCTAATAATTAAATAGATTTAATAATAAAAAGTTCCATACATGTAAATGACATACCTGCATATTTTTTTTAATAAGCCAAAAAAAACCTAATAATCGTGGCAAGTGGTACACGGATAGTGTACAACATACATTTTTTATACCTAGGATATATAAAAACGACGCGATAAGAACAAACGAACTTCAGATTTTAATTCGTTGTGTCAAAATCTGTATAAGTACTGGATTCTATAATACAAACAACAACAAAACATATATTCTTCACAGGACTATGAACCAAAACAGTATATTGTACTAAGGGTGCCTTCAAAATTCTAAACTATGGTGGAGGGAAGTAAAGTTCAAAATCAGACCTGTGATTTATGCTAAAAACCATAATTTTAACTATATAGCGATTACTTCCGGTCATGGCCGAGAGAAGCATCGTATCTCTCGCTTCCACTCTGAGACTAGTGTATTGTAGCTGTATAATAGTATACTTAGAATAGTTATAGGCATTGTTACACGCAATAAAATTATGTATTATGTAACGAATTTATCGTGTTTATATTATAATATTACTTAACAATTTCTCGACGGAAACACGAGCACAACGATGAATGAACAATAAATTATTTTAATCCTTAACACGATAGCTACGGTGCGCATGACGGTTGGACCGATGCCCGTCAACCGTCAAAAACGAATGTGTCTAATGAATAGGAAATAAAATATGTGTGTGTGTGTGTATATACTATACGAGTGTACGTGGCGAACGTCTAAAATTATCGCCTCGTATGTCCCTGGCTTTTTCCACTGGAGTGTAGGAGGAAGAAAATATTTTTCGATTCAGTATGTTTTGAATCCCCGCGGCGCAAAAATGTACGATATCGCCATTACCCTATACTCGTCATTTGCGTTGCTTTTGCTTGCAGCGGCCGATTACGACTCGTCCGATGAAAAAGTGAAACCATTAGCTATCAACCACAAAGGCGTGAAAATTGGTTGGTACAGTTTCTCTAAAGTTACATACAAAATAAAAAAAAATGTCGGCTCGGTAAAGAACTTACTTTATAAGTTTCGTTTTGTTGTTGCAGTCGCGTTGTTTCACGAAAATGACGACACCGTCAATGAATTGGCGTACAATGTGAGCGTGAAAACCGTTAACATTATGGACACGGTGTTGCCCAAAAACGAAATCGTCCAGAGATCCGAATACATCATAAATGACATGTATAACGTAACACGTGTCGGTAAGAATTATAGAAAACATCAATATAAAAGAGCTAAAAACATTTACATGGCGTATATAGAACGAATAAATATAATATTAAACCCTGCAAACCGATTGAATTAAACACAAACTTATTTAAATACATTTTTAATGGTGTTTTTTTTTTTGTTTTTTTATAATTATTGCTATGTATTTATTCATGTATTTTATAATTTGCCTATATTTTTATTTGTAAAATAAAAGTATGTGACTCGCTGAAGCCTGGAACCGCTGCGTTTATTGGTGGAACGGACGACGAAGATATCGAAAATGTGGTCAGGTCTATAAGTACTCGAACTCAGATACCATTTATCCTAACTAGATGGCAAACATTCCACCGTCCTCCTGATCCTTACGCCATTAGTCTCTATCCCGAGCCGTCTCTTTTATCGGAGGCAAGTTGTATATCTAACATAATCAGATATAGGTAATTATCACAATGTAAAATACATATTTTTTTAGGCAATACGAGACATAATACTCGATATGGATTGGGAGTCATTCACGGCTATTTACGAGAGCCAAGAGTGTTTAATTAGATTCAAATCCCTTTTAACGCACTTCAATTATGGGTACAATGCACCGGGAAAATCGATTAAAATCATTCAAATGTCACCTACAGATGATTTTCGGTGATTCTAGAGCATATGCGACTTAATTTGTTTAATAATAATATAATAATTTACATTTGTACAGGCCGTTGTTCAAGGAATTAAAGTTATCTGGCGAAAAACATATAATTTTGGACTATGAAGTTGAACACATAACGCCTATATTGAAACAAGCAGATGAAGTACACTTTATGGGAGATTATCAGAGCTATGTTATTACTAATTTAGTGAGTAAGAAATACCTAAACATTAAAGGCCGTAGGAACAATTTTATACTATGAATATACAAGTATAATAACGTAAACAAAACCTTGTAAAATCGGAAAAGGGAATATCAATGTTTAATGATGACAACATTTTGTATGGAATGATAGATTATATATTTAGGTGCTGTATAGGTATTGGGATGCTAATAAAAATTTAAATATTGAGAACATAAGTAATTCATTGAATTTGTTAAAACAATTCCATTATTAGAAGTCAAAATTAAACTCTCGACACTCTGGAATTTGTTTTCTTTTGAGAGTAAAACTATATCGAATTGAAAGTGTTGACACATGATCCACGTGAAACTAATAATTTCTACTCAGAATCGAACAATTATAATCAATAGCCGATAACTTATAAAATTATTTAAACGATTTAAATTTATTGTATCTAATGTATTTTTAATGTGAGCAGAGTGTCCGATGTCCATACGAAATGTACACATTATGTACTTAAATTTATTTTTTTTTTTATTCTGGCAATACGCATGATAAGCAATTAATTCAAATATGTCTAATAGGTATTCTCGCTCTAAAGCAAGAACAATTAATAATGATTTTAAGAAATTATAGAATAAAATAAACAAACCACAATACAGTTTCTAAACACGATCATTTTTAAGTTTTAACACAGTTTATTTTTCATCATTTCAGGACGCACACACATTAAGTTTCAATGAATTCCACAGATCAATGGCCAACATAACGTTGATTCGGCTAGTCGACCCAGACAGTAAACACGTTAAAGATGCCGTGAACGAAATATTATTTAACGAAAAAAAAAACGGACGACGTAGTATTTTATCAGAGAGTACAATAAAAGTAGATATAAAAAAAAAATATGTAATATAGACTCATTTCATTATAAACCATCAGGTTTGGCATATTTCCAGAGATTACTATTATAGTAATAAATGCCAGAGTTAAAAACTGAAATAGCTCAAAAATAATGTAATGTATTTTATATGCATATAACATAAATATAAAAAGGGAATGGAAATCTGCAGCATGATGATTACTGTAGGAAACGCCTAATATTAAATAATACCTATAATCCATGTACCTAATGTTTAATCAGCTCTTTCAAACATTAAAATGACCATTGATAGATTGATCACTTTTTTTACAGACAAAAACCGCATTAATTTATGACGCAGTAAACTTTTTTGCGATGTCGCTCCACGGTTTGGTGGCCACGCAATTGATTAAGCCAACGAATGTAACGTGCGATAACATAAAACCGTGGGTTCACGGATACAGTCTGATCAACTATATGCGAGTGGTAAGAATTATTTCTCGAGATAGGTACTACATTATACTTTCTTCGATTCAATTTAACGTTTTTATATCTACACATCGTATCATTATATTATAATAGATGGAATTACATGGATTAACGGGTAAAATGAGGTTTGACAACGTAACAGGCAATAGAAATTATTTTAAAGTGGACGTGGTTAAAGTGCACGGAAACGAAAAGCACCGTTTGGGCTCTTGGGACCCAGAACAAAAGATGACGCTGACCAGATCTGCTTCAGAAATCTACACCGAATTATCGCAGTCTATTACGAATAAGACGTTCATCGTTGTCGGAAAATTGGTAAAAACGACTATGACAATCCACCACCGGTCGAAACTTTAATATCCATTACTGAAAAAATATAAAAATGCAAACAGGTTCAACCGTATTTGATGAAATGTAATTCCACGAAAAAAGGAATGGACAAAGACGAAGAGTGTTTCGAAGGATTCGCGTACGATTTACTAGAGGAAATGGCGAAGTTTAATGGATTTAAATTCAAGTTCACGACCAACGAGGATTACGGATCATTAAACCAGAAAACCGGAAAGTGGACCGGTATGATCGGAGAATTGCAGTCCATGGTATGAGCCGACTACGGTCCGATTATAAAGATCCAACAAAAATTTTTAATTTGCATTTGTATATACCAATAATAGTATTATTTCTTTTAATTGCAGCGAGCAGATCTGGCTATATGCGATCTAACGATCACCTTCGATCGGAGAAACGCGGTGGACTTTACGACGCCGTTCATGACGTTAGGCATTAGCATATTATACGCGAAACCTGAGAAAAAAAAACCGCAGCTGTTTTGGTTCTTGAATCCGCTGTCATTTAGCGTATGGATGTACACGGCCACGGCGTACCTAGGCGTATCGTTGTTCTTGTTCATGTTGGCCAGGTTCGTACTACCTACACGGAGAATTTGAATTCTAATTTAACCCGTACATAATGTATTAGTATATACCTATGTGGGGTAACACGGCCTTAACGCGTCACGACGGTCATAGTTCGCCACGTAATATTACAATATAGGTATGCATTATACCGCAGTCCCTCCGCCAACGTAACTACACAAAATATTGTAAATATTATGTTTTATAATGTTGCAGTTTACGTATAATATATACTTGTTAATAAGTAATAATAATGTAATTAATATAATATAATATTTTTTCGCTTGATAGTCTTCGATTTAGGCGGGTTTTTAAGTTGAGTTTCTCCCCCCCCCTCCCTTTTCCCCAATAACATTATACAGAATATAATATGGTATTCCTGTGTAGAAAACTAACAACCCGTGTAAATATCACACGCATATACGAGTACTGCCTGCGTGCCAATACGCGTTAATATTGACACTAAATATCCGGCCGTGAACCCGTGATGGTCATTTCGGGGTCAAGCGATTCCCTGCAGAACCGTTGTGGAACTGTTTTCAGAATGTCACCGTTTGAATGGGAGAGCCCGCGTCCAGTCATGCCCGGAGATAACAAGCTAGAGAATTCAATGACGCTGCTCAACTGCCTGTGGTTCTCCATCGGTTCCGTGCTGTGTGCCGGATGTGAAATCCTACCCAAGTGAGCACAAATCGATATAATGACAATACGATTATAATATAGGTACTCTGCAGATTCCATTATTTAATGTTAATTGCTATATACATATTATAATATATTAGGTATATTTAGAATTAAATGCATGCATCACATGTTATCGCACTCGTGTATTATTTGATTATATTTTATGCTGTATAATGGCATGTGTGTGTGTGTGTGTATGTGTGTTTGTGTGTGTGTGTTTATATTTTCGTGTATTCGTGTATTTATAAGTTTACTTGAAACTTGAATATTTTTTTTTCTTTTCGTTTCTTATCTCTTCCCGTGTATTTGGGAATACACCACTTTGGTGTTCAAAAATTCTCCATTTGGCTCGGTCTACCACATCATTTGCTCAAACACGTCGAAGCACTTCTGTTTCGGTTCTATCATTCAAGAAGCAAACGTATAAACGCATTCGTGTACAACTACTCGTATAGCTTATGTGGTTCATCTCTACTCATAACATACCATACCTACGTTCAAATCACTTATACGCTGCTGTCTATCCTCTTTCATTCCACTCATATTCCATCCTATCTCTATATAAAATCACTCTACTCATCGATTTATAAGCTTGAATAACAATAATGATTTAATTTATACTACTACATTATTATGTTATTGTGATAATAAATATCTAATAATATTATGCAATTGTGTTTAATGTACTGATCCGGCGACTATGATTATAATATGGCGCGGAGGTTGCAGTGTGCCCACCACACATACGTCTACACTAAACTTGGCACAATAATAATATCATTGTTTTTCAATTTTATATCTATCCCCGTTGATTGTTTGCAGAATCACACCCAACGAATGGCACGATCCGCAGCCGTGGACAGACCGTAACAACGAGCTTGAGACTAGGCTTAATGTGGCTAATCTGATATGGTTCAGTTGCGGCACCATGTTGCAACAGGGTTCCGATATATCACCTCAGTAAGGGAACGTGAACCTAACACACAGTAATAATAATAATACTAACGACACGAAAACAACATCTTTATATAGTGCGACGAGACGCCTGTGTTTGGTATACTAAATTACTAACAGAGTAATAACTAAGTTTTTCAAATAGGTACGAAAACGGATCTATGTAAAGCATAGGCGAAAATCGAAATTAACGTTTTAAAGTTGAAGTTTTAATTTTCTACCCATGATAATCTTTACAATTTTAAAATATTAAAACTGAAAAATTGCCTTACAAAGGGCATCGCAAATTTCCAACCGCGGAAACGCATTACTTACCTAGACTTTTAAAATGTAATATAACTATAATTATTGTTTATAACTGTAGTTTTATTGAAACTCGAACAATTAATTTACATTAAATCTTTATATTGGATCAAAAGCAGCCATCATAGTTATCCCACTGGGCTCAGAACCTAAAACACAGCATAATAAAACAAAAATGCTCTGAATCTAAAAAAAAAAAAATACGTCCTAGGATAATGGAAACGGGTGCAGCAATTATTATAGGTAATTTAATGTATACCTATAAGCAGCGATAAACCAAAAAAAAAAAAAAACGATTCTGAGTGAAATTCAGATGATAATGGTACTTTGTCAACAATATATATGCCATATTGTAGTAAAATAATTAAATAGGCTCTATATATTTTCTCTTTTAATATTTGTTTAATATTGAACCAATTTTACTGGTTTTCCTAAGTTTTTACGGTTTTCCCATGTTTTTCCCTGTTTTTCACATTTGCTGGAAAACTCCTGAGAAAATCAAAAAATTACCTCTTTAAAATAACAATCCAGTCGGATTTCCTTTCAGAAACATTGCTACTATTATAAATTGGAGCAAAATTGCTATTAGAAAAGTTGTATACAAAAAAAAATCGTAATATATTTTAATTAATACCTACGTTTCTTACATTTTCCCGCTTTTCCTAGGTTTTTCAAATTTGATGAGTAAACCCCTAAGAAAAACGAAAAATGACTTCTTTTAAGTGCCCCCCCCCCGGTCAGATTTCTTTTTAGAGACATTGGCATCATTCTACATTGGAACAAAATTGCTGATAGAAAAGTTGTCCACAGGAAAAAAAAATGAATAAATATCTTTGTAAAACCATAAGCTTCTTCACTCTACTCAGAATCTAAAACATGGTAAAACCAATACATTTTTTACTCCGCTCAGAATTTAAAATGTATATAATTATTTATTTCTTATTTACTTCTATGAACATACATTTGTAAGAGCAGAACTTGGCAAAATTTCGTGGGAGCATAGTCACTGAAAATTATATTTTTATGAAATGAAAACAGAGGTACTTCTTTGTTTATAGCTTACGGGCACCATATCCCTTAATGCGGGCTTGATTTCAATGTATCGCAAAAGACACTCGTGGATAATACAAAAAGAAATTGTCTAATCTAATTTATATAGGTAGATACCGAAGTACCTATATATAGATTTCGTACGTATTTTGTACCGTCCAGACTTCGACATTCCTGTAGAATTTAACGCCTTTCTCTATATAAAGCATAGAACTATTCCGAGATTTTTTTTAAGCATATACACTAGAATTCTTGATAAACGATAGTACCCGGTAATTTAATCCCATTAAATAACTATCGTTTAACCTTATTGGATAACTGAATATTCCATGTAATAGAATCTAAATTAATTTTTCTCAACCGAGGAGGGGGGGACAGGGTCTATTTTTGTGTGTAATACCAAATCTGTAGTGTGTAGTGCGAAATTATTAAACGTGTAGTACGGAATTATAAAATGTATGATGTTAGTATTTTTAATTGTTTAACAAATTTAGAATAAGTATATCAAAGAAATTTGATCAAATACAAAGTATTTTAAAATGTTTTACTTATTATTATGATTTTTTAAACTTGTTATTTTAATGTTTGTTATAATTATTTTACTGACTTCGAAAAAGGAACTAAACCCAGATAAACGTTATTTAAACAAATTTTTTAAAGAATAATATATAAATAAAGTACAAACTAGTTGATATTATGTAATATTTTTTTTTAAGTTTACTTATTACATTAGGTAACATACATTTTCCCTTGATAAAGTTTAAGCATGGAAATATTTAAAAAAAAAATTGTAAACAACTATAAATGATAGAAAAAGTAGTGAAATAACTATACTTAAGGGTATGGGGGCAAATTTTATTTTGTGATCATGAATTTATGGTCTAGACCAGTGTTTCCCAAAGTGGGCAATATCGCCCCCCTGGAGGCACTAGAGCTATCCAGGGGGGCGATGGAAGTTTCAAGCTTAATTGGGAAGCATTGCCTTACAAAAAGGGGCCGTCATTGTATTTATTTTTTTCAACAACATTATGTAAAATGTAGATTGTAGGTAGTACAAATTAGTGTACCTGTATATTTTGTATTTTAAATTTAGAATAATCGTTTATAACTTTATATGTTGACAAATAAACCCGTCATTATCGCAATAAATGTAGCAGTACACTATTTCTACTTCTATATTATTTGAATGTTATCTGTATTGCGGTATTGGTAATTTAGTATACTCGTGGATACCGATCTTGTTCCAATCTTGTACCAATCTACTCACAAAAAAAAGACAACAGTTACAAATAACCAATCGTGGGACTTACGAATGCTTCTTACAAAAATCGAACCGAATATTAACCAACTTCTAGCAAAACACCAGGTACATCCATCTCATTAGGATCTTTTTTTTATTTGTACGTGTACCTATACTATATAATAATAAAACATAATACTTATTTATAAACAATACATTAATTTTTCATTGCATATAATGTATACTTTTGTACCTATATACTTTTTTCTTTAATGGGGCATGTCAGATTTTTTTTTTTTTTGAAGTGGGCGATAGTAATAAAAAAGTTTAGGAACCACTGGTCTAGACTAAAAAGTGCGTAATACGAAATATTACGAAAAAAAGAGCCTAGCGGGGGAATTCGAGAATTTGTGATCCACTTGCCATTTGGAGTCACCAACACATAATAAGACCGTAAATTTGTACCTATTTTGTAGTGTTAATGTGTTATTTGAAGTTTTTAATAATCACAATAATGTACCTAATTATAAAAGATCCAAACAAATTTATAAAAATATCTATACCTATCATAACAAAAGTGTCGTCAAAGGTTAATTACTCGAATACGTCCATTATTCATAAAACACCTAACAATTATAAAATATTGCACAAATATTACTATCATAAAAGTATACTTGACTAATCATATATTTTACGCTGTTATCTATTAGAAGATATATCTTAACATCACAAATATTATTGCGCAAATAATTTATTATATAATAGGTATACACCGAAACTGTATGGCTACATGTAAACTCCTACAAAAACGACCTTTTTACCTGCTAAAAATAGATTATGTAATCTCCTATACAGACCATTTTACATATTAGTATTTAGAATAATAGTGTAGCGAGAAATGTATTTTGGTTTTACAATGATGTTTATTTGAGATAATTGCACTTCAGCGGGAAAAAAACGTACGATTTTCCGATTTCATTATTTTAAATTAAAACGCAGAAATAGTTTTATATCAGAAATAGTTCTCTAATAGAAAAATGATAAGAGACCTTTTTCGTTGCATTTTGGATAAATATTCGTAGAAACTTACGAATGTAAGATAATAAAATGCAAAATAAAATTTAGTAAACATTTAGTTCAACATATTAATATAAGGCATCGTATTAGAAATTCTCGAACATTTCGATAACGTCTACGTTATTTCCGTAAATTGGAAATACAACAATCTCTATCTCTTATTTTTTTAGTTTATAACTGATTTTTACTTATTTTAAAATACCTTATTTTACTTTTTATAACTATCTAGTGTAGGAGTTAACACTATGTCAATGTAGGAGATTACCTAATTTTGTAGAAGTTTACCATCCCCCCAACTGTAGTATCTACCTCCCATACCATACAGTACCAATGTAAAGGTATCGAGTAATGTGATCACAATATACGTCTATAACTATTTTTCGTACAATATACTTCACCGTATTTTAATATTTGATATTGCTATTAAAACCCCAAAAATATAGATGTATGATGTGTATTTTTTTTTACCTAAACATATATATAGGGCGGTCTCTACGCGTTTAGTGGCGGGAATGTGGTGGTTCTTCGCACTCATCATGACTTCTTCATACACCGCCAATCTGACCGCGTCCATTACTAGCGGACGTCTGGACACGCCGATCAAGAACGTCGAAGATCTGTCGAAAGAATCGGGCATTGCATACGGTTGTTACAAAGAAGGTTCTACGGCCGGTTTTTTTCAGGTCCGATCCGCCTAAAATACCTACAAATAATAATACTTACCTATATTATTTTAACATTATTAACGTTAACGTGGATTGTTTACTTACTTAATTTTTTTTTAAATCCGTAGGTTAGATATTAGTAATGATATCTATTACAATGCTCTTATCAACTCTTCTTTATTCTTTATTTCCATATTGTAGAATCCCCATCTTATTGTCAACATAATTTGTTTCATAGATAACATCCCTTAAAGTATTGCATTGATCTTCATTTTCCTTTGTTCTCTTGATCTTATCTTCTATTATCCTAGCTAGTTATCGATGTTTTGTTCCTTATGCGATGCCATCTATTAATCTTATGGAAGATCGATGGTACCTGTTCTTTTAATATTCTTTCTGCCTAAAAAAATGTTTGATGATCTTCATCATACCTAAACTCAAGCTCGAAGCTAGATCAATTATATAGGGGACAAACCATTAACCAAGTTATAAGGGGGAAAGGGACATTAGAAAAAATCGTAGTTATATAAAACTATCGTATGATCACAACCATAACGGCATAACCAACTCACATTCAAATTAACACTTATTGGAATACACTTTTTTCCAATATAACAATTAATTCGAAAATCGCCGTCTTTCGATAAAAATGCTATTAGGGGGTCAAATAATGGGTCTAGGGAGCTATGCCTTCTTTTGTTCCCCGGGGCTACTGGTCAGTATAAACAAAAAAATAATATAAAATTAAAAATAGCATAAATAATAAATAATATAGGAGTGCGCTAAAGCGCAGATTTTTCCTCAGATTGTACAAAAAAAAAATGTATTGTGGGGATAGGTTTATTTCTGCACGAATTTAAAGTTAAACTTCAAAAATTAGAAAAACAAAGAGTTTGTCAATTTTTTTTCTCGAAAATGAATACCGTAACCTAAAGAAAAAAACATGCTTCACATCTGCAACATTATATATTTGTTGAATGAATTAATTTTTTTTCACATAGGTAGCAAGTGACACATTTGTATTTGTCATCTCATCTGTCTTTCTAACAGGCAATATAGCAGAAATATATTTAGCGTTCACATAAAATAAATAAAAATACTTTTCAAATCGATTATAAAGATAAAACATATCTAAATAATAAAATATTAAAATTTGTAGATTACAAAATATTGAAAACAACCTATCAGTAATATACAATTCTTTAAATTTAATGTTCAACTCATAGGGTACAAACAATCATATTTTTTTTAATAACTTCACTATTTTAACAATTACTATTTGAAAAACGTTTAAGAGATTTTCTTCAAAAAGTTGTCATCTACCTATAACAAATTATATAATGAGTGTTTTATCTACAAAACAGATTTTAATAGATTTATTTTTTATTTTTGCCACATGATTTGTTAGAAAGACGAGACAGCAATTTTAACTGTGATGGCCATTGAATTTTTGTAAAGATACCTATATTAATATTTTTTGCTCACGATAAAGGCACCTACCTAATATAGGTAGGTGCATAATTATCTATTTAAAAATTGGGATCTTTTATTGGAAAATTTTAGTGATTATATAAATTTATAAAATACAGTAATAGCATTATCAATACCCAGGTAATATATTTTTATATTTACAAGGTCGTAACACACGTAACTGAAAAACCGAAGAGGGCGGTTGTAAACTAAAAATATATGGTGTTCTAATTGTGTTATAATATTGTACCTATAGGTAATTAATATTTTATAACTAATATAACGTGAACAAAACTTTTGGGAGAGGGCTGAATCACTTGAACCCCCAAAACCCTTTATGAACCTTTTTGTGTGTTCTGCAGAAATCGAACGTGAGTTTGTACCAGAGGATGTGGAGTGTGATGGAATCGTCTAACCCGACAGTGTTCACGATAAGCAACCAAGAAGGCGTAGATAGGGTGTTGAAGGGCAAAGGACGGTATGCTTTTTTAATGGAATCTTCCAGCATCGAATACCAAACGGAACGAAACTGTAACTTGATGCAAATAGGGAACACACTAGACTCAAAAGGATACGGTATAGCAATGCCGATGAGTGAGTATTATTTTAGAATCGATGTATATAATATATAATGTACAGAAAATCAATAGGGGTACATACCATATATTCCTATATAAATGGAAAGATAGGTATCTAGCTATTAATTAATAATAACATCTTATTAGCAGTGGTGGATTTTCAACAACTTTTTTGGGAGGAAATCTGAAAATACATTTACCTATATTTCAAAGGTATCTAACAACTAAATAAACTATAAAGTGGGACACAACCTGGGGATCGTCAATAATTTAACACTAATTTTTTGTGTACCTATATTTTAATCGTATGTTTATTATCAGTCATTCCAAAATCCTCTTAGGGAGATTGAAACCTTTAGCAGAGTAGTATAGTATAGCGGACTACCAGTGTGGACTTTGAAAGGGTAGTATTTCCACATTAACCAACTTTAAATTTAATTATTATTAATTATTATTATTATTATTAATTTAAAATTAATCAATTATCGGCCGACAATTAATGGAAAAAATATACGAGTTCAGATTAAACGTCTGACAGGTATTCGAGGACTTACTTAAGAAACCGTACGATATTATCCACCGTGATAGCCTGTTTAACATATATACTGCACGAGTTTGAATTCCCATAAAAACTTATCTCGCTGACAAGAATGTGTATGAATGGTACACGTTATCGAATGAGAGCGGACAGCGCCTAATCAGACGAGTTTGAAATAATGACTAGGCTAAAACAGGGCGATGCGCTCTCACTACTACTATTTACCATCGTTGTAGAAAAAGTAATAAGTACGCTGCGTACAAAGAAACAACCATGGGGTCAAGATAGATGAAGTTATACTAGATGTACTAGGATTTGCAAACGATATAAATATTCTTGGATAAGGTAAAGAATCAGTTAAACAAAACACAACACTGATAAACGAAGCAAAGAAAATCAGACTAGTGATAAATTAAAAGAACGCCAGTCATGAAAACAGCGACCAGCGTAAATGCAAATTTTACAATCAAGAACTACGTGTTTGAGAAAACCTAAAGTTAGTAGGTACCTAGGTGCAACAATCACTGTGGTCTGTGAGTAACGATTGGAATAATTAAATCTGTAATTACATAAATTAAGGTGAAAGGGGGGCATACTTAGCTCTAATTGAATATTTTAAATCGAAGATCTAAAGATACAAAATCACATCTCTACACGGCTATATTAAATAAGGCCTGCAATTACACATGGATGTGAAGTATGGCCCATGACAGCAAAAGTCGAGCAAAAGCTAAGATCCTTCGAAAACAAAGTATTAAGAACAATATGTGGACCTGCATATGATGTAGCCAAATGCTGGCAAAGGAAAAATGTTAAGATAAGGGAAATGACAAAAATACTCGTAATAACAAAGTTACAGATTGGACACAATAATAATATTATATTATAAATAATAAGATATAAGTAACTCATTAGGAATATTTACCTTATAATTGTTTAAGTTGTTTGCAATAAATTATTATAAACGAAAAGTTATTAAATATTTTATTCATTTCAACAGGATTTATTTAGTATTTTATCTGGTCATATAATAAGTATACAAATTAGTGAAAACAATACAAATTAATTTTGTGTAAGGTTTTTTTATTTCCCCTCCCTCATTGAGAAATCCTGGCTACGCTACTACTACCTATTTATGGAAAATTAGTAAAGGATCGTCGCCTCAACGAAATAAATAAACTGAGAAATTAAGGGGGTCAAGATCTATAAATGGTGTGCACCACTAAATATTGACTATTGATGACTAGGTATTTTAGATTTTGAGTCGAGTGTAGAAGCTAATGGTTTTACAAAGATGTTTATTTTTATTTTTTCTGAAATAGCAATTTTTCTAAAAAGAAATTTCACTGGGAAGTACTTACTTTAGAGAAGTCGTTTTTCGATTTTCTCCAATTTTCTCAGCAAATAGGAAAAACCGAAAAAAACGGGAAAATTTACGAAAAACGGAAAAATCGGTACATTAAACAAATATTACTAAAGATAATTATATATATATATATATATTTATAATGCTTATTTAATTATTTTAGCATAATATGACATATATTGTTGACAAAGCATCACTTTCAACTGAACTCCGATCAGAATCGTTTTTTCGTTAGCAATGGTTAATCGTTACTAACAGATATACATTAAATTACCTATAACAGTGGATGCACCTGTTCCCATTATCCTAAGACGTCTTTTTTAAATGTCATGTTATTGAAATTATATCGTTATCCCCCGTTTTTGTTAAACACCTGGATATCCCCTACCCTAAATCCACCACTGCTTATTAGAGTACCTATTTTAAAATATATAAAATGTTACCGTTAATGTCGGAAATTTATTTAACCTAGATCACGAATCGTTCATTAGGTACGATAACTGTCTATAAACAATAAGTATAGTTTTCTTTTTCCTTCTTAGATTCACCTTATCGTACTTTGATCAGTGAATCCGTATTGAGATTACAAGAGTCCGGAACATTAAACAAGTTGAAGGACAAATGGTGGCTAGTCCAAGGAGAAAAAAAATGCGAGGCGAGTGCCACAATTGAGACGGACCCGCGGAGACATCGACCAGTCACTAAATAATATATATATATACTCTTTTGTTTCCACAGGCAGAGATAGAAAGCGACAAACTGGGCTTCGAGAAAATCGGAGGAGTTTTTGTGGTACTCGTCCTCGGGTGTTTGATAGCATTTTTGTTTTCCATATTGGAGTTTTTGTGGAACATACGCAAGGTAGCCATAGAAGAAGAGGTAAGACTCTATTAGAGAATTCTTGCAGCTAATGTATTGAGTGACTTCACAAGTATCTGAGAACACAATTATTATTATTATTTTTTGTTCTATATAGATAACACCAAAAGAAGCGTTAATTTTGGAATGGAAATTTGCGATGAAGTGTGATGGAGTCATCAAACCATTAAAAAGGAGATTTTTATCTACTGAAAACCGAAAGGGAAATTCTGACACGAGTTCAAACAATTAATTACAAGGTGATAAAATTATAGTAGTTCGTAAATTACAATTCTTGATGAAAAAAATTTTTTAGTTTAAAAAATTAAAATAGATATTCAATGAACAATCAGTGATGCTGCAATGAAACAACAAAAACTTTAAAATTTCACGAATCAAAAATATCTAATTTTTAAAAAATGTTTTGAAAAAAATAAGTACGGTTCAATTTCCTATTATTTATAAGATTTATGATTTTTTTTTGGCCCAGCGATATTTTTTCTTGTTATACATTGTTTTTAAATCGATCTGTAAACATATTTTAAAATAACACTGTTTAAGATTTAAATACTTGATCTGAGAGATATTTATAATCAAAATATAAACAAAATTATAACTAATAAACTAAGATTAGTGATTACTATTTGCTAGTTACTAAATGTTCTTTACATATTTTTAAATCTCATTTTGAGTTATGAAGGATTGAAGATATCAATTTAAAACGGTGCCGACTGATGATTATACATATTTGTTTGCTGACGATTCCATAAAAAAAAAATTAAGCAAGGTTAATTAGTGAGGACATAATCAAATGCAGGATATCATAGATTACCAATAACCAAAAATAAAAAAATACTTTTACGCGTATTATTTTACAAATAAAATGTTATTTATACAACAAATTATTTTAATTTTGATTAAATATAATGTGTTTAAATCACAAAACTAAATATATAAACCATATATAAACTTACACAATAAATTTAAACATACACTTATATAATTTCTAAGATGCAATAATGCACAGTATACACTTTACACAAAAAATTATTTTTTGAGCTTATAGTAATTATGAGCACCATTTAAAAAATGATATTTAATTGTTCTGACATTAAAAAAATAATTGATTACACAAACATATGTATAAATTAAAACTAAAAAAGTATATATACCATGGTAACTTTATCAATACTGCGAATGAAACCGAGTAAACAATATATGGTTTAAAAAAATATTTTTTGTAGAAATGGAATTTATAAGACTTAATAATCAATGAACAATTGTAAACAATGAAGTATAGGATAAGAAAATGAATAGGCAAGAATGTCTTGGGAAAAGTTGAAAACAACATTATACAAATCTTAAATACTAACACACAAAAAAAAAAAGGTAATAAAATAGTTGATTTAAAAAAATTTAAAATTGAGTTTTTAAAAAAAATTATTATATGTAATAAGATTATATAGCTATCGATACTGACGCCTTAAAATTGAAACAAAATTCTTTGAATTTCTAAAAGAATTTACCAGGTATCGATAGGCAGTTGGACGCTACCTGGGCGCCGATGATAGACTTAATAATGAAGTTTTATTTTTTCTGTTTGGTTGAACTGACAATGGTGGTGATGGATAAGTATGGTCAATTGATGACATTTCCTAAAATAAAAGTAAAATTATTAAAGAAGTTACATGAATTGTGTCATATAATATTATATTATTACATTTACAATAAAATCAAATATGTGACATAAAAGTATGATTTTCATAAAAGCAAACACATTAATGAAAATAAATGAACAGAAAAAATAACTACTGCTTAAGCAAAATTATTTATTATTATAATACACATTATAAAAAATTTAAACATGTAAAATATCAATAATATCATTATGATTATAAAACAAATTATTAATCATTTCTGATATTTCACATAGAAATTTCATTAACTCAATGAAATATTTAATACAAATTATGAAAACACAATATTGCAAAATAAATAAATTTAATGAATTTAGCAGATATTAAAATTATTCTAGTGAAAATGTGCAAATTAAGTAACTCCTAAAACATTTAAATAAGAATAATTAAATTAAATTATATGATTACATGGTTTTATTATTAAAAATATAATTTGTTTTGTTAATACTTTCACATTCGAAAATTTTTAATGCTTGAAGTTCATAACACTATTTTAAAACGAATTTCATTAATATACCTAATATTTATTTCAGTACTAATTTAAAACTATTAAATGTTATTATGATTTTAATACTAAAAATATAAACATCAAATAAAATTAACTTTCATTCAAATTATTCTTAGTTTGAATATAAAATCTAAAAACAATATTTTTAAATATTGTCAATTTACCAAATTATTTACACATTTATAAATATTTCAACTGTTTTATATACTTTAAACATTTAATTTAACTTTAAATTTAAGCAATATTGATTTTTTTTTTTATGCCTTTCATGTATATAAATCATTTTACTAGTTAAGGTATTTTAATATTACTCATGCTAATAATTTAAAATATGATAAAATAATATTTTCAATAACATAGCATACATGCATACATTCACCAAAAAGATCTTTACCACATATGGACATTGCAGGTTAATCGACACAGTAAGCTGTTTTAACCAATAAAGCGAATTGTCAAGTACCTTATTTATTTTATTGAGATCCAATAAGGTAAGATTTTTAATTAATTTTTTAATAGTTTAAAGCAAAAAGACTACACATGTTATCTTCTCCAAATGGCTGCTGACTGAAAAATTAACGAGTCAATCGCAATTTAGGATTGCGTTTGATATGTTTCTTGATTTTCGTTAGTGAATAATTATGTCTATCGTTTAGCTCATTTAATGGGCTCACATTTAAATTGGTGCATGATGCCAAGTGCATATTGGCCAATTGTGTTGATGGTGTTAAAGCATGTGTACCAGGCCCACTGTTAGTCAAACTGAGCACAGGACTCATCATTGTTGACATGGCCCGTTTCAACTTGCTGGGTGTTTTATTGAAACTTAATGCTCGTCCAACTTTAATACGCGTTCTACTTGCAAATCTAAAACAAACAAAAATTATCAAAATTATTTAATGTTGGCTTTTCAATTGTATTTATATATTATAAATATATATATAATTTACTTAAAGGCTTTCCCAAGTGTACCGGTTGTAATTTCACTTGTATCAATGTCTAATTGCTGAGAATCCAATGAAACTAATATATTTCCCTAAATTTAAAATAAATAATGAACATCTTTCAAAAACAATTCTATGTTTGCCTTTATATACTTACAGAACACACAGTGTTGGCCACTTGTTGTGATATATTTTTCAAGAATATATTTTTATTATTAGCACTGCAATTACTTCCAGTTATAGTAAAAGTATACAACCGTTCTTTAAAATCGTGATTGTCAATAATCATTAATGAAAATGTATTACGACAGTCTGAAATAGAACACAATTTATAATTGCATAACAATAATAATCTAAGAGAAATGTATAATAAACGCATACAATTAAATATTTGTATATAAAAATACTGACAGTATTTTTAACAATAAAATGTATTTTATACTATGTGTATAAAATACACCACAAAATACTTTATAAGATGAACAATATATTCAAGTAACTTAGTAACCTTGTAAGTACTAATCAACTAAAAAACTAGAACTATCAAAATAAGGTAGATCATAAATATTATATAGTACCACTAATGACATTTATTTACCTTCAGTCTCTTTTATATCTATCACTTGTTTGATTACATTTAACGGCATCAATTTGATATGTTTATATGATTTAGCACCACCATTTAATTTATGTGAACCGGAATTTGATTCTTTTGGACTTTTTACATTAAATGATTTTCTTTTTTTACAGACCTAGTAAAAAAATTAACAAATTACTATTGACCAGTTTATTTATTGATTTAATCTATATCATAATATAAATCTTACTTCAACGACATCTGAAAAAACAAATATTGTTAAATGATCACCACGACCACTAAGATTATCACTGAGTTCAATCACATCGCATTTTGTAATAAAACTTCGATGTGAAGAAACTAAATGAGGCTGCAAACAAACAAACAAATAATATATTTTAAACATTTATTGATCCCTTAAAATTAAAATAAAACAATATGAATACAACAGTAACCCTTTTTATGAAAACAAAAGAGAAAACAGAGTCTACAATATTCCTATTAAATATTCAAAAAAAAACCTTTGGTCAATCATTTATTGACTATTTAGGGCCTACATATTTGAATTTAATGCCTTATGAGGCAAAAAAATACTATTCACACACATCAAGAAAATGTTTAAAAAATTATATATAACTGGTTATTTTTAGAATTAATCTACATTTTTAAATTTTATTTTGTAGTTATTACTTCATTATTATTGTATATTAAGTAAAAACTCAATAAATTGTAGAGTGTATAGTTAACAACTTGTTTGTTTTTATTCCTTATCTATTTGTCTTGTATCCATTATATATTAATATTTTTTAATGTACACAATTTATTAAATTTTTGTTATTTCTTTTTTATAAAAAGTATACTCTCAATCCCTAACACAAGCTTAGCTTAAAAGTGATTGATAATCATAAAATAGTATATAAGTTAATGTATCTATATTGTTAATTTATGATGGTTATAATAAAAAAAAAAATTACACATTAAAAACAATATAAATTATAATACTTACAGGACAATTATCAATATCATTAAATATATCAAATAGTACAACTTGACCCTCAGTTCTTCTTTTATCTTCATTAATATGAGTCATAACTTCACGTATACTAGCTAAGGCTGATACAAGAGCTTGGTGATCTGGATTATTTTTATCTGAATGTTTTAATATATCTGTAAAATAGTTAAAAAACTTTAATATCATAAATTTATATTTATCTAATATAATAAAAAGAAATGTTCATATGAGTATGTAATTTTCAAAAAAATGTATGACACACAAAAATGTGAAATTTTGAACATTATTATACAGATAAGTATCCAAGAATAACTTGAAAGCAGATTTTTAATTTTTAATTTTGACTTAGAATATGAAAACTTCTTTTTTTTTTTAACATTTGGTTTCCCTAGTCATAAAGATAAAATTTGTTTGTAAAAAATGTATTATTATTAATATAGTAAACACTAGCAATGGAGGTTCCAATAATGTTCAAGATAAGATTATAAGAAAATACTTTAAAAATAAAATATAAGTAAACACAAGTTTTTGTAAATGTACCATTTAATAGTAAACTTATGCTAGGTAGTCGTTGTACAGGTCGTATGAGAAGTTCTTGGAGACTTTGTCGACAACATTCAGGTCTTGTCTGGCCAACCTTAAGGAATGCATGAAAACGTGGCTTTGTCTGATCACACTGCATAAGCATTTCGCGAGTTTTTTCAAAAAAATTCACAAATGGTGGATAAGCTTTCACTAATTCGCTGGACTATAAATTAATAACAAATACACAAATTAATTTATATTTCAAAAATGTATATTGCTTATGCAATTACATATTTAAGAAAAACACTGCCTATACTACTATCTTCTTGCCATGAAGTAGCAAGACACTTGAGCTCCTCTAGCATCTCTTGGTGTACTTGATAAATTGGTAAAACATTTCCAAAAATAATTTTTATTTCGGTATTATTAAGTAAATAGTCTTCTTTATCAATCATTTCTTCTAGTGGTTCTTTGTATACCTAAAAACAAAATGAAATTAAAATTGATTAATAATAAAGAAAAAACATCTCTACATCAGCAATGTAGGGAAGTTTTTTCTTATCACTTCAGTGATAGTTTTAAAAAAAATACATAATAAGACAAAGAAAATGACTTACAGTAATTATTGTATTTAAAACTCCCACATAGTTTATTTCAGTCTGCAATAATTCAGAAAAAACTTGATATCGTGGACTAAATGGTTTATCTTTAATAATTAAATCTGGATCTTGAGAATAAATACAATTCAAATTAAAATAATTATTACTATAATATATAAATATATAAAACAAACCTAAAGGGTGTTTGAAGGGTGATGGATGATCAGGACTATTCGTAAAATTTAAAAACGACCCACATGATAGTCTTAAACCATCAAGGGCAGCAGATGACCGTCGTTTGGATGGTCCCGAACTACTGGTTGGTGATATTTCCCCAGGAGTTGAAGGTACTGGACTAGACCTCAATATTGAACCCAAGCGATCTAAATGCCTTTTTCTTTTGCGTGCTCGGGAAGAAGAACTTAATGTAGAAGGCATTAAACGCGTGGACGTTGGCGTGTTGGACACATTTAGCTAAATATAATTAACTAACTATAGAAAAAAATATAATATAAATAATCTGGGGAATATTATACTTACATTAGTTAATAAATATTCTTTTGTTAAAGCACAGCTCTGATATTGTACTGATGTCCAAAACCATGCTTCTTTCACAATTTCAGCATTATTACTTTTCTTTATGGGAGGAATAAAATCTAACGAAGATTCATTAGCAACCTAAAGAAAATTAAGAAAAAAAGAAACAGTATTAACAAATATGATCACAAATCAAAAACCAGATATATGTATCTTTATACATACATATGGTAATTTCAATATTGATTCTATATCTGATATTTGTATTTATAATATTTATAAGTACAATAAGAATATTATTTATATTTAAAGTTGTTAATGTTTTTTATATTAGTATTTTAATAATGAATTGAGAAAATGGGGATGGCATATTAAATAAAACTTCATTCAAAACTTATAATACTCAGAATTAAAGATTTAAACAGTTTTTAAAATCTAATACTGCTGACAAGTGTGCCACTGTGTTCTAGATGGAAAGCAGAATAGTTATTTAATGTCTATATAAAACAAAAAAATCATTGGTAACATAAACGATTTTCTGAGAGAAATTTGGTTCAACTTGTTTAGAAATACTGTGGATAATATAATTTTCATTAAAATACTTTTAAAAAAAAACTACTAAATTATACCTAACTTTTTTTTTTTTAACCAAATTACACAAATTATAATGATACTTATGTTACATTTTTAAAGTTTCTGCCTGGGCTAAAATAAACTTTATTCACTTAAAACCAAATAAAAATAAAAATAAAACGTTTTGAACATTTTACTTTGCCTGAAAAATCTCAAATAGTATTTTGTGAACATATCATGGTCATCCAGGCACATAATGTCCAGTTGGAATACTGGAAATTTCCCTGTGGACATCTCTTATGTAGATCCTTTGTACACCTATCCCTTAAATTACCTATTGAACTTTATGATTTCTTAAGTAAGTAGGTAGTACTTAAAGAATGTTTATTATTTATGTTTATAAGTGAGCTCTATTTAATAATTTCTTGATAAAAAATGTATAACAGTAAATACTTAATTAAATCTACAGGTATTTTAACTGAATAACAAGAAATAAACAATTTAAGAAAAAATAACAAACTATTATTGCATAGATTTTCTTATATATTTTTCAATTTTAAAGAAAACTACAAGAACAATTTCTTGCTAATGATCTAACTAGACAAAATTTGCTTACAAAAAAAATGCTACAATTAAGATCAAAACAAGATTTCTGGTAGAAAACTTGTTCACAAATAGAAAAAAGGAACAAAAAAAACCAAAGTTTACATAATAGTAAAACTAATGAATTCATTGCCGCATTCAGAATCTAATAAAAACTAAATGAAATAATGGAAAACATAAAGCAATATTATAAAGTTATCTAAATCAATAATGTCATAAATAGCTATTATGCAACTAATGTAACTAAATTATTATGTACTTATGTATTACCATTAGTAACTTGAGAAATAATAATAATAACTGTAATTAGTAAGTAAAATAATAAGATGCATTCAAATAAAATAAACAAACCTTAAATAACAATTTTTAACTATTGTTAAAAATGTTCATTTAACAGATAATTTGAACATAAAACAAAATATAAAACAATTAAATATATATATAGTAATATATATATAATTTTTTGTTTGTATTTATAAATTCTTACAGATTTGCACAAGTTTTACTAGACTAATACTCATAAATTTATCAACTATAACAATTACTTTTATCATTTTGATAGAGACAATAATATTATAAAATAAATATATAATTTACACAGTAAGATAATAAAATATATATTTCACAAATAATAAATTGAGACAATAATATTTAGAAAATGTATTATAAGTTTCAAATTAATGTTTAAGAACTGAGAAAAAAAAAATTAGTTTTCTTATTTTATTCTATGTTCAAATTTCTTATAACATAAATGTTATTTACATTTACTGAAATAGATGCCTTATATTTTAATACAATAATATATGTTCAGTAATAGACACATTTAAAGCATTATTCTGAGTTATAATAGCTTATCAATATGATACTTTAAATTGTCTCCAAGTCTAACTTGAACATATAATTTATATACTTCATAGAACATGAAATATTGTTATTTTAAATTATTAAATTTTTTAAAGAAAATAAAAAAATATATCATAATACCAATATAAACCTTAATTATAAAGCACCAGCCATGCAAACACAATAACACATACACAAACACAAGTCATTAGTTTTATGCATGATTTATGTTTAATATACTTTAAATTTAGAAATCTTAAACAATATTCAAAATTAATCCTCAAGAAATCATAAAGAAATAAGCAAGTCCATAAATGTATTATGTACGCCATAAACAAACAATAAAAATACTGCAAATCATAAAATTAAGCATATATTATAAGCAAATGCATTGAAAAGTTATGTTGAATAAGTATAATTAAAAAAAACTGTGAATTAGTGAATTATATTATATGCTCTTAAATATCACTGTCACATAATTTATTATTACAGAGCAACAGCATTTAGTAAAAGTTTAGTTCATTTGTCTACAACAAAAACATTAAAAAAGTTTTAATCCCTATTTTTCTAAGTAACATTGACATTATAATTAATGTCAATTAACATTGTATAGGTTATTATTATTATTTTTTTAATGTTTAGCATCAATACCTTTAAAATTTAAAAAAGAAAAAATTGATTTTCAATTGCAGATATATCACTTTTTTTAGTATACAAACAACAGTATCTTACTTTATCACCTTACAAAGAAACATAAACCTAACTTTTGTACAAAAAGTATATTAATTTTTGAAAATAATATTATAATTTTAGAAATTTTCAATTTTTAGCATAAAAAAAAATAACTATTAAACACAAATTGTTCAATTGAGTAATATTTTAACTTATCAAATTTTTGTTTTTAAATATTAAATGCTTATAGATTGCTATAGAATATTGAAAAAAATTAATTAAACATATTATTATTTTATTTATATCAATTTGTCTTTCAAGTTAGATATATAATTTATTTTTGTTTTTTATGTGTATTTTAACAATTTATATTTGTAAATTAAAAATATGTACCAATGTTTTATCAGTTTGATCCAAACGTGCTGACATAGGATTAGGATGCTTAAACAAAAACTCGTCACAATCTGGATCTAAAAATTGAAGGCGAATCTTCTTGGTATCATGTGAATTATTTCCACTGTCAATCTCAGTTAGTGTTCTTTTTAACCCCCCATTTCGACTTGTATTAGGGCTTGTGCAATATTCCTCTTTATCAAATGCTTGAATTAGATTTTTAGGAGCCAAAACACCTCTTAAGTACGGTGTAGTATTTGAATCTCGATCTCCTAAAGGGCTAGAAGTGCATGTATAACTTTCCTTTGTAACCTAACATGCAAACAAAAACATAACACCAACAAACAAAAATGTTAAAAATTTAAGCCACGTCCTGTAAAATTTAAATATAAGCAAATTTTAGTTAGTATATACCATTTTTTTTTTTTGACTGTGTATATGTGATATATAATATTATACTATATATATCACGTGTATATTTATTATTATGTATTTACAATATTAAGGTTAGTGGCCTTGTGCAGAGCAAAAGCAAAATTTTAATAAGTACAAAATTAAACTGATTTAGTTAAATCAGCCATTATCATATTTTATTCCTCTTAGAGAAAAATATATATTTTGCTTCTATATATTCTATTATTAGCATTAAACACAATTTTAGACGTTGTAAATGAATACTAATTTAAATAGTTCACAACTGGACATTATTAATTTATCACATTTTGTTTATAACAATTAACACAACACACAGCCTTAAAATAAAATCCCCTTGGCAAGATTAAAATATCTAAACAATACATACAAGATGAGTACATTCTGTATCGTTTTCATCATTAACTGGAGTTCCTCCATTTTGTAATAAAACATCAACCATATGTGATCTTTCTTCTTCTGTGAACCCTGAAAAACATATTTTAGCTCCATGGAATGGTTTTAACTTGTGTTCTGAAAACTAGAAAAAAAATACAAAATAATGGAAGAATTAATAAATTATATTTTTTTTAATACATTATACAATTTCTATTTATTTTTAATTTGTATAATTTAAATACCATGACTTACAAATGAAGAATTGATAGCTGTGAAATTGATTTCATTGCGTTTTTCCCAAGCTGCATGAAGCCATGATGATCCAACAACTGGAATTTCATGTAAATATGCATACTGAGATCTAGCACTACACGCATAACCAGAAACTAAATGAGTAGTTTTGTGGTTGATATTTTCTCGAATACTACCACCCATCCAGCGAATTAAACTCAGGACACGTGCCTAGTTAACAATAGAAAAATATGAAATATAAAACTTTGTTAATACATTTTTCCACACATACCATTTCATCTCTTTTTTGGATTCCTGTGACACTGACAATAGCACCAACAAGTGCATTGCAATAACGATGTCGATTAACACCATGTAAACCATTAGGGCTTTTGGCCAGTTCTAATAAAGCTGGACGTCCAAGTATTCTAAATAATATTTAAATGTTTTAATTATTTATCAAATAAATTAAATGATTTCATTATGTTTTCTTTTATTTAAGAGATGCATTTTAATAAACTAGTCTACGAAAAAAACTTATTAATTCAAATAGATTTACAGGCATTAGGTTTACAGTTCATAGATAACATAAAATTAATTCAAGATAGCTCATGAAAACAATATTGTAAATAATTCATAATAACATAAAATGAACCAATAAAAAATGTTTTTTTTTATTCTATTTTTATAACTTGATATATAATATTAAATATATATAATTTAATAAGAATATTCATTAGATTAATTTAGGGAAAATATAAAATTATAAATAAAAAGCATTTTTTAAAACATACTTAAAACACGGTCTTTTGACAGCAAGTTCTTCAAATAAAGTGGTGACCAGGATATCATTTGATTCTAATAAATTTACATCAGATAAATTATCCACATATTTAATTGATAAATTTAATTTCTGAAAATAGAAGGGTAAATAGATAGTAGTTACTTTAGTAAGTATTTAATTATAATTAATTATATTGTTAGATAAAATAATTTTACCTTGATAGCCAATAATACATCTGAATCAGAAGAATATATTTTATCTAAATAAACATTTAAAAATGAAGATTCAGATTCTAAACTTGAAACACCTAGAATGATAAATCATACACATTATACAAAATTACTAATATTCATTATTTGAAATAATCTGAAATACTAGAATAGCTAGCTACTAGAATATTAGAATTTACTCATTTTTTTTATATTAATTACTCCAAAATGTATATTTATAAAATGTAGTTGTAATTATACTATAATTAAAACATAATTTTAGAGAAACTCTGACAATGTGATATGTTTGTATAAAAATAGGAACACGAGGGATGAATTATATAAATGCAATAACTAATAAAAAAAAATGTTGAGTATCTATAATTCATAAGGTAGGTATAGGTATATTATAATTAATAAATACAGTTAAACCACTAGTAAAACCTTATTTAAAACAGGGTACCTAGATAAAACATAAAACTTAAATGGTCCCAAAATGTAATTCCACATGTAGATATTTAAACTTTTGCAAAATAGAAACCTGTGATGAATTGACATTTATTTCAGTCCCTTCGAGAATTCAAACTTTTTTTGAGTTTTCACCCGAGATTGGTTTATATTTCATACAAATCACTAAGTTAAATTACAACAAGCTACAATTAAATTATGATATTACCTTCAACAATTTTTGATAATTTATTTTTCATTTTCATACATTACGTAACTACAGATAATTAACTAAAATTGAAAGTCGAAGAATTTAAAAAATCAATATACAAAAATGTACCTAGGTGCATAAAATAATTTTCTTAAGAAAAAATAAATATAACTAAGTTGGAAAATTATTTCAACAAAATAATTTCATCTACTTAAGTGTCTATGACTGACAATTCTAATCTAAACACTTGTTTATCAGTTGACTGAAACAGTCAAATGTATCACTTTATTATTAATTATTAATCAATGAGTTAATCAACCAACTTGTTTATTTTAATGATTATTATAGATAACATAAATAAAAAATGACTAATTCATATATTATAATTGTTTTATTGTTACTATCAGTACTATATACACACCTACTATTAATTCACAGAACTAATTTCTTTTTTGTCTGGTTTTATGGAGTTATTAGAAATATGTTTTTTTGAAATAGAAAAGATTATAGTATCTTATGAGTACTTACACTTAGTCAATATTTTAAAATTAGATTTTATAGACAAATGATAAAGGTTAGGTTAGGTGATGGGAGTTGGGAATAATCTTTTAAATTTAAAAATAATGTAGATAAAACCAACAAAATATTTACGTATTTATTTACTGTAAGTTTTAAGATTAATGATATGTACATATATACATATAAACATTAAAATACAATAAATTATTAGTACATAATCCTAACAAATAAAATATAAATTAAACTTCCTATCTTTTTAGTTACATCAAAATATGTTAAATACATAATAAATTAACAAAATATTTTCCTCTTAATGATATAGTTTTCAATAATATATTTGCTCAAACCATTAAAAAAATGAATTATCAAAATAAAAAAATAAAAATAAAATAATACTGTTTTGCCTATCCGCCCAAAAACAACCAGTAAATAACAGTTGGACACCTGTTATTCATTTAATACCCACCTAAGAATATTTAATTGGTACCTATAATGTAAATAATCTATGTAGTATTATAATTTATAACTCTGATTATAGTTATCTATACAAATCTTTATCTTTATTTATTACCTAATGTACCTATTTATGATCTTGAAAAAAGCATTTAGTTTTTAAAATTGTTTTTAAGTTAGTACCTACTTAAAGAATTGATAAATTATTGAGGTTTTTTTTAATATATACAGTTTTGTTTATTTTATTATTAGTAAACACTCTTGTAAACACAGACTTAAGTATTTCACATGCTGAGTATGCCACTTTATTGGATAAGCTACAAAAGAATAACTCGATACCAAACTACATATTGTGATACTAGAAATGAACGACAAATCATGACACAAAAAAAATCATTTACTAAAAATCTAATTTTTATCAAAATTCATACAGAAATTTCAAAATCAAATTACAAAATTATAATGACATTGTGTGTGATATTAGGTAGTAGATAGATTATACATAGATCTTTAACAATTGATGGTCATTTATGTGTCCGTTTATGTGTCACCAAAACAGAAAATTATTAAACTTAACAAAATATATTCTAAAAATAATTGGCAACATTCAGTGTCCAGATCACACGTTTTTTTTCATTCTGTATAACAGTTGAAATATAATTGGCTTATTTCCAATGATTACACGAGGGGATTGTTTAACACGCATGACCTATGAATAGTGTATTCAACTTAGCCTACTTATCGAAATTCGAAGGTAAGTCTGACCAAAATAGATTAAACATTCGATTTTTTTTGTATATTTTTATTTTTTTATCAATCCTATAAAAAATTATTATTAAATCAAGAATGTGTCACTATTATCCTCTCCATGTAATGAATATAAAATGACTGCCTAATTGACTGAGTAATTCATTAATTTAATAAACAAATCATTAAGATTAAAAAAATCTCGTATCTTATCTACTGTATAGTTTGATATAACTATTGTACACATAAATCCGCTACCTACAACCACATTAATTATTAGGAATCGATTTATTATACAATGTAATTAAATAGTTATGTACAACACTAACTTCGTGTTTTTATAAAATCTCCCTCGAGATCGCAGTTGTTCTGTCCGGTTTCACTCGCCGACATTGTAGGTAGGTCTTTAATTCGACTAGATCAAAATTTATAAAATTGACTAATCATTTCTGATGCTTAGCAGGAAAGTGGTAACGGCACAACGGAAATTAAAAACAAAATTATTTCAAAAATAACGCGAACAAAAAAAAAAATAATCAAAAAGATTTCTTTTTACTGAAACGGTTTACGGGAATTACCGGAAAAATCGGTTCTGAGACGCATTGCGAAATCGAAGATTATCATCGAACGAAAATCAAAACATAATAGCATTAATAACACAATATAAACATTGAACATTATATAAAACGATAAAAGAGACTGTGACTCAAGTATAAAAAATCGACATAGAGAAGTACTCGGTACACCGTCACCGTGTACAGACACACGTACTCATACACAATTCACAAACGCACTTACAAGCACACAACGGGGGGAAAAAAAAAAAAATCGTAAAAAAACGGTTAGGACGCACGCGCACACCTAAACAGGTGAAACACGGCTGGCCGCTGGGCACCCGTTCTGATTGGTCGCGAGTTCGTGGCGGACCGCGCGCTGCACGCATTTGACGGCACGATGAATCATACCTTATACCCACCACCCTTCCGTAGATGAATTTGAAAATGGTTTTATAGTTCTTGTATTTTGGAATTATTAATCATATCACCCCGGGATATGATAAGAGCGGAAGGCGTATTATGTATATGTGATCAGACGAAGGGTGAAAGATAATTTTTAAAACTTCCCCATACGTACGAACGAATTGTACACAATATTAATTGACCATGACCGTGGAATTTTACGATGTCGCTAACATCCTCTGAGCTACTGTTGGATCAGTCTTCAAGATGTTTTTTGACAATATTTTTGTTCAAAAATTTAATAAATCATCGCAGACAGATCTTCAGGTACTCTTTCATATGAGATCGGGTCTTACAGATCACCATGTTATTCAGCTTATTCTGCCTCATCATGTGTAATTTCTCTTATTAATTATTTCCATATTATATATAATATATTTATGGTAATTTTTTGTATCTGCATCGGAGCAATTGAATTTTACAAAAGAAATTGTCACAATTCCTAATAATGTACGTAGACGTCAACATTTTTCGACGTTCGACTCTACAGAATTACTCTATGGTTTTATTTATAAACATTAATTAAACCAAATATTTCACCAATACAGTATACGAAAATATAACTTTTATTTATTAATGACAAGATTATTGTATATTGTATCACAACAAACAATAAAGAGCATTCTATAAAAGTGTGAATAATTACCTTAAATAATTTTCCTTATGAAAACGATAAAAATATTGTTACAATTTATAAATATGAATTTAAACTGATAAGGATTAAGGAATGAATTCATTCCACATATTGATAGTATTGATTATTATTCATTATCATAGACTTACTCACCAAGTTTACAACATTAATAATATGTCTATGTTTATTATTTATCTCCATGAATCAGGATTCGGTCAAATACATTAGGTCGAATAGTTGGCGTGCGGTGCAATTTATTTCATTAATTCTGTGATCTAATCATCAGGAATCAGAATAATAGATGCCGGTTAACCTTAAATACATAAAAAAATTGACATTCAAATTCCGGTGATAAGCAGTTATCCGTTTAAAAATTTGACGAGAACCGGAAAATCGATCAAATATTAGAATGGTGGTGACCAGGGACCACGTCTAGACAAAAGTTATTTCATAATTAATTATAATTGTATTTAAATATTACAAACTTAAGTATTGGTACTTATCACCCTTTATATATAGATGTATATTCTATAACCAAGGTATTTATCAAGATTTAAGATTATACTATCTTGTGTATATTTAACCATAATACTTATAGAAATACCATTTGGTACCTTTTTCGGACCACTTTTAAACATTATTCATCATTATTTGTTCTTATCATTTTCAGATATCCTTACTTAATTACGCGATAGAATTATCCAAATCATTAGAATAACAAAGTAAAATAATATTGCATTTACTAAAAAAGTATAAATAAAAAAAATAACACTAATTAAGTGTCTCGAAGATTTACGTTTTCTTTAAGTTATTCAAACAATAATTTCGCAGTTTGATTATATTTATTGTTTTACAATTTAAGTTTTAAAACTAATGAATTAAATTCAATGGGTAATAAAAACAAAATAAAAAAAATTGATCAATCAACTTGATACCTATTATACTAATATTTCCAAAGATATATTTGTTTGTGATTAAATTACCTATACTAACAATATGTTGTTTTATAAATTATTATTTTAAAAGACCTTTTTAAATCAAGATTTCTGCAATTAGATGTGATGTTTTTAAGTGAAAAAAATTGATGTTAATATAAATAAAGCTAGGCAAAATACAAATTACTATTTTTTTTACATAATTAAACAAACATTTAAGTTTAAATATATTGTAATACTAATTACACTTAATGAATTAAAAATAACCTGTAAATTAAATCATAATATAACTAAACAAAAAATGGACTTAACAATATCTTATATAATATTAACAAAGAATTTACATAAACTAAAAATAATCCTAATACATAGTATTATAAATAAATTATAAAAAATATTTTAACACTATATAGAATAGAAATATTTAAGAACAATATTAATTTTATAATTTTATGGTAAATTACAATCATATCTTATATACAATGTTATACATAACTAGATGATCATCACACAAAGTATATTTGTTGTCAATTTTAAATGTAAATATTGTGTAAGGGTCAGGTTTGCAGTTTGAGTAATCAAATTTTTTCAATATTGGCATACTACTAGGAATAAAAGTATTTGCATAATCAATATAATGATATTTAATTTATATATTTTAAAATGTAAAAATTGAATAATACAATACATTAATTTATTAAACTTATTTCTTAGTCAAAATGACGGAATATATTTTTAAATGTGGGTGTCCGAGGTAAATATGTATCGCTCTATCAACATCAAAATATTGAATACCAAAATGTATGATAGATAATTAATATAATTAAATTAAATGTATAAATTAAATTATATTGAACTCTATACCACAGCCTATTGAATCTTAAAAAAAAATATATATATACATTTAGATATATTATATCTCTGAAAACTACACAAAATCAATTGAAAAATATATTTTAAATAAACTATAATATTTATACTTGAAACTAAATATATATAATCATAATAAATTCGGACCTTTTTCAAGAATTTTAGAGAACTAATTTACCAAATCAAGTTTTTAGTTTTTTTTTGTTTTCTATTGAATTAAAGGCCTTGCATTTATTAAGTAATGTCAATGTTGAGAAGGAACAATTTATTTTTGAGTTGCAAAGGTTGGAAATAATTCCTATTAAAATATAGGAACAATGAGTGAAAATTAATTACAATTTTCAAAGTACATGAACAGTAATTGCGATATTTTTTATTTAGAAAATATGATTAATCATTTTGTTTGTTATCATTCAATTAGTTGTAAAATTTAATTTAATTATTAATTATATTAATCTAAAAGACCTAACAAATTGAACGAAAATCAACAATCATTAAGGTTAGGCAAATTTGAAAAATTTAATAGAGGTAGATACAAAATGGTTTATTATACATACAACTGTGTGATAAAAAAGGCTTAGGATAATTTTTAGAGACAATTTTACTCAGATTTAACCACACAAAGGTTTGCCAATATATACTACTGATATTTCTGTGTTACCATAAACAGCTGACACTGAAGGATATAATTTAGTTTTAGGTAAATTTTTAAAAGCAATACCCAAAAATTCATTACATTTTTCGAAGTGCAAAACACCATTTTCACAATCTAGCACTAGTTGTAATTTTTCACCTATCTGATACTTTGGAGCATTATTTAATAATGGATAATTGCCATGTGGTACTCCATTGTGCAGCAAAATATTATCAATTAGATTCCAACCCCAACTATGCTTGTCCATACCCAACAAAGGTAAATAACCACTGCAATGAACTGGTGCATCTTTTGTTGACACGCCAACCATTGCTACTGTACCTAAATAAACAAAATATAGGTACAATTATAGTAACTTATTTTATGCTGAAACTTAAACAAAATAATACTACCTAATGGCCCAGTCCATGTTATTTCCCATACATGTTTACCATTCCCATAACCAATTCTTGTTCTTGCCATATCTGTACTCTGAGCAACAGGATTTCGATGTAATGTAAATCCATTTTGCTTAACCACAATATGCATAGAACAATCAAATGGATTCCACGCATGGTATAAAGCACGTAACTTAACTTTAGGACTGTTAAGGTGTGTTAAAAGTTCAGACTTCAAAATCTCTTTGGGTATTTTACGTCGACACATCAATTTCCATGGTTCTGCTCTGCCATTATTAAGTACTCGATACCAATTTTGACAGACTAACATACAGCTAAGCAAGTCATTTGGCTCCAAGTTTGAGAATATGATGTCTAATACAATGTCAGGTAAATACTGTGGTGCGTGATGAACTTCCATTATACATATGTGTAAATATATTTAAAATGGCAATTATGCAAAAAATATTATTAATAAAATCACGATATTTGTGGTAGGCTCAATAAATAAGTTATAATTGAAGTCATGTGTTAAATAATTAACTGTTAAATTAAAAATAAAACATTAACAACATATTACAGACTGTTGAATTTTGTAATCGATTTTGTTATTAAGAACCATAAATTTTTATTCAAAACATGATAATATTGTAGAAATATATTTGTTTATTATAAATTTGATAATGTTATCAAATGTGTATCAATTTTATTTCGTTACCACACCTACGGTCACGGTTATGGGTCACAAATATTATATATTAGTATATTTTTAATGTTCACAAAAAAAAAAAAACATCAATTCACTTAAAATAATATAATACCTATAGGTAATTTAAAAATACAAAATACTTATTTGGTTGTTGTTTATTGGCACGCAAAGATTTTGTAACCATTTGTCAATTTTTGTTACCATGCCATTTTCCTCTATATTATTTAACGTCAATTTTAAAAACGGAATATGATAGTATGATGTAGATACCTAATACCTATGCATATATTGGAAATTTATCTATATAATATTTATCTTACTTCTGATTTACCTAGTGCTTAAAAAACCCTTAATATGCATACTTCTATTGGAAATCTATTAATCTGTATATATTGTATTTAATAATTAGAACCCCGAAAGCAAATATCTCTACAAATAAATCCCCAAAGTAACTATAGTGTCAAAATTATATGTGTAAAAAAAATTAAATATAGTTTAATCATCAATGGTTTAAATGTATATTGTTCACACAACTGTCAAAAATAATAATAATAAATAATTTAAAAATATAATATCTGTATCGGCCAGTAGTTCACTTGCGTATATTATTGGATACTGCTGTCAAAAAATGTCCAATTTTATCTTATCGTTCTGTCTTTTAACCAATTCTTTAAAACGAATGTTTATAGATTATTTATGCCCTCTTTTTTTTTTCTAGGTTCATCTAAAGCATCTAATGTTAACTGAACTCAATCGGCGTTGATTTCGTTTTTTATTTTCCGTATTAGCTTGTCATTAAGGGTAATTTCATTGACAATCCATACAACTGGTGGATAAATTATTGGAAATTTTCTCTAAAGTAAATCTAAATTATCTAATGTATTTTCCCAATTCCATAATTTGAGAATTAAGAATCATCATCTTAGGAGGAGATTTCCAGCAAGTGTTGCCAGTTGTAACTTATGTACCTAGAGCTGCTACAGTACTAAACTCAATTAAATGTTAAACTCTCTGGCCACTTTTCAAAGTTATCAAACTTACCAAAAATATAAAGGCTAACGCAGAAAAATGTGAACTTACAAAATTCTTGCTTGAAATTGGCAATGGTCAATATCCTGCAAATGATGAATTGGTATATTTACTTGCTTCCCTGATTTCAAAATTATATATTGTCTGTGAAATATATAGCCAAAATTCATCATGGCCTCTTGAAACTTCATACCTTTCAAGATGTGTAATTTTGGTGCCTAAGAATGAGTACTGTGATGAAATCAATAAAAAGGTTTTAGATTTCTTTCCAGGCTTATTCAGAACTTACATGAGTATGAATACACTAATAACAGAAGACGGAAGTAAATTTTCACAATTCCCTGCTAAATTCTTGAACAGCCTTGAGATGACTGGTTTACCATCCCACGAGCTGACCTTGAAGGAAAGTGCTGTTGTAATGCTCTAGAAGAATTTGAATAAAATGAAAGGACTATTGAATGGCACGAGACTAATTGTCTGAAAAATATTTGAGAGCAGTTTAAATTTGGATATTATTACCGGTAGAAATGTTGGACAACAGGTACTATTACCTCACATTGACTTATCACCATCTGACACTACTGTTCTATTTTCATTTAATCGAAGAAAATTTCTAATAAAAGTAGCATTCTCCATCACCATTAACAAAGTGCAAGGATAAACTATTGACCAAGTGAGAGTATACTTGCCTGAACCAGTCTTCAGACATCAATTGTATACGTGTATGTAGCCCTATCGTGTGGGAAGTCGTTTAAGTAGAGATTAAACTTGAACATCAACGCACAGCCAATGTTGTTTGGAAGGAAGTATTATGAAATTAGGTAGGTAGTCTATAGTAAACGAGGTTAAAATGATGTGTTGCTTATTTTCCATTTCTTGTTGACAAATATAACTGGTGATTTTTTTACTTATGTTTCCTATACTTTTTGTATCCCTTTGATATAATTACTGATTTTATAACATATAGTCATTGCTGCGGAGTAAGGTCCACTAGTTGATATATATTTATTTAAAGATAAAAATTGTTTCCCTTATATAAGGTTAATATTTCTAATAGCTAAAAAAAAAACAGTTAATAGGTAGGTATTATATATATTAAAAAAATTTAGTTAAACATATAAATTTAAATCAACAAATATGCGACTATTTAATTTTCTCTTCTAAGTTTGTCACGTATACTTTTTTCTTTATAATTCACAGGTTTTGCTCTAGATCTCTTCGATCTTGTAAAAGAAGTTGAGGTGTCAATATCTAATGTGGTTTCACTTGATCTACGTTTTGAAGGTTTTCGCAATGTAATATTTTTTAACATAGAACCAGATTTATTAGGAGATTCTGATTCACATTGATATTCATTATGTGTAGTATATATTGTATCATTTGAAGTAGATGTTGACATATCAGTAACAACTGCATTAAGTGATGATAAATTATGTTTAATCGGTGAACATGTTTCATCTAAAAATAAATTATTATGAGAATTTTGGCATTGATTTTTTTGACTATGTAACCAATATGGTTCTTCATCTAAATGTTCAGTTTGCTGATTAGGTGAATTCTCATTGGAAACTGCTTTTGAATTTTTTAACAAAGCTGCCACATCCTTCATCCTTACAAATGATTCCATATCAAGTTTACGATGTGATGAATTACTAGTGCTGAATTTGGTAGACTGCCTTGGTGTTTGTTCAGAATGAGGACTTTCTATAATTGGCGACATATTATATTGATGTTCTGAAATCACTGGTTGATTAATATTTAAACCATTTATTACAGGTTTTACAACTTTTGTTTGTCTTTCTTTCTTTTGTGTATTACAAAATATTGATGATTCACTGAATTTCGATATTTGGTGTACATTGTCTATCATAGATGGTATTTTTTGTGATAGAGTTACTAATGCAGGTACACATTCTTGTAATGTTTGATCAAACACATTGAGTTTTCCGCGTAAAGTATGATTTATTGCAATTAATTGAGTATTCAAATTATTAAGAGAAGAATTTTTATTTTGCAATTCCATGTTTTGTTGTAATAAATTATTTCTTGTCGCTGATAATTGTTTATTTTGCATTAATAAGAGGTTGATAGATTTACGTAATTGGACATTTTTACGTTTATATTTGATGACATCTCTATGTTTATTTATCTTGACATGATTTTGATTCAATATGAATCTAGGTGCCATAATGATGTATTGATGTTTGAGTGTTGGCTCTTGAGTAATAAACACAAATTTTCAAATGTTGTTCATTTCAATTTGGTACCTGGAAATAGTAAAACTAAATAAATATTTCCAACTGTAAAATTAATACAAATCATATTATAGGTATTTTGTTTTAATATTTTTTACTAAAATTTGATTAGGCACCTAGATTTATATGGCGATTTATCATTGATATTTAAGTATTTACTTTTATGAATAACACAAGTTATTTCAGTAATAATAATTTAATATTCAATGTATTAAAGATATTACAGGAAACAAATTCAAAATGTCCAAATAGTATTACAATAGTTATTTGTTAACTTATAATTATTTTAATCTAGATTTTAATACAAAATAAAATATTATTTTAAGTAATTAAAAACAAAAGCGTTTCAATACAGGTATGCACCGCTCATGGTACGCATACACATTGCGTTATCATATATATAATATAGATAATATCGATTATCAGCATCAAATTAAAGAAAGAAAAAAGTGATTTTAGTGGTTTTATTAATCCCATTAAATTAAATAGCATCAAAAAGAAAGCTTAAAATTTGTTTTGGGTAAGAGTAAGTAAATTTTGAGTACAATACCATATGTATTCAAAATTTTAGTTTGCCAATAATCAACAAACAATAATCAACGCAAGATAGCTCAATGCGTACAATGAGCAGTGTATTCCTGTATTTAAACTCTCCTTTAAAAATTATAAACAATATAAGTACCTATATAATAATAAATAATAAATTATTATTTATCTAACTTAGAAAATATTAAATATCAAGTTTAATTTGAAAACAAATCTAGTTTAGCGGGCACTCAAATTTTTGAGGTTTTTTTTCATAATGTGTGATTTTACGTATACATTAAGAATATATTAAAAAAATACATCATTTGAAAGTGATGAGGATAAAGTTCATTAAATACGGGTTTTCCGTTTCGCAAATTTCTTAGTTAAAATTAAACATTTTCAATTTTTTTTTTTCTCCAAAATGTTTTTAAATATTTAATTCATTGGTGTAATCAAAACTTACCTATCATACGTCGGATAGGTAGCACAGAAAATTAAAAAAAAACATTATAGGCGGAACTAGAGACCCAAGGTGCTCACTCGGATAATTTTAGTAATAGAAACTATAAAAGTATGATATGCAAGTTTTGATTATACCAATAGATTAAGCATTGAAAAACAAAAAAATGTTTAAAAAAAAAAAAAATTGAAAATGTTTCCTTCTAACTAAGAAATATGCGAAACGGGAAACCCGAACTTTACGAAGTTTTACCTCATAATTTTCAAACGAAGATCGTTCACTTTTTTTTTTACATTCAATGTACTCGTAAAACTACACATTTTGAAAAAGAAAATTAAAAAATTCGCATGACCACTAAACTAGATTTATGCCTAAAAATCATACGATGGTGTTATAAAATGTAAAATAGAATACAATTTTACTTACTTTTCAATAATTGAATATGTACACTATAGAAAAGAAAAATGTAAACTGCAATATGTAAACAAGTGCAATACTAAATACGCAATATAAATTATTAATATTTGTTTTGCAAAAACTACAACCAAAACATATACAAAATTAAATACCCAAATTCAACACAGTCAAAAACGAGTATAGTGTATATAGTGTAAAAAATAGATAACTTACGAAATTACGAAAATTACGAAAACATACACATACAACGGTCAACCAAGGCAGTTATAATACCAACCGGTCATAGCACGGTTAGAAGATAAGGTCGGACTATAGATTAGTATTTATGGGATGGAATCACTTTTCCTGAACCATGGAAGAGAAAATTAAAACAATTAAAGGTGACCTATATTTTGTTGGAAAATAATTCGGTAGAAAATATATTTACGAAAATTATCGAAGCAGAAAAATATTTGACTAGAAAAGTATTTTAATCAAAAATAATTTAAACGAAAATATAACGGTCAAAAACAAAATGCTGAAAAAATAGTTTACTGGAAAAGTTTTTTGTCGAAAAATTTATTACCACCATGTTGCCTACTAAATTATCTAAACTAATGAAATCTTGAATTATTATTATAATTAGGTATTAATAACAACCTAAATTGAATATATTTATGTTAATACACTTATTTTAATACTATTAAGTATACTTGTACATTATTGAAAATATCTGTTATTTGTTATTAAACTGCTTGTCATTTGACTCATTTCATTAGTTGTTACTGTTATTACTTATTACAGTATTATAGTGTTATTATAGTTGTACCCATAAATTATATTAATAAGTATATCATTTTCTCTCTGAGCACTCAGTACCCACAATTAGTTCTGAGTTCTGAGTCATTTTTAACACAATACTGTAATATTATATTATTATTATTATACATATTTAAGAAAACTAATTTATTCGAATCTTACATTTTTATCACAAATTCTATAAAACTAAATTATTAAAGATAGTTTACCAAAAAACAATTTAAAAAACTAACAATATTAACAAGAAAACAAATTTATATATAAGATTAGAAAAAATAATCACACTGCTTATACACATGTATAAAATAGATCATTTTAAATTTAATTTAGAATTTTTAATAAAATATTCTCCCCCCTCATTTTAAGACTATAACACAAATTTCACCCTCCAACATTTCTAATTTTACAAAACTAATATTACCCTTCTTCTAATCACAACCAATACATTTTCGAAAAATAAAAATACAATAATGGATTAGGTAGGTATATACAATATTTTACTAGTTAACAATTTAATAACTCAAGAATTACAATTTAACCAAACATTTTTTACAAACATTTCAATAATTAATTACAATTATACAGGAAAACATTGATTGATTTTAATAATTATAAAAAAAAAGAACAAATAACAATTGCAGCGTATTACAAATTTTAACACCATCGTTAACGCATATTGAATCAAAAATAAATAATAAAAAAAAAAACCGAATATTTTTATAAAAGGTATTATTTTTATAGAGCTAATACCTATGTACTATTTGCATATTTCATTAATATTGTATTTTATTCCAGGTCCAATACAAAAGAAATTATCAATGGATTATAAAAATTAAATTTAAAAAAGACGTCCTAGGATAATGGTGACGGGGGCAGCCACTGTTATAGGTAATTTAATGTTTACCTGTATACCTGTTAACAACAATAAATTATTCTGAGCGGAGTTCAATTGATAGTGATGCTTTGTAAACAATATATATGTCATTTTATAGTAAAATAATTAAGCAGGCAATTTTGTACCAATTTTCCCAGTTTTCCTACGATTTTCCCTGTTTTTCACATTTGTTAAGAAAACTCCAGAGAAAATGGAAAAACGACCTTTTCGGAATACCTCTCCAGTAAAATTTCCTTTCGGAAATATTGCTATCATTACAAGTTGGAGCAAAATTGCCGGTAAAGAAGTTGTTCACAGAAAAAAAAATCGTAATATTATATTTATTATATTTCGTAAATTTCTTTTTTTTCGGTTTTTTGCATTTGATGAGAAAATTCTCGAGAAAATCGAAAAATGACTTATCTGTGGTACTTCCTTACACTGATTTCATTTCAGAAAAGTTGCTACATATAAAAATCGGAGCAAGTCCTCTGGTAAATAAGGAAATATATTAGTATACTAGTATATGATTTAAGAGATATTCTATGTAAAAATCAAATAATTTACCATAAAGTGGAGGTTCTATTACACTGTGCTACCGAGTCCTATGCACAAATCTTCGTATTATGATAAGCAGAATGGTTTGGTTGATACCAGGTACTACCTGGTTCAGCCAATCAGAATACATAGATTAATGCATGGGACATGGTGCACGGTGTAAATGTATAATGAAAACTTGGCGTCTTTGCTTGTTTTAGTTTTTTCTATGGTCCTAGCGTCCCAAGCGAACACACCCTTTTAATTTTTTACTCACTAGTCTCAACTACTTACTCGTTCTCAGGAGTCAGGACGTCTTCGAAATCCAAATTGCCGTACCGTAGGTATTTATCATTTGAAATTTATAAATTTAGTATCTGTACTTTGTACGCGTGATCAAGATCTCCGTTAATTACACGAAAATTGTAAGAAGAAAATAAGGTATAATTCATTTTTACAGCTATTATTCAATTGTCATTATTGTAATAATCAGTGCTTTCGGTCCGTGAGAATTTACTCGTTTGAAATGATGCAGAGTAAAATTTATTTCATCGCTCCATTGTTTTAAATCAGTAAATCTATGGAACACCGTGAACCCTAGTACTATTATTATTATTATTATATGTGTAACCTAACCTAAACAAATGTTTAAAATAATATTACAGTCTTATGAAAGTAGTAAATATTATTGGAGTCTACGTCATTTCACCCCGATCATTTTGTGACGCTCTGTTGTATTGTCGACACCGTGTTATAACAGCTACCTACTACATTATAGGTAGGTATTTGATGTTATACATTATTATGAGTCTCTGACATTTTTCCTTTGAAATATAATAATACCTTCTCCCACTCGATTTTTTTACACATTTTGACCATAATAATAACAATAATTGATTCACAGAAAAATTAAATATCTAAAAAATATTTTTAAAATAAAATTGTATGATTGTATATTAATTATATTGCTAGGTACCTGTGAGATACTTTAAAGTTAAAAAGAAAAAAGTATTAATTATCTAATTTTCTCATAACATTTTAGATCCTGAGCGTAGCGATCGAGCTAATGGTTTTACAATACTATTTTTTTATTTGTTCTAGTCTGTGGACATGTATTTTTCCTAGTAAACTTGCTCCGATTTTTACATGTAGCAACTTTTCTGAAAGCTCAAGTTGTCTTAATTGTACTTTAAAATCACCAAACTTTACATCACCAAAACTTTTGAGCTACTTAAGCTTTTAAAGAATTTTAATTTTTGGGAATTTTTTTGTTTTAATTCGGTTACACATAGAGACTTGAAACTTGGTAATTATACTTATATTGGACTTACCTAGACGTAATCAAATTTTCAAAATCATTGGACGACTTTTTTACTAAGCATTTTGAAATCAAATTTAAATGAAAATTGCAAAAAAAAATTACGGCACTTCAAATTATGTATTACTGAAATGCGCTCGGAATCTTCTTTCGTCAAGCAATGGTTTATAGTTGCTTACAGATAAAAATGAAAAAACTTTATGTATCCTACCTTCCCAACTTTTCACCTACAACAATGGCCGCTCACATCCTCAGTATCAGCTCTTTTTTTAAATATTTGAGTACTTATGATGGTATTTAGAGAAATTATTATTAAAAATTCAGCACAAAATAAGTGATAGTGTTTCAAATGCCACTTATGCACTTTATTCATTTTTTTTATGAATTCTTCACTATTTGGCACTATTTTAGCAAAGGTGATCATTTTATTCACTTCATTAACGTGAAAAATAATTAACTCCCAAATATTTTATTAAAACTATAGTTTTGTTACTTTTTCCAGAAAGGAGGAAAAAATTGCAATTTGTTCCTTTAATTTTATCATTCATGAACTAAGCATTTAAGAATTAAGTATTTTCCTGTCTTGTTTTAAATATTTAACATGCCTGATATCTACGATAATTTACTATTACCATTTATTATTGGCCGCATTTTTCTATAATTATTATCACAAAATGTCAAAATGCAATGGTTATTTTATTATTATATTTAGTTCATATTTTTATTTTATGACCCCGTTCGACTGTGTTAAAACCGATTTTAAGTGATAACTTCTGTGACAGATTAGTCTGTATATTAATATTTATTTTAAATGACTAATCATAAAATAAAACCTAGAAGAAATGGGATGTTTTATTCTCAAAGAACTTAATTTTATTGTGTTATTAACACTGTCATTGTTTAATATTTAAGTGTTATTTTATATTTAAAAAAAATATAATATGATATATTAAAATTTAAATTTAAAAACAAATAATTTGTTTTTTGAATATAATTCATTATTTCAAAAAAATATAATGTTCACTATAATCACTTTTTACAGCCCTATACTTAAGTGGCAACCCTGGTATTAATGCTAATTATGTTATTCATTAAGAAAATACAGAGAAATAAGATTTTAACTTTAAAAAGTGATGGAAATATTGAATCTATTGTTAAAGCATGGGCGGTAGAAGTATTCAAAAACAAATTATTTGATTGTTGACACTCTTGGTTTTTGACATTAAGACTTCCTCCCCCAGAATAGGGCATTTCCCTTCCCCAAACCAAAACCATATTTTTTGAAGGGTTGGAAAAATTGGTTTCAATCTTCATCCAAATATATGAATGATTATTGAGGCTATATAATTAAAGCGATGCAAAAAGTTTGTGAAAATTGTAGGTACATTAAAAATGTGTTTGTACGTAACATTTTAAAATGTCTAGTTAATAATAATATTAATATTTTATTGCACCAATAACATATTTTCAATTTACATCTTATATAAGTTATGAATAAATATTGCAGTACCCCATATAAGCAAAGCTTGTGTTAGGGGAGCAGTTCTTAACAATTAAAGTATACAGGTGATCAGTATTAATTTAGAATAAACTATAAACAGTAATTATGTAAAAGATAATAGGAAAAATTATTATTTTGCCGTGTATAATTATTAAGTTACAAACAGAAATTAAATAATAAATAAATAGTTATATTACTAAATTATAATTATTTCATTAATTTTAATATAATTATCACTTTTATAAAAAAGATTATTTAATACCTGATTAAATTATATACAAAATATACAATATTACAATCTCAATATAATTATGAAACTTTTTTTCAGACTCAATTATAAAGAAGAATCGTGGTGATTTATTTTTTCATATTTTACACTAAAATATAAATAATTTTTGTAAACACAAAGAAAAAACACTGACCATATATAATGCAGCCATATGGATCCCACCAGCAAAATCAACCAATGGCTCCCTATCAAGGCTACTATAACAATGAACATAATATGCACCAAGTTTCAAACAATGGTATGAATAATTATTACCATAATACACCTACAACTTCCCAATTTTCATATAATAATGGATTTGAGATGTCTACAAATGTACCTTATGTTTCCCCATCTACTAATACCCTTAATACAAGTTTCAGCAATAATGATTATATTCCACAGAATATACAACCTACATTGTCTTATCCTTATAATAATATAATTTCACCTAATCCAAATGCCTATTTCAATAATGCACCAATGGTTAATACTAATGTAACAAATTTCAATACGCAAATTTCTTCAGGAACTACTACGTGTTACCAAGACGAAAAATTTACTCATAATATGCCTTTACAAGTTAATTTGTCAAACATTAATTATGGATCTCTAGTTAATGATTCAAATAATCAACATCTATCTAATTCAAAAAAAGATGACGAATGGTTTGATTTAACAAATAAGTTTTTAAATAATCCCTCAAAAACTTCTACTCGGAATATTTCATTGCCGTCTAACAGTCATCAAACAAATTTAAAACAAAAACATTCAAAAAAAAATCAATCTCTTATTAATAATAATATGAGAAAATCAAAATTATTACCTAGAGCAACAAAGTCATATATAGCAAAAAAGTCATCTGTAGCAACAAAATCATCTGTCGCAACAAAAATGTCTGAAAAATTATCTATTGAACAAATAATAAATAATGAACAAAAAAAGCATTATCACTCATTTAAATCTGATTTATTTTATAGAAAGCTTAAAGACTCAAAGGTTTCAATAGCAAATGATATAACATTAGAAGGATGTAATGAATTTGAAAGAGTGTTAGGAAAACGTGCTACAGATGTGAATGCATTAAAACCAGTATATAACAAGCCTTGTAAAAGTAATGTTGATATGTGTAAGCATAAGTGTATAAAACGTAAAAACTGTAATGCATATGATTCTTGTAGTTCAAGTGATGAAGATTCAGATCATGAAAATACCACATTAAAAGAACTTGCTAGAAAAGGTGCACATCCTGACCGGCTACATCCAGAACTTTGGTATAATGAATTAGGAGAAATGAATGACGGGCCAGTTTGCAGATGTAGTTTCAAATCACAGAGATCTGGCATCCGCCACAATATTTATATTGGCGAAGGACCATTTGAACCTTGTTCACCAAATACAAATAATGCCAACAAATTATATCATTATAGAATTACTATTACTCCAAGCACAAATTTTTTACTTAAATCTCCAACAGTTATTGAACATGAGCGTAATAAATATATTTTTGAAGGGTTTTCATTGCTATCACATTATCCTATTCCCACATTGCCTACATGCAAAATTATCCGATTCAATACTAATTATGCTATAGTATACATTAAAGAAAAGATACCAGATCATTTTGTAGTACAAGAGTTGAAACTATTTTATGACTTTCTCTTCAAAGACATATTGGAATTGGTAGATTTAGATTTACATGCTGTAGGCAATAAAGATGGATGTCCTGAATTTCATTTTATGCCTAGATTTGTAAGAGATTTGCCAAATAACAATAAAGAATTACTTCCTATGTGTAATGTTCTTAAATATCTTTTAAATAGCAATAAATTACTTTTTGAAGAAAACTCATTGCACGCTTTAAAAAAAATGTCTAATAATAAATGGCAAGATATTGTAGATGAATATAAAGGCATGATCATTACAAACCCAGAAACTAAACCATGTTCAATACGTGTCGATCAACTAGATAGAGAAAATAAAAAGGAGACTGATAAGAGAATTAAATTATATCCAGTCGTCGTTCATTTTGGTATTAGACCACCACAATTAAGTTATGCTGGTAATCCAGATTATCAAAAAGGCTGGAGAGATTATGTAAAATGTAGACATCTTCTTGCAAATATGCCTAAACCATCTTCCGAGGATAAAAGAAGACTTGAAATCAAGGAAAGAACATTACAAGAAATGAGGTCACATAATAAAATGAAACGTGGAGTCACAGCTGCTATTACTAGTAAAGGATTTTATAAAACTGGTATCATGTGTGATGTAGTTCAGCATGCAATGCTTTTACCAGTACTCGTGTGCCATTTTAGATTTCATAAAAGTTTAGAGTACTTAGAAAAATCAATAGGATATAAATTCAAGAACAAGTATTTACTTCAATTAGCTTTAACTCATCCATCTTATCGAGAAAATTTTGGTACAAATCCTGATCATGCAAGGAATACTCTTACAAATTGTGGTATAAGACAACCAGAATATGGGGATAGACGTATTCATTTTATGAATACAAGGAAAAGAGGTATTAACACCCTTATAAATATTATGTCACGGTTTGGTAAAAAATCAGAAATGGAATCAAATATTATGCATAATGAACGTTTGGAATTTTTGGGAGATGCTGTTGTTGAGTTTGTGTCTTCTATACATTTATTTAATATATTTCCTGATATTGAGGAGGGTGGTTTAGCAACATTTCGAGCTGCCATTGTGCAAAATCAACATCTCGCTATTTTGGCAAAGACTTTAAAATTGGATGATTTTATGTTATATGCTCATGGTTCAGATTTATGCCACGATTCAGAACTTAAACATGCAATGGCTAATTGCTTTGAAGCTTTAATGGGGGCATTATTTTTAGATGGAGGAATAGAAGTTGCAGATCGTGTATTTGGAGAAACATTTTTTAAGGATTCACCAAAATACCTTGAAATATGGGTGAACTACCCTAAACATCCATTACAACAACAAGAACCAAAAGGGGACCGTAAATGGATTAAAACATTACCATTACTCCAAAGATTAACTTGTTTTGAAAATTCTATAGGTATTAAATTTAATCATATCAGAATATTAGCAAGAGCATTTACTGACAGAAGTGTGGGTTTTACAAATTTAACTCTTGGATCAAACCAACGACTTGAATTTCTTGGCGATACTGTTCTTCAGTTAATAGCATCAGACTATTTGTATAAGTATTTTCCAGAACATCACGAGGGTCATTTGTCACTACTCCGTAGTTCTTTAGTAAATAATCGAACTCAGTCTGTAGTGTGCGATGATCTGGGCATGGTAAATTATGCATTATATGCAAATCCAAAAGCAGAACTGAAAACAAAAGATAGAGCTGATCTTCTAGAAGCATTTCTTGGTGCCTTGTATATAGATAAAGGTCTTAAACACTGTCAGGCATTTTGTAATGTTTGTTTTTTTCCCAGACTACACGATTTCATTCTAAAACAAGATTGGAATGACCCAAAATCAAAACTACAACAATGTTGTTTAACATTACGATCAGTTGATGGTGGAGAACCCGATATTCCCATTTATAAAGTAATTGAATGTACAGGCCCAACTAATGGTCGAAAGTATACTGTAGCTGTTTATTTTAAAGGTGTCAGGTTATCACAGGCAAATGGTCATAGTATACAACGGGCTGAAATGAATGCAGCTAATAGTGCTTTAGAGGTATCCAAAGATTTATTTCCACAACTGGATCACCAAAGAAAAGCTATATCAAGAAGCTTGCGTCATCAAAGTAAAGATGGTAATACAAATGTTAAGGATATCATAAAAATTTTAGAATCACATTCATCCAAAAGTGATTCACACCTAAGCGAAACAGAAAAAAAGAAAAATAAATTACACAAAAAACTATTAGCAGTATTATGTTCTTGTGAGGATTATAATGAAGATGACAAAAAAAAAGAAGTAGATGAACCAAAACGAAAAAAAATTAAAAAAAAACCAGAATGAAAAAATTCAATTTTTGATTTTTTGCATTTTGGTGTAAATTATTCTTTTTACTAAATATTTTTTACACCTGAATGTGGAACTTCATTAATTACATCACAACTTTAATTTATTTGTATAACATTTACTATCCAGATATATTTGTCTCTACATAAATTTAATTCTTTGTTTGTTTTAAAAAATATATATGTACATTTTTTACAGTAGTTGGAAGTAGCATGCTATTTGTAGCAACATTATTGTAGCGTGTTACCTTTTTTTTAGCTATATTGGTAGTGTACAGTTTTATTTTGATAAGTAGTATGTAAGGCGATAACACTATTTTTCTTAGGAAAACACTACAAGCTGTACTTTTTATCAAAATAGAATTGTGAATTTAATGAATTATAATATAATATAATTTGTAGTTATACTATTTTTATTCTAGTCTATAGTAAAATAATATATGTAACTATAGTTTCTGTTTCCCTTATTGGAGTCATCAAATGTAAATAAATTGTTGTTATTATATTGGAAGAATTAATATTTTAAGTACTACATTTTATAAGATTGACAAAAATAAAAGTTTCCTTTTACAATTTGAAAAAAAGTTGTGATGATTGTAGAGAAACACTTTTTTAATTTGTAAACACTACATCAGATGTAGTGATTTTCAACTACTCATTTTTTACATGGAGAATAATGAAATAGTTTTGGCTCTTTCTTTGTACAGTGAAACCTCTATTAATGGACACCTCTCAATAGTGGAATTTTTTAATTCCTCTGCAAAAATGTATGTACATAATAAGAGTTATTACTTCTTAATAGTAGATGTAGACATTAAAAACTGGTACTAGAATTAAAAATGACCTATTATAAAAAAATACAATACCATTAACAGAAATTAGGAGGGGGGGCATACCCTCAAAAAGTTCTTGCAAAAATATAAAAATTTAATTTTCATATTATTTATTATTAAAAACAAAAACATATAAATATAATATTTTATACAAAAATTAGAGTTATAAATGGAATACTGTTCTAGTGATCTGTTTGATATTGTTTTTAGTTATCATCTGTTGAATAATTGTTGTTATTGACATGATTTAAGTTTTTTTTTTTTTTAGAATACTCACAATACTAAATACCCAAAATTATATTAATTTCGAAATACTAAAACTGTCGATTGTTGAAACAATTATTGTGTTGATTACCGCTCTACTGCAGTTGCAAATAATACACGATTGGGTTTAAGAAAAAATTGTCGATTTTTCCATTTACAGACCATTCTCAGTCTGTACACTTTTTATGTTTCATTATGAAATTATATATTTGTAAGTACCTATTATTATTTGTGAACACACAATTTTTGGTTTTTATCTACCTATATATATGTATGAATGTAAATGTGAGGAGTAAATTATCATATACAACATTACCTATGTAGGTAATTCTAATTGTTTTTTTATGTTATTTGGTAGACCAATTTAATTATTGCATTGTATAAATGATATAAAATTTGTAGATACCTATTATTAAAAATTTGATATTAATTATAAATTGATAAAACAAATATGTTATATTGAAAACTGTTCTTTTCACGAACAACGGTATTTAGGCTCACCAAATTTTTAAATTCCTTGAAAAATATAAAAAAAAAATTCATGATGTCCATGAGACTCAAAAATCTGATCAATGGAAGTTTTTCTACCAACAAAAATCTTTGAGATCAGATCCAAAAGTTATACTTCAACTCGCGATTGCGATAATTTTTTATTTATAGACTAATTCATAATAAATTTTAAATTAAAAATTTGTTCAGAATTATTTATATAAGGGGGTGTTGGGGATGTAGTCCTTCACGGCTTTGGTTTATGAAAAAAATTGTAGCCCTCTCCTCCCCTAACTTTTTAAATGGATTTTTAAAAATGTTTAAGTATTAAAAGTACTACATTTATCTTTTATTAATTTTGTTTATATTTTATCTTATCTTATGGTTTTCCTATTCGATAAATGACAAATGGTTTGGTTATGTGTTCGCTCATCAGTTGTGTGCTAAAAATATGTGTACAAAAAAAAATCCCAGATTTTTGAATTATACATGAACATTTAACATTTTTATACCCACTTTATATACAATATATATATATATATATATATATATATTTATATAATAAATTAAAATTAAACTTAATATCAATCATATTATAATAAACAACTAATATATTACAATACAGTAAATACCATTTTTATTTAATATGTGTGTATAACCAATTCTCTATAGCGCCTCCCTATATGGAAATTAATTTAATTAAAATGTATTTAAACTTTAAATTAATATCTAAAAATCCTGTTTTCCTCTTCTCGGGACAAGGTCACATAATACTAATAGAAAATTAAATAAATAATGTTGACTCCTAGTTTCTTGAGTGTATAAATGTGTGTTCCACGCTTCCATACCAGATCCCATAAAAAGGGAATCATAATATGAGCTTGTAGGTTTTTTATTATAATTTGAACAGAATTTATTTTAATTTAATCTAAGTATCTACCTATAGGAAATAGTAAATACCAAAAGACATTATTAAAAAAGATTTGTATGACATTAAGTAATGGTATATAGGTACCTACCTACATAAATAAATTATCTTTGTTCTTTATCTACCAACTAATTTATTATTATGTATGTTACTAAAAATAGTAATGCTCTTACTAAAATGTTGCTTGTGAGATTTATACAGAAAAATTACTCTTTAGATCTAATATAAAAACCAAAAAATATTTAAGTTTATTGGCTATATGATTGCTACCATTCTTCAATTAAGTAATTAATTGGCGGTCTAATAGCGGAAAGGTATCATTAACTTTTATATTATAGTACCTATTGTACAACTTCGGTCTTGACTAACTTCCACAATGACTTTATTGTGTGGGTATGAGCTTCAGTATTTGTATCTCTGAAATTTGCACACTAGGTATAATTCACAGTTTTGAATTTTACGATTACTGTAAGTCTTAACAATATTTACCTCTCTTTCTATAACTAATTGATAAGTGTTTGCCGATCTTTTTACTGCAGTGAAAAATAGACTTTCAGTTTTGTTGTCAAGATAAATCAAATAACCACGGTCCTTTTATTTGATTTTCATAATTCCGTCGGTTATTTTCTACTTGAGCTTCATTTTCTTAATTTGTAGTATTTTCGCTAACTTTATGTGATTGAAGATTGTGGGTTGTAATCTTCATAAAATTACCAAATTATACCTATATCAGTACTATCAGGCCTTGATTAAAGGGAGCAAACAGGGTACTTGCCCCGGGGTGCATAATTTAAAAGACTTATGCTTTTAAAAAAAGGCTCAATTACCTACGTAAGTTTTGTCTATATGTATATACCCCCAGGCACTGAAAATGTATTAAATTTTAGGGCGGAAATCACGAATTAAAATCTTAATTCGTGGCGGAAACAGCTGGGAGCGAAAAATAAGCACGGAATTGAAATGAAATATAACCTATTTAGATTCGGAGCATAGCAAAGGATCTGTTGGTTATACTGTGATGTGTTTTTTTTCTGTCTGTAAACTTTTCGACCAAAAAACTAGTTCCGATTGAATAATAACAAGTTACTTTTGGTTGCATTTTAAATTTAGTTGACGCATTACACAGGTAATTTTTTGTTTTTCTATATTATAGGAAAAACGGATATTTATTTAAGGCACGCCGAAGCGTCAACAATTTTATTATTTTAAAATTTTACTTTTATAATATATGAGATATCTACATATAATGGTAAAAAAGTCTATAAGGTTATATAATTTTGTTTTTTCTGTCCAATCGTTTTAAGATCAAATTTTGATGAAAATCATATAATATATTATGGCATTTTAAAACATGTATAGATCAATTTCGCTCAAAATTATTTTTAGTTTGCAAATTTCGTTTCTCGTTAATTACAAACATAAATTAAATACCTACTTAACCTTATTTATCGTACCTTTCCAACTTCCTACCTACGACAGTGGCGCACCCGTCACCAGTATCAACTTTTTTTTCTTTTTACATTTTTAATGTTTCGACCTCTGCATAGAACCTCCCATTTTTCTCGCTTTATCGTAGATCGCTGTTTATCAATAGATCACATTGGACTAGTTCCAATTTGATATACCTAGGTAGGTACATTTTGTTTGTACCAGTTTGCTGGTAAAATAATAAATTATTCTCGTTTTTGCTAATGAATTTTGTAAAAACTAGGTATAACCAATAAATTCTAATATAGCAGTTTACTAATTTATATCTGATTATTTACAAAAATACATATAACCATTACAAATATGTATCTACTTACCAATGAGTATTCTTAGATTTGTAGAGTTTTTGCAGAACACATTTGTATGAAATTTGTGTTACTTATAGGTAGGTATTATTAACCAAAATTTAAACTACATGTTTGTTATAGTTGTATTAATTATATATTTTTAAATTTAATATTTTATTCAAACAAAAAATCAAAAGTGAAGACAAAAGAAAATAGAATATACAAGATATAGAATAATTTTACTTGTGCTAACGATTCTTTGATAAATATTATTGTTTAAAAAGCAGAATAAATTCAATTGCAAAAGCATATCGCAGTTTTAATGAGTCCAACCAAAATGAAGAAAATCATAATAATTTTTGAGTCTATTTAAAACAACGTTTTATATATATATATATATAAATAAAAAAAAATGGTACTGGCAACTCCAGACAGGACAGCTTATATACCTGCATATGTTAAATGCCAATTTTTTAATATTAATTTTTTTTATCTATTCTATTCCTTTTCTAATCTTTTCTTTCGAGCTTCAGATGCAGTATTCGAAAAATAAAAAAAATATGCACTATGCATTCTTATGTATTTATGTCTAAGAATATTGTGTTTTTTACGTACTTATGTCTTGTACCAATATTGATTTCTTCGTCGACAATTAAAAATAAACATTTTCTCTACAATCAAGACAAAAAAATACCTACATACACACCCATAGAATACATATAAGTTCTATAGACATAATAAGAATTTGCCCATGACAACCCAGTTAACTAATAATACCTATTTGTTTTTGCATCCGTATATTACTAAAGTAACCCACAAATAAAAAAAATTATTTTATCTTCGTACCTACCGTAGGTACTTAAACCTGGTTTTTGTGGGTAATAGTGGACTATAGTGGAGCTATCAAAGAATTTCATAGATGCACTACTATGCCAGGAACCTTCACGTGAGTGTACTCAACAACTTCCTAAAGATACATGGCGATCGGATGAACGGTTAAGGAAGGCATAAGAGACATAGAGACAAACATTTATTTTTATATAATATATAATATATATTATACAGATTTGTTAGTAATATACCTACCCATGCTGGTGAGACGACTTTGACCTGTAGGTAACAATATATTGTTGATCTTTGATTATTTTTAGTTTGCTGAAGATTTTTTCACATGTAGAGAAATCGTTAAAAATATTAGTTGTGCCACCTCTACATACTACATTAATATATTTCGGATATCAATCTAGTAGAATATTGAAGGATATTCTATAGAATATTGAAGGATATTCTATAGAATATCTAACTGATTTGCATTCCCAAATGTTGTCATTAATAATGGAGCCTAATATTTTAAACTTTCTATTTTAGAATATAACTCTATAGCATTTCAATCTCGTTTATACTTCAATGTCAAGTTGATAATCAGACTCCATAGTTGAAAAAAAGTTATCGATAAATATAACATTTTTTCAAACCACCAACATAATATACTGGATAATACAGAATTAAAATGCTTCAAAATTTTAAGCTCTAAATTTACTTTCTGTTTGTGAATTCTAATGAAAGGACTTGGCAATATCTTTTGCAGACATTTTTGAAAATAATTTTCCTTTATTTCCTGAATTGATTTTATTAAACCATTGAACATTTTTACAGCTACATCTATAGTTTGGTTTTTAATTTAAAATACAGTACTGACCTAGTCTATCTGGTTTATAACTATGTTCCATAAATTGAGTAAATATATAAATGTTAAATTTATTTGAAATAATAAATTTTTAAATATTTCATACACCTTTTAAGTTATTTTTAAGTACATTTACGGCTTGATTTTTAGTAGTCTCACAGTATGATTTTAATGTTATTTTTAATATTTTTTCATCTTAATATCGACCTAGAACAATATGTAAATAGTTTTTGAATAACACTAAAAAATATTATAATAGTTAGAGAAGTTTATGCTGCTTGTACGCCAATTAAATTTAAACCGTGAGCAGCACATTATGGAACTTATACAGCCAAATCATTTGAAATAATATTGGCCTGAACTCCATCATAAACTCCAACCTGCAATCTTTGATGATTAATCCATCTTATTTTAACTTGCTTGATATTTTGCCATCTAATCCTGTTACAGTTTTCTTGTGGCTTATGATAAAGACAATAAACGGTTCTTCTATTATAAGTTAACATAAATTATTTGTATATAATACTATGTACTTATGTGTATAATGTATATACATATACAGGGTGTAACAGGACTATTTAACATTTTTATATGTAAAAATTTCAAATAATCCTGTTACACTTTGTATATATACGTAATATAAATAATTGATTGTTGTCCGAAGTAACCGAATGTCCAGACTAGCTACACTTTAGATACTGTAGTAGGTAAGTTGTTTAAATAAATATACAAAAATAATTAAATATAAAAATTTGCACAACAAATCGAGGGGTATTATTTGATTAAAATAGTCTGATCGGGCGATAGCTGGGTCTCTAGGTACACCTAAAATACATGTTTTTTCCCTGTTTAGGTAAAAAGGGATAAAAATGCAACAATTTTTTTTTGAAATCCGGGTTTGAACTCATGATCCCTAGCATGACAATAGGTACCTACAACACCATTAAACTACGACAAACATACTTTAAAGTAGACAACACAGAGTTATTTAATATAACATATAATATACGCATAATATCAGAACTACAAGAAGCTATAATTTTGAAACTTAGTCAGTCCGCTCAATTCTGAATTCACCATCATTATTAAATCATTATATTCAAAACAAAAAATTGAAAAATTAGACTTGTTCCACATAATTTTTTACACAAACGAATTTCATCAAAATTTGATATTAAAATTCCTGTATAAAAAAAAAAATACTATAACTTTTTGTTTATCACAATGTAAGATGTAATGAACCTTCTGTTGGAAAATATAAGTTTTATGTCCAAATTTTAAGTTTCTACGAATATTTTTAACTGAATTATAACATTTAACATAATTTCAAAAAATAACAAAAGCATTATGTTCGTAAATTGCCCATTTTTTCTCACTTTTCCCTTTATTTGGAAAACTGCTGGCAAAATCAAAAAATGACGTTCTTAAAGTACCTTTTCAAGAAAATTTCCTTTCAGAAAAGGGTCTACAATATATCTGAGCAAGATTTCTTGTACAATTTTTGTACACAGTATAAAAAAAGAAAAAGAAAAAACGTTTTTGTAAAACCAATACATTTTTTCCTTCACTAAGAATTTAAAATTATTACATAAATGGTATTGAAATTTATACCTCTCTTAGAATTTTGTCCTCATGACCTGGTTGGATCTGAATTTATTATGAACCATTTGAAATGTTGTTAATTTGTACATAAACATAAATTGTAGGTAGAAAATGTGTGCTGTTTTACCATAGAATAAACTAGGTTTTACTAATTACACATGCTAACATTTTAACTAAGTTTTAGGTGATCAAATTTGTTTAAAACGGTATTTTATTTTGAAGTTACAAATTAATATAATTTTAAATTTAAATTTATCAAAACATTACTCAGAATCGTTTATTTCATTAAAAATGATTTATCAATGTGTACAATTATAAATTAAATTACTCTCTATATTTTTTTTTAACCATTCTATTAATAAACATTTGTTCAAAAGATCTATTTTGGTCTTTGTACAAATGTTTTTAAAATTCAACATCAGTGTCAGTTATACTTATTTAACATTTATTAATGTAATTCATAGTTATAAACCTACACAAGACATACATATTGTACAATTATAATAATAATTGTTTTATTATTTATATTATTTAACAGCTGATATAAAAGTGTTGGAAGATAAATTTTTAATAATGTTGGAGCTAACTCTTAACTGTGAAATATGATTTAAATATTTTTCTAACAAATTTAGTGGTAACAATGTAGATTCATTTGTTTATTATATTAAACTAATACATTTATACAAATTATATATAATGTAAAATTTCTTTTTTTTTTTAAGAAAACATAGTTAAAGCCAAAATGTATATAAGTACTATAACTAATTTTTTGAATAGGAGTATGGTATATAGTAATTAAATACTTTAGTTAATTATAGATTTTATAGAGAACATAAAAAAAGAACTTAAAAATTAGAAATTATATTAATAACTATTAATCTGTAAACAAACACATTTTACATATTATTTTTGTGAAAGGACTTAAATTCAGGTGATCGACTTAACTTCCATAAATATTAATATATTTAAAATACATTTACATGTTTTAAAATTCAAGTCTTTATTACAAGATCAATGATACATTTTAAAAAACATAACTGAACAATTAAGATAGTGTTTAAATATTGATTTATATACATTAAATAGATTCAAAATGTAATAATTAATTGAAAAACCCAATATATTATGCAAGCAAAAATTATGTTTGAATGCTACAGGAATTTTCCACACTTTCAAGTGGTTTTTTCTCACGGTCATTAGATATTTTCAAATACTTTGCTAACTCTGCTATTGCTTGATTTATCCTAAATTTGTATGAAAAATTATAAACATTCAATGTGATTAATAAAATAATATAATTGTATTATGTCATATATAATATTATCTTTATATTTGTATTAACCTTCTCCACAAAATACAGACACTACGTTACCCTACCATGTTAACATGCAGTTATTTTAACACACAGAAGTTTTAGGTTTTAGATCAATAAAGAAACTTAAGAGACTTTAATTTAATTCTAAGGGTAAATAATAAATATAATACAGCAAAATATTAAACCAATATTTTATTTCAGCTATAGGTTAGAAATTAGAAGGAAAAATAATAATTTTGTAAGTATAAATGTAAAATTTAATCTTGGTTTTTATAAAGTGGGCCATTTGACTAATGTTGATGGAAAAGAGCGAGAGTATCATAATTGTCATATCATAGTACACTCACTAAAATATTATTTATTTTTTTCAATATTAATGCTAATTATGTTTATAACAAAAGTAATAGATAATTTAACTAACCACCTCCCTATCCTCCAAAAATGAAAATGTGATCTATCTACTAGGCTCTACTTTATAAGATAAAGGTCTATGTTATCTAAATTGAGAACCACTGAATAATCAACAGTGAATTACAATAATCATTCAGTTATTTAATCAAATAATTATATCAGTATACAAATCAAAAATGTTTTAAAAACCGATGACCTAAAAATAACTATTAAAAATGTTTAAAGTTGCTACAATTCAAATTTTATTAGAAAACATTTCAATATTAATTTAATACCTAAAATTAAAAATTCTATAAAATATAGTATATGTAGAAATCTGAAATGTTTAACATACGTAAATGGAAAATATGTATTTAATAGTTTTAATCTATTATGAGGCTGGGAGAATTTTGTTTTTACAGCTGCCAAAACCAATTCTGTATCCATCTCCTTGGCAAAACCCTGATATCATAACCTCATCTCCATCATCAAAAAATATCAACTTCTTATTGCCTAAATCCACTGGGGATTGACCAGCACATGTTCTCTCAAACAAACAACCTCGTTCTTCCAATCCAGGGCCACTTATTGTTCCTGATGACAACAGATCACCTGGTCGTAAATTACAGCCAGTAATAGTATGATGAGCAACCTGTTGTAATGGAGTCCAGTACAAATACTTGTAATTTGTGTTACAAATTGGATAGTTTTGCTGCGATTCCCCATAACAAACACTTGCTTCTAGATGAATATCAAAATTAAATTTGGTCTTGTGCAATAAATAATTCAACGGCGTTGGATCTTGTATTGAATTGTCTGTTTTGAAATTTTCTAAAGCTTCCATTGTGACCACCCATGGAGAAATAGTCGTTGCAAAATTTTTTGAAAGAAACGGTCCAAGGAAATTAGACTCCCATAGCTGTACATCTCTAGCACTCCAGTCATTCAACAGAACCATGCCAAATATATAATCTGAAGCTTTGTCTGTAGGTATAGGTTCTGCCAAAGTATTTAATGAACCACCCACAAAAAATGCCATTTCCAATTCATAGTCTAGCATTTTGGTAGGACCAAAAGTTAATTGTCCGTCAACTAGATACTGTCCTTTGGGTCGCACAACTGGTGTACCTGATATATTTATTGATGAAGATCGGCCATGGTATGCAACAGGCATATTTTTCCAATTGTCTGCTACAGGTTTAGCAAGATTCATGAGAGAACCACAGTTGTAAGCGTGATAATATGATGAGAAAAAATCTGTATAATCACCAATTTCAACAGGCAAATGCATGATGACTTCATTTTGATCCAAAAATACACCTTTTTCCAAATTCTCAATATTTTCAATACTCAAATATGACTGTATAGACTTACGAGCTAATGACCAAGTACACTTATTCGATGCCATTAAACCATGAAGTGATGGTTGTTGAAATATTTCATATAATGAATGATCAAAAATATTTTTGGTGTACTTTAAATCCAAAATTTTATCACCAATAGCAACTCCAATTCGATGTACTGGATTCTTAACAGTGGAGAATACACCATATGGCAAATTTTCTATTGGAAAATGTGATTCAGTAGAATATGGAATATAACTTTTTAAAGTCATCTTGAAAACTTATGAACAAAAATATAACACAGTCACAACACAGCTCAATAATTAACTATTACTAAGGAATAAGGATATGATTCCAACTGTTGAATATTGATAATATAATATAATATTTTTTTAAATAATTCTTATCATTAAAATATAATCTTTAACCTTGATAAGTGAAAGATAAAAAACATGAACAGAGGTGACAACTTTTAATCAGTAATTAAACATATTTTTTTTTAATTTTCATAAATTGTTTATGTAATTTATATATTTTGTTTTTTTATGATTTGTAGACATAAATTAATGGTTATTTGAAATTTAAGATTTCATTAAATATTGCCATTAAAATACCTTTTACTTGAATACTGCTGTATACATTTATAAATAAATAAATGAAAACAAATAAAATTAAACGTATACTAACCTAATATAATCAACCTGAACAAAATGATTAACTTTAAACTCTCTTCACAAAGTTAATATGTTAATATTAATATAGATAAAAAATAATTTTTTTGTACTTGATCAACAATTATCTTATAAATAGAATAAATATCAGTACCATTTTATTAAAGACTATTTAAAATTTGTTTATAGTATGGCTCATTTATGATTATTTTTTTATTTCATTTAAGTATATATCTAGATATCTACCTATCATGTAACATTATTTTTTGTTTATATAATCTTATAAAAGATTATCATAATTTTAAAATGAATTAATGAGTTAGCACTTCAAAGTGATAAAAAAAAACAGTTAAACAATCTATATTCAAAACCTTTTTAACGTGCGTTATTAATTGAGATATTATATAATATTATTTCTATTGATCTATTTGAATAGTAGGAACATTATTTTAAATCAATGGTCTACAACAGATGGGTTTCGACTCAAACTCAATTTGTATTGACTATTTTTAATAATAATAAAAAGTATATAGTTAACATGCATTTTATATAGTTTATTATGAAGACAATTATATGAAAATAATAATAATATTGAACTAATAATTAAAAATTTCCTATAAAATAGTATTGATCAACCATCAATTGGAAATTACATTTTTTTGGTAACATATGAGTAATAAAAAACAAAAATAATTAATTAAATTTTTAATCCAAAAAGGATGAAGGCCACTAATTTAAATAGCATCAATTTGCTATTGACAGTATTTTTTTAAAAATATTTGTCAATTTAAAAAATTTTGATACTTTAACTGTAAAAAAAATATTCCAATAATTTATAATGTTACCTTATGGTTATCCTTATATTATGGTGTCACATTCAATTAATCATTAAATTAAAAAAAAAAACTACAATTTGACAAAAGTTCCAAGTGCAGTAAGTACTGCAGTAGAATCAAATACACACTTGTCAAACATTAAAGTAGACATTTGAATATTAGGAAAACAATTTTAAATGGAATATTGCACTTAAAGATATTATATGCGATATTTTACCTTAATGTTACATAATAGGATGTATATATTGTTTCCTTGTTAATATTCCTTAAAGGTAATAATATGCAGAACTATATTTTATGTATAAATAATTTCTTAATGTTATTACTGAACTGGAATCGCCATAAGATACACTTTTGGAGCAGCATCAAAAATTTAAAATTTTTTCTAACAATACATTATTATTACTTGTATCTTTAGATGAATAATAACACACAGTACTATCATGTTGAATTAAATTTAATATTAAGAATAAATTTAAAAAAATGATTAATGACTTGTATAGGTAACACTGACACTAGATAACAAGTAAGGGGTCTTTAAAATACTTAAACTACTAGTTAGGGTACTAAACATTTAATAACTCAAAATCATTAAAAAATTGTCTACCTACATCCATTCCTTACATAATAAATTTAAAATACTTACATAAATATGTTGCTGCCAAATTCTTCTAAAAATTCAACTTTACGCTGAGCAAAAATAACTTGTTGGTCAATATCAATAGACTTCATATTTATAATGCTATCAAACAATTTGACTATATCATCAACATTCACAGGATTATCACTCATTTTGATTTCGATTAATTGTAATAAAAGACGACTACTTTTTTGTACATTCTTTAACACAAAAAATACTTGTCATAATTTAAAAATAAAAATTAATAATCTTATATAATTAAATACTAACATTAATTTTTCCAATTTCAGCAGACAGAATGTTTGAAGCTTTATCAGCGTTTTTTAAAATCTAAAAAAATTAAGAATTATTACATACATAATACACAAATATTATATGAAGTAATTAAACATATTTAACTCATACTTTCCAAACAAATCGAGAATATTTGATCGTCAATAAAATAGAGTTCAATGGAGTGTTTGATGTACTAATATAATGTTCATACAATTCACATACTCTATCATAACATTTTCTTCTTCTCTCTAAATTAATCCTCCTTTGAATAATCAACTTTTTGTGTGGTGCTACACTGTCTAACATATCTAAGATTTGAGCAGCTTTTTCGAATTGTCCTAAAAAAAATGCTGTTTAGTTAAAAATATGAAAACAAATTAACAAAAAACTTACCTTTGCTTTCTAAATAGAGGGCCCAAGTTAAGTTAATAGTTGGTTTATTTTTATGATGCACGGTACATGCTCTAATGTATATGTCTTCTATACGATTAGTAACTTCCTGATCATTAGATTCAAGACTTTCCAAATAATTTATATACTAAAAAAGGAATTGTAATGTATCAGTATATTAACTTTTTTTTTAAATTGAAATTAATTTTATTGAATTAATACTTTAGTCCAAAATTCTTCATACAGAGCACAAGCAATTAAACATCTTTCAAATAATACTACAATACGCTTGTAAACCCCTTGACTAATTTCAAATTCTAAATATTCTTTCCAGTTTCTAATCTGAGATCTTTCTAAAGGTTTGACATGAAAGTATGGACGTTTAATCTAAAATATAATCAAAATTGAATACATATACCTATATGAATTAATAAAAGTTTAAAACTTACCATTTCTTCATAAGGCAATCGTAATGCCACCATTTCTGCAGTAGATTTATGTACTGCTATTCGTGAAGCAATCATCTTTTCTTTCATCAAATTTTCTTCCTTAGTGCGCTAAAAAAATAAAAATCAACAAATAAATGTATACAATTATGCATTATATATTATAAATGGTATTAATAAAATACTTGTTCCATAGGATCTGCCAAGTCATCAGAATCAGAACCTGAATCAATTTTTCTTTGATTTTTTTTAGCATCAGTTTCCTTGATCTCCGCTAGTACTTCTTTTCTTAACTCCAAAAATTTAACAGTTTCCAAAATTTTGTTTTTAGGATATTTTTTAATATAATCCTTAAAACTGTCACAAAATTTAAGAAAAATGATTAATATTTATTTCAATACTTTTTTTTAATAAATTACCAATCAAAATTATTCAAATATCCATGTGTAGGAGTAGCAATTAGACGTTCATAAATATCTGTGACCCTAATATATTGCTTGCAATCTAATTCAAATTTAATGTAATGATCCCATAACCGGTCTGATCTTTAATAAATAAATAATAATAATAAATAAATCATAAATTGCAATTAATTTAAAAGTTTCAATTAAAAAAAAAAATATAAATATGTACCTGAATTCAATTCCACATGCATCCACTGCTCTTTCAAATTGCTCTCTAATCATTTCCTCATCATCTGGATAGGCTGATTTCATATAGCCCATATAATGAATCCATAAATCAACACTTAATGGAATTGCTTTTAAGCCACGATCAAATACCTGAACACAGTTATACACGTTAAAGAATTTTAAATGTTAAATATTTTATGAACAATTTATATTTTACTTAAATATATAATCATGCCTTTAACCAAGGGTTTTAAATTTGTATTTATCTAATACATTTACAAATAACCTTATAACTAGTTTTATAAATCACCGCTTACCCAAAATATATCCATAACAGCTCTTGGCGGGTGTCCCAATTCTGCATTATTATGTATTCTTAATATTAAATTAAATTTAACAATTATCAATTTAATTATTAATGAAGTTATAAAAAAATATATGTATATAACAAACTGGTTAAAATAATAACAGTAATAATAAATAATAATAATAACAATAGTAATAATAATAATAATAATAATAATTATAATAATATTAATAACAATAATAATAATAATAATCATATTAATAATCATAATGATTAATCTTAATTGTAAATACAATATATATTTAACACAATTATCTCTGTCTTACACCTAATTATTGTTTAAAACCATGCCATGTTATTTTGTTATATAGTTAATAATACACAAATGTATAAAAATTAATTCTATTTTAAATTGAAATTAACATATATTTCACGCTTTTTAGCGAACATGGTGCTTTATTTGGGCCACAGACGGAGCGTGCAGTTTTGTGCTTTATCCAGCAGCAACCTGATGAAAAATATCTAGACTAAAATCATGTAAAATAGTTATAAAGAAATCTGAGAAGTATTTTTACTAAGAGGGAAATATGTTTAAGGCAAAGGATAAAATCAATCACAGCACCTGAAATGTTGAATTTTTTTAAGTACCATACAAAACCATAAGTAATAAAGAATACGTATATTGAAAAAAAAATACATTTTCTTTGAATATAATTATTGAACACAAAAATGTACTTATATTATTGTTAGCTTGGCTTGAATTACATGAGAAATGTATTTTGAATGATATTGACATGTTTTTTTGAAAACAAAGCAACACAAATGAATTTCCTTCTTTGAGATAAATGTTTATTAAGATGTAGATACTTCCAAACTGTGTAAATCCATGAAAAAAATATTGTATCTTCGTCTTCAAAAAATTATAAATAAATGTCAAGTATTTTATCTTAAAGGTAATACTTATTGTAACTAAACTTAAATGTTAATATTAATTAGACACTTAGATACAAATATATTATATATATTTTTATAATTAAAATCGAATTATGTTAGCATAATGATAATAATTTGAATTAATAAACTACAAGTTAATTTAAACAAGTATTATAACCGTATAGATGAGTATAAATTTGTTTGATTTCATCAATTGTCTAAAATTAATTATTAACTATAGTAGAATACTGTTAGTGCTAGAGGTACTAAAATGAAAATATCAATAGTAAGTTACATATGGAAATACAAAACTATAATATAAAACTCCTATAATTTTTGTTTATATGATAATAATACCTAATAATAACTATTATAATAAAAACAATATTCTTTAGGTGTATTATTATCATTAATAAATATAAAAAATGCTTGAGTATCTTGAATACTTTTATCTTAATTCTTCATAATGTAAAATGATTTTAGAAAATATTACTACCATATATATGAATATTAACTATAATATAAAATAAAAAACTAACCTTACAACTATGAAATAGCTTATAAATTAATGAAATATAATTGAAAAATAATATTCTTCTTTTAACAGTATTATTGAATAGAACATATGATAGATACAAAACTGTTAAAAAAATATATACATAAATTAATAATAAAGTATAAATACTAACACAAATAAAAATCAATTATCACATTGTTCTATTTCACTACATTGATCATTTTAAACTAATATTAAACACAAAAGAAATACACAATCTATATATTATAAAATGTACAATAATCATATATGATAACAGTAATATTGGCTGTATGTTAGCTCACTCAATAGTAACCTTTTAAACAGAGGATTTGAGAAAATTATGGCACCCAGGTTTTTTAATAATTTAGCTCCCATTTATTAATATAGATGTAATTGAATATAACAATAAAAATGTCTACTCACTTTTTCACAGTTTTCTTTAGTACCGTTTTTTCTTTCATAGTCAGCATATTTTCTCCAATACCCATAACAATATGGATATAAATCTAAAAAGGCATCATAAGCTTCACGGGCTGCCTCTATATTTTTCTAAAAAATATATTATACAATTAAAATAATATGGACATACTTCGCATGATGAGAGGGCCATGTGGGTGTGGGTTATAAATTGGGAAGGTAGAGGGGAAATTGAATGTATATTTACACCCAACGATGAACCATTGTCAACAAAAATGATTCTGAGCGGAGTTTGGTTAATAGTGTTGTTTTATAATATTTACGAATTTCATCAAAATTTAATAAATTCTTAAAAAAAAAATACATTTTTTTATTTTGACCACAAAGTATAACTCATAATGCACCTCTTGTTAAATTTTCTAGCATTTCTGTTAGGTCTAAAATTACAAAAATTATGTAAAAAAAACCTGGAAAATTAATGTCTGCAGCAAATGGCTCTAAAATGACTGGTACAATGTTTTAAAAATATTACCACATCTAGAAATGACAACTTTAAGTTTTCTATCCAAACTTCAAGTTTTTACAAGTATTTTTAACTGAATAGTAATAATAATAATAATAATAATAAAACAATTGAAAACATAATACATTTTGTACATTTTCCAGTTTTTCCTACATTTTTTCCCATTTATTAGAAAAATCAAAAAATGACCTTCTTAAAGTAATAAAAGTACTTAAGTACTACTTAAAGTACTTCAATCAGATTAACTTTTAGAAAAATCAGAATTGCTAGTAGAAAAGTTATACACAGAAAAATTAATTATTATAAAACCAATACATTCCTCGCTCTGCTCAGAATCTAAAAATTAGTTTAATTAGTATAGTTGGAATTGAATAAATTTACCGCAGTATCAACATATTGTAATAAATACGTCCAGCCAATAAAATCAGAAGGATCATCACGCACAGTTTGCCAAAATTTATCAAGCTCTCTAAGTTTTTTGGACTCCTTTTCTTTGTCAATCTAATAAGACAATAATATTTATATTTAAAAACCATTCATAAGAATAAAATAAAAATCAATAATATTGTGTTAGCATACAGTTTTTGTTCTTTTCTTTAAGGAACTGTCCTTGCTTGATCTTTCTTTGCTTGGTGTTCTTGAGCGTTTTTTGTCATTGCGTTTGAAATCTTCTTTTTTTGAACGATCTTTTGATTTAGAATCTAAATATGGGTTAGATTAAAATATGGGTATGGGTTAAAGGCAAAATTAAATGCTAAGAACAAAAAACCAACATAGTGTATTAAATCACATAGTATTTTTTACTTAAATAAACAATTTTATTTATTTTAAAACAATAATAATGTTCTTTGAAGAAGATTAAATTTTTAGTTGGTACAATGATGTTTAAATTAAAACTTATTATATTTATTATTTTTTTTATCTGTGAACAACTTTTCTACCAGAAATCATGCTCTATTTTTTAAGTATTTCACCTTTTCTGAAAGAAATTTTTCTAAGCAGTATTTTAAGAAAACAGGACAGTTTACGAAATGTATTATTTTAAATTTTCCTTTTTTGTTGTGATTTAGTTAAAAATATCTGTAGAGACTTTAAAATTTAATATAACACTTATATTTGCCTTATTTAGACGTGGTAAAATTTTCAACACATTTGTGCCATTTTATATTTATTTATAAGCATTTTAATTTTCATAATTTTTTCACATAATATTTATTCAGTAGGTAATCTGTGGATAAAATTGTTAGATCCAACAGAAATGCCAAACAATTTAACAGGATTTAAAATTGTACTTTGTGATCAACAAAAAAAAGTTGAGTTTAAAGAAGTATATTTTTTTCATAAGAAATTTAATACCGAATTTATATGAAATTTGTAAATACAGCCTTTCAAAACATATATAAGCAAACACTACATAGAATCGTTTTTTCGATAGCAATGATTTATCGTCGCGTACAGATACACATTAAATTCTCCTCTATATATATAACTAAATAATAATTTAGATTAAACTTAGTTACATAACCAATATAAACTAAATTAAGGAAAAATTAATTATAAAACTTAATACATAAATTTTTAACTAAATCTTGACATCATTAAAATCATTTTAATTATGAATCTTGGTTTTTAAATGTTTCTAGTCATCAATGAGTATATTTAAATAAATAACTTGATATTTAAAATATGCTTTTTATATTGACTAGTTTGTTTATGTTGGAAGCTTAAGGGCCAAACAAATAATGTGTGAAAAATGTTTGGGTATCTAGCATCCATACAGTTTATAAATGTTCAAAAATATTTTAATTTTTACAAACTAGATTACATAACTTTATAATATCAAATAATGGTGTCGATTTTTTTTTTTTTTAAATAATATCAATAGAATGAAATTATTACTTAATGATAAAAGAACTATTACAAATTGGTTTAGAGGTCACCCCTTTAAAAGTGTATGTGTCCATACATTGTATTAAAAACAAATTGTAAGTCAAAATCAAGTTAATGTAAAATTGTTTGTTTTATTTTAATTTTTAAATTGTTCATTAACTATTTTTGCTTTAATATAATTTAAAATTTCCACCGAAAATGTTAACTAAAATTAAAATTTTGTTTAGGAATTTAGCACCAATAGTTAAACAAATATATGAGGGGGCACTTAGATAATAACTTTGAAAGTGAATATTTTGTAACTTAAAGAGTTAAAATCATTTGGTTCTTAAACGTTTCTTATTGAATTTTAGCAGCTCTATCTAAAGACACCAACCTAATGGGGTAAACAAAAATTAGTATATATTTATTCTTAGTACCTATTTCTGATTTTTGGTTGTCAATTTACAACTGTATTACAAATTTCATTTTAATAGATCAATGAAAGGTTGGTACGGCTGTGAACAAATGAATAGACTGATATTATAAGGATTCTTAAGCCCTCCCCCCCTTCATGGCTCATGACAATGTTTACATGTACCCAGTAACAAAAAAAAAGTGGAATGTGTGGCATAATATTTTAACCCCTCTATGAGTTTGTCAAGAATCCTCCATAATTACAAAACCAAAAATTTATCTTTACAAATAAATAATTAAACTTAACATAAAATTTGAAAAAAAAAAAATAGTTACCCGATTTTTTATCATATTTTTTTTTGTTACTTTCTTTTTCTTTTGATTCTTTTTTCAATTTTTTGTTGTCTTTCTCATACTTATCTTTATCATCTGTTACAGTTGTTCCAACGTCTATTTTATTCTCATCCTATAAATAATTGTTTATATTTATATAAAATGATTAACATACAATTAAATCAATTCAAAAATAAATGTTAACAGTAGACATACATCATCAGTATCACCAGTTACTTCATCACACACAATCATTTCAGACAACTCCAGCTCTTCTTTACCATCTTCAGAATTATTTTGATTATCTTTATACTCAAAATGATTGTTTTCTTCATCACTTTTTTTCCCATCATTTTTAAAATTCTTTTCAAATAGTTGTTTTTTAATCTAGAATATTAACAAATATTGAAATTTTTAATTATTTAAAATATTTGAATCTGTTTAATTAATAATTAGAGAACTACTTCTTTTTTGTGTATTCACAATACAAATATGCTCAAACTAAATGATATATCAATTTACAAGTTTCTCTTGTATATTATAATTCACATACAATTATATATATATATATATACCTCTTTATCTTCACTTTTAGGATCAACTAATCCATTTGACTCCAATACTTTTTCATTAATTCCATTTGAATTTTCAACATTTTCTATTTTCATCTATAATACATACTTTAGAATTTAATAGATACTTTTTTCCCCCCCAAGTTAAAAATAAATCTACAGGAATAATTTAAGATTTATACAAGTTTATATTTTGTATACATACAGTGATTTTTTTTTTTTTCATGAACCAGTAATTATTTTATAGGATTTTAAGTGAATTTGATTTATGTTTTTAAAATCATGGAATCGATTAAAATTTATTTTAAAACCATTTTTAATATTTTACCCCTACAACATATATCTTGAATAAGTAAATACTATTGATTTTCAAATATGAACCCCTCCCCCCTTGTGAACATAGATTTTAATGGAGAATATTTTTCTAGAAATTTTAATATGCATAACACTAATATAAGATTTAATATTTATGAGTTTTAACTAGAGCTCAGAATTAAATGCATTTGAAAATTGTTAAATATGATGCAAATATGCTTACAAAAAGTGGCTACATACAGTTATATGCATTATAATATACTTAATAAAATATGTTTAAAAAAATAAAACACCATTTTTACACCAAGAATAGTAATAAACTTAGTAATCATTTATTATATATTATATTATTTGAAATAACATCTAAAAACCTAACAATAAACTTTCAAAATAATAAAACTAAAATTACATGCTTTTTACCACGCAAGATTTTAAAATATAACAACACATCACACACGACAAGAATGAAAAACAAATTCATAAAATGATAACACCATGACATACGTGATTGTGAGCCATAGGTTAGAGCTCTGATTTCATATACTGTGGCAAATATAATAATATTTTAACAAAATTCTTCTGAGAAACAATGCTAACATTTTTTTTTCTCCATTAAAATGGATTTATCAATAATAAATACACATTATATGTATGTTTTATGCATTTATAAACTAGTATACAATAATCCTCCGAATATGCAAAATATACAAAGTCAAATTTAGTATTTAAATTCGGTGTGATATGAATTGTAGACATTTCAAATCTCAATCAACGTGCATACACTATGTAAAAACATGCAAATATATATAATTCCGGGTAGTAAATTAAATTAGTAGTAAATTTTAATAAATATATTATCGTAAAACTATATAAATAGTGACTATCAAAAAATCAAATGTACTACAAAGTTGATAGAAATAACTGGATAGTAAAAATCTTAATCCCTTTTTTTGTTAAGAATTATCTGGCTTCATAGTTTTGAATGTTGTTTATAAATTTATTTAACTTTGGATGGAGCAAATCACAGCATTTAAACCACACTTGTTTTCAATTACTTCTAATGAGTGTAGGTATATACTTGTTTGTGTATGCATAAAAGTTTTCTTACTAAGTAACATTTATATAACGTCCAATTAAAATAAAATAAAATTTTTTAAAACATTTAACACGCTTACTGTGTTTTGATACACATACCTTGGTGCTGGTCAAAATTATATCATTTTTTTTCTTTATTGTTTATTATACTGGACAGAAAATCCAGACAAAAATTCATGGTCAAAAAGTCTGGTCAGACAAAAAGTGTGGGTTCATTTTTTTTTATTGTTGGACAAAAGGTCCAAGCACTAAAAATTCATTCAATATAATTAAAAGTCTTATTCTTATTTTTGCTTTGCAACACTACAAGAGTTTTGGCGCTCACTAACATCAAATTTAAATAACACAATAGATTTCAGAATTAAGATTAAAATGATTGTTGTTCTTGTTGATATTTTAGAATATATTAAGTATATATTATTACTAAGTAATTTAATAAATCGATTCTGTAAAGTACAACACATAGATCTTTTTTAAATGATCGGCTTATTAAATAACATATAAATCATTTTAATACCAATTACTCAACAGTTAATCAAAAATAAATGCATTGTAATAGTAACCACTTTCACTTTGGGCTCATAATTTATATAATGTGCACCTTTAGTTTTAATGGTAAAAAAATATAATAACTAAAAAAATAAGCTACTAAAAAAAAAAAATAAATAAATTTGAATTATACATAAACAATTTAGTCGTTATAATTACATTTGAATATAATAATAAGAAAAATACTAAGCAAGTACTAACCAGTAATTCTCTTTCTTCAGTTTCCACAGAGTCGATTAATTTGTCTAATTCATCATAAACTTCATCAATTTCAATATCATTTGTATGATCACAGAATTTTGTGTTATGATCCATGTTTTCAACACAATCAGACATTTTCTTGCACTAAAGTAAAACGTAAATCATTATTGCAATTAAATAATTTAAAACAAGTAATAAGTGAATCAAGTTTTACCTTTTCAAAATGTTGACAATGAAAAAAAATCAAGAATATTTGTAATTTATTGGTGGGTATCTATTTTATAAGCATATTAGAAAGTAGAAACATGAAATGAAACGTACATATTGTATTGAAATAATAATTATTTACCACAAATTCACAAACATATCATAATATTAATTGTTGATAATTTAAATTCCCAAATTTGAATGGCCAATTGATACAAACACCAAAAACATGATATTCTATGGGCAATGGGTACTATGCTACTACTACCACAATATACATAAAATATATTTCATATATATATCTGTGATTAGTATGTGCTACATAGACATTAAAGTCGATAACTCGTATACTTACAAACGTAATTACGTTGATATTTGATAAGCAAAATATAATTGATAACATCGCCATTTTGTATAATCTTATTCCATGAAATACATTTTTATCCATGGCATAAACGCACTGAACTAAGGTACAGCCACAAACACGAAATACATAAATACGTTAGAATATAAATTTTAAACGTGTATTTCGTCCATAAAAGATCTATTTAATCTGTATCTTCCTAAAATCTTAATCCATCTTCCACCAATTAAGTCTCTACGAATATTTTGAACTGAATTACAATAAAAAAAAAAAAAAATTGAAAATCAAAAACTGACCTTACTAAAGTACCATCTAGTCAATATGACAATATTTTCTTTCAAAAAAGGTGCTACATTTATATATTGAAACAAGATTTCTGGTAGACATTTTCGTCAAAGTATGTAAAACAAAAAAACCATTATAAATCCAATAAGTACATTCTCCGCTAAATTCAGAATTTAAAATTTAAATTAAATCAGGGGTTTTTAGCTGGTGTCCATGGACCCCTAGGGGGTCCGTAGAGGGTAACTCGGGGGTGCACAAAGTGGGTGTGAGATTTTTCAAATTATTCCATGAATCAAAATCGTCGGTTAAGATAAAAAATGTTATGTATATAATGTAAACTTTTATTGTGAACATTTTGTTCATTATGCATATTTATTATTTACGTAAACTTGAGTGGTTGTTCATATCATTTTGGTAAAATATTCGATAACGCTATTGCCTATTAGATACAAATGAAATTTGTTCGCTCAGTCACTCAAAACACAACGGGAAAAACCAGTCATTATTTGTTCATACAATATCATATCTTGATTACGATATTTATGATTACTGTGACAATACAATTTAACAATGTTAACTGATCACGAAAACCTATCTCTCAGCTCTCACTATACTGCGTTGGCAGTTGACCCGACGCCGTCGCGTTTCATCTAGTGTCGTTAAACTCGTTAAATTGTGTTTTGTCACCTAGGTATTTCGACCGTTACCGCGTTTAATTATTCGCTCGTCATAATCACTCCAGTTTACGTATTCCTTAAATTTTTATTTTGTTGAAAATGTATTATGTCAATGTCAAAAATAAAGAAAATATGATAACTCATGTACATTGTATGGTTTTACATTTATTACCGAACGCGATGGTACGCAAAAACCACAATGTTTTATTTGCGGAAAAATTCTCGCAAATGGAAGCATGAAACTAGTAAAACTCAAAGAACATATTGTTTCATTACATCCTCAACATTCATCAGATAATTCGGAAGTATTCCAAACAAAAAAGGCACGTTTTGAAAAAGGTGGTACATTAACCAACCTTGTATTTGTACCTCTACAAAAACCATGACGCGAAGCATCTTACAAATTAGCGTATCGCATTGCTAGAAATAAGAAACCGCATACTATCGGAGAATCATTAATAAAACCGTGTGCATTAGAAATGGTAGAATTGGTTTGTGGTTTAGAACAACGAAAAAGAATTGAAGCTGTACCTTTGTCAAATGACACTATTCGCTCCAGAATCTCTGATATGTCAAATAATATTTTAAAACAAGTAATTTCAGAATTAAATTCTACCCCTTTTCAGTTTAGTATGCAGCTGGATAAAAGTACTGACATTTCTCAATGCAGCCAATTATTAGTTTTTGTGCGTTATATGTGTTGTGGGACTATTAAAGACGAATTCCTATTTTGCCTATTTTATCTTCAATGGTTACAATCAAAACAAAATCACGAAACCGATTGGATATCAAAGATGATATGCGTATTGCTCTGTCTAAAACAGTCTCGAATTTCAAAGCGATAATACAATCAAAACAACAAATATCACACTGAAACTTAAATAAACACCAAACCATTCGTATGTATGATGTATCCTAAATATGAATAAACAAAATTATGTATTTAATAAGTCTTATATTATTAGCATTAAAAATGTAGGTTTTTTTGGAGGGGGTCCATGGTTATGGTTTATACTTGAAAGGGGTCCATAACCAAAAAAAGGTTAAGAATCTATGAATTAAATTAATCATTTCCAATTTTGATGCTAAAAATATATTATTTTATTATATCTTTGCAAATTGATTGTTCTCACTTAGTTTTCTATAATTCTATCTCACCCTTGAGAGAATATTATAATTTATATATGAGAAGTGTTTTTTATTCTTATTTCAAAGTATTTCCAAGACCCGGAATCATCTGTATGGTATTTGTACTTTTATTTTACTTAAGAATTATGGATATTTTGAGTAACAAAAATAAACATCCCACGACTTATGAGAGGGGGATCACTTTATGATCCTTCTTATCACAACTCACAAGTCGATAGGCAACCATATTATCATCTTAAATAGTGGAATCTACGCAAGATTTACAGAATACTATATGTATTAATTATTACTATCTATAATAATATAATATTGTGTAATATTTATTATAATTATAATAATATAATAGTATTATCTATAAACTTTGGTACCTAGGTATGCAACCTTAGATCATATACTATGAGATAGAGCCTGCTATTGATTAAATATTTGAAGTAAACATAACTAAGGGCAGTTGGGACAAATGCGCATGCGCAAAATTTATATCACACGCAATTTATCGAATTTGCGTAATCACGTATGATGTACCTACTATTACCTGCACAGTGGTATTATTACAATTATACGATTAATATGATAAATATGCGATGATAAGGATTAATTAAATCCAGTAGGCAGGTCCTGGACAAGTATCTATAATATCCTTACGTTAATAGGACACGAGTTGTATTTTTTATTCTTATTTAAAAAATAAATCTCTGTTTTACTCCTTCCATGAAGTCTACCTTTCGAAATTTGATCGAAGAAATTGTTTCCATTGCTAGCCCATACTCCATATTATCTTGGTTTATGATGGTAATCAAAAAATAAATGATAAGACATAAGCTCTAACTACATGTTATCAACGAACAAGACTTAAACTTTGAAGACAACTATGTATTATTATTAGTTATATTATGATTCATTTTAAAATGTTTGCTATTTGTGTATGAAATTAATTCCTTTTTTTTTGTAAAAGATTTACAATTCAAATATTGTATGAACTATAATGAATAGTGACACATTTGAATTAGGTGTGCTGCAATTTGGACGATTACCACAAATGCCCGTGAAATCGTCAGATGTAAGATCTATTTTATTATTCAGTGTCTGTATTATTTATTAGCTTAAATACAATAAATAATATACATCCACTTATTTTACATTAAATATATAATCTCATAATTAATTGTATGTGTGCCTAATTCCTATTATATAAGTACATAACAAGAATTAATGAGTTACTAATTTTATTTGGCTATTTACCATAGGTACTTTTACATGCTTTACACAACAGTTTTAACTATCAAATATTCAATTTAAGATAAATGCATTATTATTTAATATTAATTGTAATTACTGTAGTAATAATTGTACAATTTTGGATAGAGATTCAACATTTTGAAAGAAACAATTCCAATATGATTTAAATATTAAATCATATTGTAATCAAATTATATCATAATTATTGGTTAAAAATCTACGAATAAAGTTGTTTATCATTGTTTATTAACATATTTTTAGGTCCTGGAATGTCGTGTTTGTGAAGATGTATTCACTCTCCAAGGAGATAAAGTTCCACGTTTACTATATTGTGGACACACTATTTGTCATTCTTGTTTGATACGTTTAAATGAACAAAGTTCTTCAATTCTATGCCCATTTGACAGACAAATAACACCTATAGGACGTTCAGGAGTATGGGGATTAAAAAAAAATTTTGCGTTATTAGAACTTTTGGAACGTTTACAACCACCTACCAACAATACAGATGCAGATATGAATTTTACTGCATATTTTAGACCAGATTTAATGGAAAGAGATGAACAAGTATATTTTTATATAGTTTTTGATCAAATTTTTGTTTTGTTACTTATGATTTTATTCTTGGGTAATTTTTAGTTGCATGTACCTTGTGATGAAAGTGCTAATCATATAGCTGTTCTTTATTGTACTGTATGTTGTACAAATTTATGTTCCTATTGTTCTGAACAAACTCATAATACACGGACCTTGATTAAACATCGTCGTGTCCCTCTATCTGAAAAACCACAAGAAAGACCTCGATGCTCAGTGCATCAATCTCATCTTGCTGAATTCACTTGTTTGGAAGAAAGTTGTAGTCAACCATCACCTTTATTTATGTGTTTTGTCTGTAAAGATTATGGAACACATAAAAATCATAAGGTATTTTATCATAAGAATAAGTAAATATAATGATTTTGATATATATATATATATACATACATATACATATATTTCAGCATGCTTTAGTTGAAGTAGAAGCAGAAAATATAAGATCCAAAATAAAAAATGCTGGGCCATTAATGGGAAATTTATTACAAGAACTTAATGATGCTATTCTAAGATTAGGTAAAAATCTGCAATATAAGTAAAATATTTAATCAAAAATTACTATATTTTTAATAATAGAAATGTGTTTGAGATTTATTGAATAGTTTAAAGATATAATATAAGGAAAGCTGAAAATAATACTTTAAATAAATATTAAATTGAAAAAATCATTGCATTGTATTGTGTTGTGAGGGTAAATAGTTAAAAGAGATATGAGAAGAAATACATTTTAAAACTAATGGGATATTGTTATGACCCATTTGAAGAGGTATAATTAAAATTTAGTAGGTTACAAAAATTAGGCACTTTTTAGATATTAATTTAATAAAACAGTAAAAAAAAACACTACATAATTATTATATTTTTCAGATCAATCATTAACACGTTTGGGAGATACAGATGCAAATGGCGTAGTTGATGAAGAATCTGTTCCCAGTACAGGTCGTTTGGCACTGACCAGAGTTCAGTTATATTTTCAACATCTACGTGAAGCATTACAAGTTCAAGAAACTGCTGCCTTAAGTACTATTGATACACACATACGAGAGAGAATAGGTTCAATAAAGGGCTTGCAAGAAGTGTTAGGGTCATCATTAGCACAAGTGGGTTTGATATGTTTACAGTGTGAACAAATTCTTCGGCAGGATGATTTCCGTGTGATATCAGCTGGTGCAAAGATTAATGAAGTTCTAGATGTTATCGAAAAACAAAAACAAACATTTGCTGAACTTAGTCCAGAGCAGTTACAACCAGACGTCAGCATACCTATAACTTTCACAAAAGTAATGTTTGGCAATTTGTTTTTTTTTGTTTTTAATTTATTGTTCATTTTTAAATAGGACAATAGAGTGCATATTGGTCCAAAAATGGAAATTCGTGTAGTTACTTTGGGCTTAGATGGAGCAGGCAAAACAAGTGTTCTTTTCAAATTGAAACAAAATGAATTTATAACTACAATTCCAACTCTTGGATTTAATGTAGAAACTGTTGACTATAAAAATATGAAGTTTACAATATGGGATGTTGGCGGGCAACCTAAATTGAGACCATTGTGGAAACATTACTACCTTAATACACAGGTTTGATGTGTTTTGAAACTTAAAACAATTGTTTTTGTAAATACGTTATTTATAATGATTAATAAGTAATAAATGATAACAAAAGTTAACATTTAACTGTTTATTGTTTCTATACAATATTTAGGCAGTCATCTTTGTGATTGACTCCAGTAACCCAGAAAAACTATTAGAGTCAGCTAATGAATTAACAAAGCTAATGACAGAAAAAGAATTGAAAGATGCTGCATTGTTGATTTTGGCAAACAAACAAGTAGAATATATAATTTATTTTTTCAAATACATTTTTTGTTTGAGAATTATTTAACATCAAATTTGTATTTTTAAGGATATACACGGATGTGCAACTATTGAAAACATAACTGAATTATTTGCCTTGCATAGATTGTGCTGTGGGCGCAGTTGGCATATACAAGCTTGTGATGCCCCAAGTGGTGCTGGTCTTTATGAAGGACTTGATTGGCTTGCTAGACAACTGGTTGCTTCTGGTGTTCATGATCTCAATGAATAATAGTGTATATTTAAAAAAAAAAACTTTTTGCTGAAATTATAGGTTTGCTTTAAATTTAATACACAATTATTTATACACTATACATTTAATTACAAGTAATTATTATAAATCTAAAAATATATTCTTTTTTTTTTTTCAGATTTATTGGGCTTTGTATTGAATTTAGGTATTATCGTTATTATTTTGTTTTTTCATTGATTTGAGAATATCATGCTGAAAATTTTAACATTTTTTGTATTAATTATTAGTGTGTATTATAAAGATTAAATGAAATATTAAACCAATAAACTACTTACTGTATACTTAATATATGAGAGAAAAGTATCATACATAATAGAAACCATGTTTACAAATACAAGTCTGTATTTTGGATCTACAAATTTGAAGTTAATGTATTGTGATGGAACAAAAACAGCACAATCAACCTAAAAGTGGATTAAACATAAATATTAAACATAATACCTAATTTTTTATTTTTAATGTCTAGAAATTTTTTTATTATTTTAGCATATTTTTTTTCAACGTAAAATTAAAAAATGTGCATCTAATTGAATAAATTTTATTAAATTAGTTATTTAAAATTTAAAACAAAAGCTAATTATTTATAATGTTGTTTTTATTTGTTTTAATAGTGTTTTTTTCTATTAATATTTTTATTAATAGACTACACGATAACAACTATTTTACTGTATTTAAATATTTTGGAAATAAGTAATGTAACCTAAGTTCAATTAAAAAATAAAAACACCTACATCCCCAAACTGATTTTGCTTATATTAATTAAATAATAAATTGTGTCATATTCAATAATATTAGATTAGGTATACTAAAACAATTTCCAGATGATATTATTTATTTGTATTATTAATCAATAAACAGTTATATCAGTAATGAGTTTTTAATTAAAATGAGAAAATATATACTTCAAAACAACTATACGTTTATATTTACACAACTTACCGAAAATATCACCAAAAATTTATGTCTGAATTCTTCATTCATTTTAGCCCAAGGAGTATTTTCTAAAAGACCTAGTCCATAAATGAACACGAAAATATTCATTGGTGTACACAATGTTTGATCAATGACTATTTTTTTAGCTATTGTACGCATGTCCTTAGCTGGATATCGTTTGTCCAAAGACCGATAAAAGAAATACTGCATAGATCCCAAAACGCTGCCCACAATAGTGATTCGTGCTATAAACAACCAAATACATCACTCATACATCCACACAACAACAAACAGGTAAGCTATTAAAAAATATAACATGTAGAGGTTAATATTATTGATTAGCCTACCTGTTCTCTTCCAGTCATAACCGTCTGACAATCCATGATATTGTTCTACGTTTTGTTGCACAATGTCTCCAGTACACATTAGTAGGGAACCGGTAAATGTGTTAATGGTGAATAGGTGTCTGTTGAATATGTACACTATAGTTCGATTTATCGAAGAGCATATTTTTTTCCCCGCTGACATGAATAGATTTGTATGTTTACCTATTCGAAAGAACACAGACTGACTTATATGAATATTTATACATAATAATTTTCTGATTGGCACAAGAATAACTGTATATAGATTCATTTATAATAGCCAATAAATTTACAAGGTTCAATAATGATATTTACATTTATTTCTTTGTTAAATAGTATAACTATGGTATTGGCAAAACGCCGAGATGTATGTGAAATAATCATAATATTGTGTAGGTATTAATGTTTTAATTAGATTAGTGCCTACCTAATAACAATTTTAAATGACCAATGAATACAAATAAATCTAATTTTAAACCATTTTTATATTATTTATTACTATTTTCAATATTGTACTTCATACTTAAAATATTCAATTCTATATTTTTAAGCTCTGTCTACTATAAGCAGAATGAAATAATACTGGTAAATACCTACAACTAAAAAAAAAAATGGGTTTATAATATAGTAAAAGTTATAATTTTGTTTTGTTTTTTTTTTTTTCATATTATGTAGTTTCATTCTCGGAGTATTTTTTTTCCCGAGAATTTTTAAACCAAAAATCGTTGAGGAATAATTTTTACTTGAAATAGAAGAATTAGATACCATATCACCACCATCACGTGGTAAAAGGGGTATTATAGGAGTGGTTATAAATACAGTTTATTACCAAATTGAAAAAGCATTATAAGTGGAACTAGAGACTCAAGACGGTCACTCGCTCACTCGGACAATTTTAATCGAAAATAACCCTAGATTTGTTGTGCAAAACCACGTCGGGTAGGTAACAAGTAAAAGTGAAGAGTATTATAACGCTTCACCTATAATGCTTTTTCAATTTGGTGCCGTAATCTACTGTATTTATGACGACCGGTATTACAGACCTATAGAAATTATTTTAGATAAGTACCTATTCCTATGTCTTCTGAATTCCACTCGCGAGTAGATATCATTCATTCGAATATGATAATATTTTAGATTCGGAACGTAGCGAGGAATATTATTAGTTTTACAATGACGTTTATTTTTTTTTTCTGTGCATAATTTTTTTACCAGCATAATTTCACCAATTTATACAATGATTTTTTTTAAAAGGAAATATAACTAGGGACAACTATTCTGTCAACAATTTTCCTCCGGCTTACAATTATAGCACTTTTTCTAAAAGGAAATTTGATTAGGGAGGGTAAGTACTAAGGAGGTCATATTTTGATATTCCCGGGAATTTTCCCAATAAATGGAAAAAACATGAGAAAACGGGGAAAAAATGACGTTTTTAAAGTACAATCTACAAATTGAGTTTTCAGAAAAATTGGTAGACGTGAAAATCGGAACAAGTTTACTAGGAAGGAAAAAACGTGTCCACAGACTAGAACAAAGAAAGAAAGAAAGCAAAAAAATAAACATCTAAGTAAAACCAATAGCTCCCTCGCTACGCTCGGAATCTATAAAAATAAACACAAAAGTCATTGAATAAACTAAATTAAAACTGAAGAACGTAGTCAGGCGGCGTCGCCGCACCGACTGTTTTCTTCATTCTCCCTTACTATTCCTTTTGTAATCGTATAATATTAATAATTTATCCTGCTTCTTAAATACTGCCTATTTATTATTACAACTTCCACTACAACGTTCAACATGCAAGCTACGTAAAACTGGTCATCGTGTTATAAAATGGGAGCCGGTGACGGAAAAATGACTAGTAACTCAACACCGTGAACGTGCGAACTTAATCCAAATTATCGGTCTTTTCGGCATTTTGTGACTCACGTATCTGAAACCCTCGAATTTGAATTTATTATCATATCCGATTTAACAATAAATATTGCTTTTTATTTCGTATTTTGGTTGTTTTTTTTCTATTATTATAAATAAATAGCATGTTCTGCTTTTGTAAAATATTGTAATATTGTTATTATTTATATAGGTAAAACGGGTTAATCTTTTTGATCAAGTCTGTCCTTATAATTTGTTATAGTATTGTTCATCATGGTATGCAGTTGAATGCGAAGGCTATCCATATCATGAATCATGACGTTCGTTTAACGTTGATAATGATTAGGAATTACAATAGAATTTCCTGCAACTATCCACGGATATTTCGCGGGTCCAGATAATCGGATGTTAAAAATTATACAATAATACCCAGCTCTGTTTATAATAAACAGTGTCATGTAGGTATCTGCTCGATGGGAAGATAAAAAAAAAACAAACTGAAAATTGCATGTATCTGTCTGTTAACGGTATTAACGTTAATTTTCTTTATTACATTTAAAAATATACTACGACCTACATAATAAGCCAATAAAATATGAAAATAAACCACAATAAAATAACATAATTATGTAACTGTTGTGATAACAATTTTAAAAATTACTTTCAAAACACTTTGGTTACGCCACTGTCTACATTTAATGACAGTTTCGCTATTAGGTGAAACCTTTATCAATTGGGTCAAGTAGTTGACGGGTTTCGTTAATGATAATTTTGTTTAAAAAAATGATGTTTACTTTTTAATTTTTTTGTGTTGTGTACACAATTTCTACCAGAAATCTCTTCGATTTTTACAGCACCTTTTCTGAAAAGAAATTTTATCAAATTAGTACCTTTATGGCGGTCATTTTTTGATTTTCCAAACAGTGTAGAAAAACGGGAAAATTTACGAAAATAATGTTTTTATTATTTTAAATTTTGGTTTTTTGTTGTTATTCAGTAAAATATATTCTTAGAGACTTGAAATTTTGGTATAAAACTTATATTTACCTTTCCTAGACATGGTATAATTTTCAAAAAATGTGCGCCATTTTTGAGCTATTTATAGGTATTTAAATTTTGCTAGTTTTAAAATTGCCAGACCAACCAGAAATTATTGAAAAATTAATAAAAGGTTTATTATAAGTCGTTCTTAGTGTTTAGAAAAAAAAATGTGTTCAAATTCCAATACCTATGTTTGTTATTTTTACAATCAAAACTAAAAACACGTTATAAAATTTCGAACACAAATTTGTAATTCAGGGGACACAGTATTTCAGGTTATGCTTGTATCGACTCTCACTAAACCTCGACACTATACGTACACATTCGCACAAAAAAGACTAGGTTCTTTGCAATGGGGTAGCCCGTTTGCGAACTACTTATTATTTTTCCAAGCGGCCTACTGTTTTCCAGGCTTATTATTGTAATATAGTAATAACTTTTTTACTTATTTAATTTTAAGGGTAATTTATTACTTTTACAGAAAAAAAAAAAAGATCAACAGAATTATAATAACATGTAAACTGTCAACCGCATCTATTTGTTTTGCAAAAACATTTTTGATTACAAAATACAAACAAATTCGACCGTTTTAACGATAACGTAGATGTGTACTAACGTCTAGTATGTACAGTATGCCGACAAAATTGTGTTCAGTGAAAAGTTATAATCTAATCTACTGATTAGTCATAATCTCGTAGATTTCATCAGGTATCATAGTATGTCGTCATTCCGTATCTAAATCTTCAAAATAGCCGGTTGTGACGCACTAATGTAAGTAAATATCTAGAATTTGAAATGTATACGATTGATATGATGTTGTAAATACGCCATTGATACAGTTTACAAGTTGGAAGTTATGTTTTAGTCAATATTTCAAAAGTAGATAGTGGATCATTTAAACATTCAAAATATAATTGGAAAAGTTGTAGAAAAAAAAAATGTAACATGAAAAAATCACATTTAACAATAAGTAAATATTTTACATATTTTCTTTTTTGTTAATTAAAATAAAACTAATAATACAATAGTCAAAAACTTAAAAATAATCTTAATTTCACTGATACTCGCTATTGATACAGTTTATAAAATAAATATTATACTATATAATAAGTACCATACTTATTCAGACTATTCGGTTTAGTGTTTATATGTGATAATAATTGTATTGATTTTTTTTTGTTAAAGTAATAAATTACCTTTAAAATAAAATAAGTAAAATAGTTATTAATATATTATAATTATTGCAGTTTTTAAATTACTGTTAGTCTATATGAAATAATAAGTAGTTTGCAAACAGGCTACCCCATTGCAAAGAACCTAGTCTTTTCGCAAAAAGACTAATTTTTCTATTTGGCCTACGACATATATATTGTTAACAAAGGAATACTATTAACCGAACACCGCTCAGAATCGTTTTTTATTATCTTATAATATTTCCAACTTCTCATCTACAACAGTGGCCCGCCCATCGTGCGAAATACGTCTGTATATTTTTAATTATTAATATTTTGATTTGGCATAACTTAAAAACGCACACAACATCATAGATTAAATATTCTTATCTTTTTTTTAATTTTTATATTTTAATTATTTCTACATTCTATAAAGCTAGTTCAATGCTGGTATACCTATCAGAGATACAAAATAATTTGATAGATAGGAATATCTATTGTTTTTAAATAAATATAATAAATATAATTTCATTGCATTATTGCTATAGATACTATCCAAGCAACTTTTCGAGTATCTAACAACCTATAAGTAGGTAAGTATAGATATATCTACCTGGTTAGGTATATAGGTACCTATTGAATAATTTTACAATGACGTGTGTTTTTCATATCTGTTCAAAACGTTTTCAATCGCCTAAGGTTCCACCAGTTTAACAAATTTAATATTTTGCGGTGTTTGAGATTTCCAAAATCAATCTACATTTCAATTTGAAAACAGTAGACTACTGTAGTATTGATATAAGATATTAATATTACAGGTATTACAAGTGTATACTATACGGTCGTTTTATATACAAAACGGAATAAATATCGTAGTTGTAGACGCCGTGTGCCATCAAAACGTGTTTTAGTATATTATACGATCATTACGAACCGATTATACGTAACATTGTATACAACGGTTTAATAATCATAACTAGGGCTGTGAATTTAATGCAATGAAAACCTTTAAAAATGCAATACAATATACATGTCTCAAAAATTGAAAAATGTTTTTTAATTCAATTTTTATATTTATTTTGATATTACTGATATCGATATATCGCAAGTCCACGTATAACTAAGCAATATTGCTTTATTTTATCGAATACTTATCTTTACCTAACCCGTATACAGCTTGTGTAAAATATAAATTTTAAATTTGTATGTAAAACAAAAAGTATGTGTGTAAAGATATTAATTGGACTATTATGAATTTGATTAAAAAATACCGGAGGTTAGGTAAATACAGGAAAATATGACTCAAAAAGTCCAAAAAATTTCCTTAAAAATTAAAAAGTCAAAAATGTAAAAAATGCAAAATAAAAGTTTTATAAATGAATTTATTGTTACATAATTTAAATTATGTACTTAAAAAGCTACGTTTCGCAATTAGCTAAAAAAATATGCACTTCTTTGCAAATTCACAACCCTAATTCATAACGATACACTATAATATGATCGAGATCGCTGGTTTTAAATTTTGGCGGTAACTAATAGTTCGTGGCGAGCAGCGTCGTATATTTTTTTTTTAGGTTATATGCGGCGGCTGTTCGTCACATACGGCGTGTTGTGCGCCGGTTGGCTGAACGGCCGGGCCAATCGCCGATGTCCATCTGTCTTGACTTCGAAAATCCGCGAAACGCGATAATACCCGTTCGCCGTCGTCGTGTCAATATTGCCGCTGCGTCCTATAACTTGCTACGCTTGCATTTTTTACGCGTACACTTTAATTCTGGTACTCGTACGTATACGTTGTCGTGGTTCCGCGTTGGTGCCCGTCACCTATCACTCTCAGTCACTTTTCTAATATTATTACGCTTTTCGCCGCAAAGGAATTTCAACCCCGTATACAAACAATCGAACCCGTCATGAGAGCATCAACGATCAAGTTAGCGGTTAGCGCACTCTTTTGTCTAGCCGCCGCCCTGACGGCCAACGCTGATGTCTACTTCGAGGAGAATTTCCCCGACAGTAAGTGTATACGCAAACCTCTCGACATTGTCATATTATTAAACCCATTATACATATTTTGAGCATCATGATTATTATTATACCTATTATTACAACGTAATTACCACGTCTAATGTTTCTATGATCGGACGATGATTTTTGTTTTTTTAAAAATATTTTTACAGACTCGTGGGAATCCGAATGGACGTATTCCGAGCATCCCGGCAAAGAGTTCGGCAAATTCGTCCACAGTTCGGGCGCCTTCTATAACGACGCCGAGGCCGACAAAGGTATACAAACGTCCCAGGATGCTCGATTCTACGCCCTGTCCAAGAAATTCTCACCATTCAATAACGAGGGCAAAGACCTTGTGATCCAATATACGGTTAAACACGAGCAAAACATTGATTGTGGTGGTGGTTACGTCAAACTGTTTAACTGTAATTTGGAACCTACAAAAATGCACGGTGAAACACCGTACGAAATCATGTTCGGTAATTATTATTATTATTATTATTATTTTTTTTTTTTTCTAATACCTATCTGTTTGTTGCAAGTCTATCAATACAATATTATATTAAAAATACATTTTATAAAAATACCGAAAAATATGAAATGGTAATAATTATCTGAATCATAGATTAAAATGGGTCAAAATTATTTAAGTATAAAAATAGGTAATTTATTATATTTAATGGAATATAGATTCTATAATTGCTTTTGCTTTTATAGATTATTAAGTACAATTATTGGCCATATAAAATACGGGAATAATTTTATTAAAGGGAATATATAACTAAGTAACAGAACATAGTGTAAAATTGATAAAATATGTATTTTTTTTGTTTTAATAACGAATGGTTCTTAAATTTTAAACTAATTCAGGTACTTAAATATGAATTGCTTATTAATTTGTCAGTAATATAAAATATTACTCATTGCGGAAATACATGACTTGCCCTCTTTTATTATTGACACTTTTATATTTCGTTAGGTTAATGGTAATTATTTAATTATATTTCTAAATTCATTAAAATGTACCAATTTACGTTATATAATTTATATAATTTGTAATTGTTTATTTATTTAACATTGTGCACATAAGCATTTTATTTAAATTTTATTTAGCTCATGATTTATGAGATTCTGTGTCATTTAACGATACAGATGAATGAATGGTTGATATAAATGAAAGTAGTATTTGAAATAGAAAATAAATAAAGAGATACATGAAAGTGCCTGTGTAATCAGTGGCAGGTATATACTATTATTAAAAAATAGAAAGTTATAAATTGGTTTATTTTTAATAACAAAGTTTTTTTTTGATATTATGGTTGTATGTGTGGGTTTAACAGTATTTGAAGTTTAGAGACATTAAATTAATTTGACATAATTTAATTGACTATTGTATTTTAATTTAATCTATTAGTTAAATATTAGGTTTAAAATCTTTATAAAACCAGTTGGAATAAAAAAAGACAATTGCAATTAAAAAAATGTTTGTCTATAATTTTAACATAATTAAAAAGTGAAAAAAATATGCGATACTCCGACACTGTAAATTTAATATTTATTATTATTGTTTGATATTGTAAACATGCTGTTATTAAGTCATGTTTGCTTATTAAAATGTAAACAGTAATTTTTACATCCTGATACTAATGAATAAACTATTTTTTTTTTTATTTTTTTAATTTGATCTATTTTATATATTTTAGGCCATTTGGAATTATAAAATTAAAGTGGTAAGATTTAAATGTTAACTGATTGGATATCAAATTATAATTTAATTATAGTTCTTATGAGATATTTCAAATAGTATTGTAATTGTATTTTTAAAGTATTTTAAAGCATGTACCTCTTTCTCTCTCTCTCTCTTCTACTAAACACATTCCTTTGTCGGTGCAAATCTGGTTTTCTATTGTTCTGTGTTAAAAGCCAGTATTTTCATGTATATGTTCAGGCTACAGTTAGCTTGTTGTATAATTTTCTTCTTTAAATGTCTTCTTTTGTGTCCATTTATTTATCCTTATGTTGGTCATAAATAATTTATGCCTCACCGAGTGACCAAACATTTTTCCTCACCTGGTTTAATACATTTACATTTTGTCAGTAATGGACTATGTTTCACTATCATAAACCAGTATGTTCCATGTATAGCATTTTATAAAAATTGAGGTAATTAGGTATTTTGATGGTTTTAAATTTTTAAAACTTAATTTCAATATTTTTTTAGCTATACAAATTTAAAGCTATGAATATTTCACTTATTTATTATATATTACTATATAATAAATATATATTGAACATTTAAATAAACACAAGTCATATGATATAGACAAGTTTTGAAAAATAATTGTTATAATTTATTTCTCAAAAATAATAAATCAAGTACAAAATAAATAATTATTTTATACAAATAAGGTATTACATATAAATATTGTATTTTTTATCACAAATGTAAGAAAATGTATTAAACCTAACATAACCTTACTTAAAATATTATTAGTTGAAATATGAAGTTGGTTAAAACAAATCTTGTTTGTTTTAATTAAAAAGTGAAATTTAAATATAATATTTAATTATTCAATTTTATTCAAAAAGTTAAATTTTGTTTACTTAGTAATTTTTAATTTTTGTTTTGTATCTAGGACCTGATATTTGTGGCCCGGGTACAAAGAAAGTGCATGTTATCTTTAATTACAACAGCAAAAATCTGTTAATTAATAAAGACATCCGTTGTCGTGATGATGTCTACACTCATGTATACACACTTATTGTAAAGCCAGATAATAGTTATGAAGTATTGATTGACAATGAGAAGGTAGAGTCTGGTGAATTGGAAGCCGATTGGGACTTTTTACCACCCAAGAAAATCAAGGATCCTGAAGCCAAAAAACCCGAAGATTGGGATGAAAGAGCTACCATTGACGACCCCACCGATGAGAAACCATCAGATTGGGATAAGGAAGAACATATTCCTGACCCATCTGCCACCAAACCTGATGATTGGGATGATGAAATGGACGGTGAATGGGAACCAGCAAAGATCGATAACCCAGAATTCAAGGGTGAATGGAAACCAAAACAGATTGATAATCCTAACTTCAAGGTTATAATCAATTCAATTTTATTAAAAATATATTATAAACTATTTATGAAATAATTGCATTACTTATAAATAATAATTTATTAAACATTTTTAGGGAGTATGGGTTCACCCAGAAATCGATAACCCTGAATACAAACCAGATGATAAATTATACTTGAGAAAGGAAATTTGTGCTATTGGTTTTGATTTGTGGCAAGTAAAATCTGGTACTATTTTCAACAATGTATTAATCACAGACAGTATCGAATTGGCTAAAGAAAAGGCTAATGCTATTTGGAAACCTAGATTTGTAAGTGTATATCTTAATGAAAATATTTATAATGAATAGTGTATGCAAATATTGGCCATTTTTTTTTAGGAGGGCGAAAAGAAAATGAAGGAAGCACAAGAAGAAGAAGAACGGAAGAAGGAAGAACAAGAGGCTAAGAAATCTGAAGATGCCCAACCTGAAGATGAGGAAGAAGAAGAAGACGAAGAACTTGTATCTAAATCTGAAGAAACTCACGATGAATTGTAAAAAGAAAAAAAGACTGTTTCTATAATGTCATTGTTTAAAGTCATTAAGATTTTACTGTATTTATTATGATTTTTATCCGACCAGTTTAGGACTGCCACATATTGATTTTCTGTAAGCACTTACTACTCACATAAATTTATGTTTAACATTAATTTTAAATTAATGTTGGTCTCCCTTACTTTTTTTTTTTATCTATTTCTTCTCAAAAACCAAATTACATACAGTGTATCACATTTAACAAAAAAAAAAAAAAAAAAAAAAACTATTTGTAATATGGATAATTTATACTCTACTTTAGTGAATTCTTCCTACTTAAAAATATTTAGTTTCTTTTAGTCAAATATGTTTGAACTGTCTATTTATTTGCCAATGATATTTAATATGTATGGCTAATATGTTTGTAGTTTATCAGTTACAAAATAAAACAACACTACTTAAGGTTTATACTATTTTTTAATAACAAATTGTGTATAAAATAAATATAAAATAGGATACAAAAATGTGTTTATTTTTTTCTCCTCTTACTGAATTGGTCAATCCTGTACAAAAGGCATTTGGATTGTATTTTTTTATTTATTTCAATAAAATAATGTAGTATTGTACTGTTTGTATTTGTGCATTTTTATTTTTTTTTTTTTATATTAACTTATAATAATATTAATGTAACTTAAAAAGCATAGACATTGTGTTATGTAAAAATGTGTCTTATAATGTTACATTGATTAAACATACATAAAATAATATAATTATATTATATACTTTAAGCTATTATTATAGGATAGATTTGACTAATTATTTGTACTTTGTAACATTTTATTAAAACATGTTTTGCATATTATAATATCATTGTAAGTTGTTTTTGTGACAAATGACAAAACCTTTGCATTTTGACATAAGACAACTGTTTTGGATGGACATTATTATAAATACTGTCCAAATGTGTGTTGCACACATCAATTTAGGGTTCTTTAGTATGTATATTTTGGCATGTTCATTTGGACATGATTAATCAGTGCCAAGGTTAGGTTAGGTAAGCCAGAGGGGGACATGTAACCCCTCTCCGAAATTTGTTTTTCATAATGGTGCAGTTTACATAAATTTGTTATGATGTATAAAAATACAGTAAAACTTTCATATAACGGTCACTGAAGGGAATGGAAATAATGACTACTATTCAGAGGTATTTTATAAAGACATAAAACACTTGACTGGGCCAAAAAAAAAAAAATGATCGTTACATAAAGCTGACAGTTAGCAGAAGTTTTACTGTATCATAAAATTAAAAATTTATTTTATATTATTATGTATAATACATGAACCACAAATTGGGGCAATGTTATCGGATTTGTATTTAATTTTAATATATATTTTGTGTAACAATAAGACTAGTCCATCAAATTGTTATGGAAATACTAACAACTAAATATTTTGATAAATTACTGTGACAATGTTTTTTTTTTTTATATAGTCTTTATGGTTTTTGTTCAGATATTATCAGTCAACAGTTTTTCATTCCATTATTTATTAATGTCTTTTTAGTTTCAAAATATTCGAGAATTATAAAACAATTAAAACAAAATATTAAATATTTTCGCCAATCAAGTTACCCAAGAAGTACCTGTGCACCCAAAAGATTCCCATAATGAATTAAAAAATTAATGATTTGAAACGTATGAAGAGTTACATTTCAAATGATTTCTGTTTTCAAATTTTGGGCAACAATTTATGAATTGCCAATTCATTAACAACTTAAATAACGAACTTTAATATTAAATAAATAACTAAATAATAGCATTACCAAATTGCTTAAAAGAATAAAAGATTTTTCATTGAAAAAACAAATTTGTTTTTATTACTATCGCTGTTTTTTTTAATGGACTTAAAATGATTAGTGCATAAAGGAGATATGTTCAACAATTTAAAATGTCTGCGAATGGCGTGTGCGTGTTAATTTTTGGAAAATATCAAGATGATTAACTTTTAAAAAAGATGGATAATAACTTGATTAATTCATTTTTATGTTTAGATTCTTTTTGGTCTTGCCTAGATAGTTTTTTGTACCTTCTGTAAAATTTTGTTTTAACAAATATGTCCCTTTTGTAGAATTAGTAATTCACATATTTTTCTAACAAACAAAGCTACAAGCCTACAAACTTTGTTAGAATCTGGCAGATCAAAGAATTTATGTGTTTTACAATGTTTTTTATTGCATATAATCTATAAATAATTTTTTAATAAACATGTTTGAGGACTTAACATGTGTATTAGCTTGATTGACGCGATGAAGCAATCACCTAGTGGCAAACAAATTACTTATTAAAGAAGGTCAGTGTTATTTAAAATTTTTTTTTATTTGTTAATAAATTTTCTACCAGAAATCATGGTCCAGAAGAAAACGGAAAATTTACGAAATTTATAATTTTTGATTTTGTTTTTTGTTGTGATTTAGTTAAAAAAAATAGAGACTTGAAATTTGGACAAACATCTTATATGCGTCTTTTCGACACGTGGTAAAATTTTTAAAACATTTGTGTCATTTTTGAGCTATTCATAGACATTTCAATACGTATATTGTATTTGGTAGGTAGATAAACTCTGCAGATAAATTTGTTAGACCATATAAAAATATTTGAAAATTTAACAGAAGTTTTATTATAAGTAAGTTAATTGACCGACGGTGCAAATTGCGAATGTGGAGAGGAAGAAACAACAAATCATCTGCTCGAGTGTGCATTGATGATACCTAGTAGATGTAAAATGAAAAATTCCGTTGGACTAACAGAATTACAGAAATCACGGACGAAATGATAGGAAAAGAAAGGATTATAATTTAAAAAAAAAAAAAACAACTGACCGATACGAGAAGAAAAAGAAGAAATGGTAAAAACTGAAGTGACTCGGACGTAAATCATTACACCTATATGTGTGCCCGGGTGAGAAATTTCGAGCCACTCTACCACTGGTTTATATTTTCTTTGTTTTTTTTTTTTTTTTTTATATATAATATGTACGCTTAATACTTTTCAAATTCAAAAACATATTTTACGGAAAATAAAGTTTTATCTGTTTGTTGAGTTTCTAATGTTTTGTGCGCGTGCATAGCCTAGTACGGTACACATTTTGTTTTTATCGGACTAATGCGATTACCAATACAGCGCCGTGATCTTGACCGCGTCCGAATATATTTCGGATATTGTGTGTATGTTTAATACTTATTGTCACAATAACGCGTGGATTTAAAACAATTGAGTGAATTGTAACGTTTACGGCCCTCCCTCCCCCCTCCCCCCCACCGTCAAAACCGTACTCAATAATGTAGAGCCGCCGTCGGATAGAAAAAGCCTATTATTTGGAGGTCCACAGACGCAGACACCCCGGACATTAATCGACAGCATAAATGACAGCCGAACGATTGTGTTTCGTAGGAAAACGACTGAGAATGTTCGTACGAGGTATTGAACGAACTCGAATTCCCGCTACCCGTTAAAAACGTTCTCAGCTGCGGCGCCGGTAGCGAGTGTTCGACAGCGTACAGGCGAGGCGGGAATTGAAATCACCGCCGTCAGGCGCGACCGGCACTCGCTACCGGGCGCGTGTCCGGGAACTTTTTACGGGTGTGAGGGTTCGGCGAAATTTAAACTCGCCACTCTTTAGTCCATTGTGGAAACGTGACACATGCACCGAAACCAATTGCGCTAATCGATTTCTACAAACTCCCATTATTCGTATTATTTTTTTAAATAAAATATGTTGCGCGATCATATTTTTTTATTGTTACGCGACCGCAGTAACGACTCGTACAGTCTACACTAATTAACCTTAAATGTTCAAAACATCTCACCGCGACGGAACGTTCGGACACGTCCACGGGGGCGCGCCCGTGTGAAGCGAGCGGGTGGGCCGCGAGCGCGACAGGTTCCCGAAATAAACTTCGAGCGCGGACGGCGTGTTACGGTCTCGCCGGACGACCGATTTTCGAAATCGACCGTCAAGCGTCGCGGAAAACCCGAAATGCAAAGGCGGCTGAGGTATTGCGGTCATAACGTTCGTTCACGGCTCGTACATTTGTGCGCGCCCGCGCAGCGCGTGTTTAACACGTTTACGCAAACTTTCAACACGATTCCCGAGTCGAAATTCTAAAAAAAAAAACTACACAAATGTCGGAGAGAAAACTGCGTTTCGTACAAACGTCAATTTACCGACTCAGGTTCACGGGGGGGAGGGAAGGGTTCTGACACCCCCATCCCAAATGGATACGCCACTGCCCGCTGCGGCACTGACTGGCTTTGGTCGCAACGAAAACGCGTTAGAGAATTGTTTTTCTCTTTTTTACGTTTCCATTCTCTTCGGCATCGCGCGTTTCTTAAAATCACATCAAACGCGCCGTGGCTACGTAAAACAATAACGAAAATTAATAACAATACCATCATAATAGACCGCGTCTTGTAGGACACTATTGCGTAGCACAACAACGCGGTGTATACTGCCGACGACCTTGAAATAATTAAAAACCAAATACCTCTCGCCACACAAAATACTATCGCGGGTGTAATACGCAGGGCGATTCATATGCTGTTTTAAACCGGTAATACTCATCGACTGTCTGCGAAAGGTTTCGCGTGAAATCGATCGCGGTATTTTTTTAGCCACCGTTATTGAACAAATCGTTTAATATAATACATTAAATATGATCTTATTTTCAATATTTTCAAATGTTCACCCTTAGTCTGTGAACCGCGTAAGCAATAACGTATGAAACCACCTCTAACTAACATCGCAGGTTCGGAATAAAAAAACGTGTTTCCAAACAATTTCGATGTGCATAACACTGTTACAAATGTTACAATCGAACAATATGAATTATAACATTTTGTTTAAAATTTCGATCGGATATTCGAATATAATAGTGTGTTCAAAGAGGCGTGGATCTATTTGAAAACTAAAAGTGTATTGTGTATACTCAATACTCATTCAGTGAGGTATCTATATATTGAGTGGAGGTTTACGAATTGGAAAAATAGCGTTTAAATATAGCCGATAAACATTTGCATACAATTATTGAAAAAAAAACAAAACGGAAAGAAAATCAATTTAAAATCCTCCACGGGCAAATCGCCGGTTCATAATAAAAAAAAAAAAAAAAATCTCACCTACCTCTGAGGCCCACCCATCGCGCGAAGTATATCAGTATCTCGTTTACAATTATTTTTTTTTCTATAATAGTAATAACTTTCCGTCTGCGCGATTATTGATTTAATGTACGTTACACACGAATGCCCGTGGAATTTCGTGTTTTTATGATGCGTTATGGGTTTTTTTTTCACACGTGCGCGAATTACGACCAGGTGCCAGATTTTTACAAAATATTACCAGGAGTATATTTCATAGATTTCGTTTTCATAATCACGGTACCAGAAAATATTACAATCATATACTGCTACACATTATTTTTACATTAATATATTAAAATGACGAGGAGAGTTGTGTGGTGTGGAAAATATTCGAGATTTTAATTTTGGGCCTGTTTTTTTTTCTGTGAACACAAATTTCCTACCACAAATCTTCCTCCGATTTTCAAGTATAGCACCTTTTCTGAAAGAAAAATTTATCTGTGTGGTACTTTCACGAAAACTCTTGAAAATTTAATTAGATTTTTAATATAAGTCTTATTTTATAGTTAAAAAAAAAAAATAATAATAAATTGAGTGTTATAAGAATTTTAATATCAAAGTTAGACGAAAAACATGTTCAACCGAACTCCGTTCAGAATCGTTTTTCGTTAGCAAAGATTAATCGTTGCAGTCACATATACATTAAATTCCCTTCTATATCCTATCTTACCAACTTCTCACCTACAAAAGTGGCCCACCCATCGTGCGAAGCGTGTCCGTTTTTTTTCATTTATTAGTGTCTCCCGCGACGAAACTATCATTTCCGAAATTGCATATTATTATGCTACGACCCGTCTGCCATTAATATTTCAGTAGCGTGTCGTGTGTGGTCCATATTTTTATACCGATCATAATAATAATCACCGATAGTGCATGTTACCTATTACAATATTTCGGAGACGACATTATCACGATAACTAGGGTTACCAGATTTTGAAATTCCCAAACCGGGACAAGACATCGAATGAGTTTTTTTTTTTTAGAATAATAGTATTCTATTATTCTATGTTTTATTATTAAATACGTAATACGATATTGAATGTTATTTTTTCTCAGCTTTTATTAATCGGGATAAACTGAATGATCGGCCGGGATCCCGGGATATTTTCTTGAAACCGGGAAGAATGGTAAGCCTAACGATAACAAACAAAAAAAAAAAAAAATATAGGTAGTCGATAATGATGATAGTTGTGGTGCCACTGGTGTAAGTCGGAAGTCGAGAAGGTAGGAAATGATAGAATACATTGATTTATTTGATTTATACGAAACGATCGACTGTTGCTGGCGAAAAACGACTCTGAGCGAAGTTTGGTTGCAGGGGCGGATAGGCACATCGGGACACTGGGATATTCTTGGTGGACCGCCTTCGACAAAAAGGGCTGTCTGCCGTGGCGATGTACAGTGGTAAAAAAAAAAATAAAAATAAAAAATAACCTTTCAAATAAAATTTTGATTAAGTAGCTATTTTCAAAAATAGAATTTTATTCCATATCAATTTAATCATTTTATTATTGATTATAATATATTATACTCATTGTATGTAAATTAAACTGTATGCATACCTACGTATAGTATGTAGTAAAATGTATGTGTACGAGTAATCATTAATGTCATTGATTATAAACAATACAGATTGCTCATTGTAGTGCAAAATAAAATTCCTGATAGATGGTGATAAGATAACTGAAGTATTAATTTTTATCTTGGCTACCGTGCATTATAAAAGGATTTGAGTGCGGAAAAAACTAATTTTACTTGTCGCTAGCCTTATCCGAGAAAAGGTTCATACTCTAGCGGCACGTCGCCGCCGTTTTATTTTAGTTTGTTCCTTTTCAAATCCGACGGCTCTGATGGCAACTAAGATGACTTTTTACTCACCTTGTTTCCGAGTAAGTTGATCAGATGTGACGGACTTATGGACCTCATACTAATAGACGAGCCTCCTGTATATTACATATATTACGAGCTGCGGACACTGCGGTGAAACATGGGATACACTCACTTATTCCTGGGTGATATGAATTATAACCTCAAAATACGTCAGTTAAAATGTAAATATGGATATACGCGTACAGTTCAATAAAATGGGAGCCATAGGGACCATACCGCCAACCCCCTTCCCACTAAACGCCGCCACTGATTGAGTACGTTTTTATGTAACACATTAAAATGTAATAATAATATTGTTATTCTAGGTATATAAGAATATATTAGAAGTCATACAGTGAGTTATTTATTTTTTTTTTTTATGGAAAATTGTTGTAAAACCCGAGTTTATCTGTATATTGGCGTACGAAAATTATGGTAATTACAGTACATTAATACACAATGTTTTCACACGAGTGTTATAATAAAATCAAGCAAACAATATTTTGTAATATTTGTGTAAAGAAAATTTTACGGTCATAAAAACCACGGAGTGCGATTTTAAGAGATATTGTTTTTTTCAATTGGTCCGCATTATATGTATAGGTGTATACGCGTATGCCGTATTTCTACTGCACAATTATTCAAACTATTTCGCATGGCTCGATTGCAAACAAATACATAATATTATAATATATAATGTGAATTAAAAATATGTGGCGTTCTAATTTTCCCACAACATAATACAACACGAATAAATGTCGAGGGAGGGAGGTGTTGAACCCCCAAAACCCCCCTTCAGGTATGTCCTTGTGTATAATAATGTTATGATATATAGAATACCTATTCTTAATTCGTGTGTAGGCAGGTAGACAGGTATACAGTAAAGGTACGTGCCACGTAAATTAAAAATTATGCACGTCGTCAGTCGCATGTTGACTGAAGGTCGGTAATCAAGCGTGCACGACATTTTGTCAACTTTACGTATATGTAGCAGGTATCTATCGAGCTGGTCGTTTTTCGTTTTAAAAATATCTGCAGATCTATGCGGACAGTAGTAGATTAAGTACCTGATTAATAATAAAAACTGTCCTCGTTCGTATTGTATAATAATTAGCAATTCAAATTGGTAGATCTTGAAAACGGCGATCGTGGTACGTAAAAAATACGACAAAATATATTTTATACAAGTAGTCAAATTGCATTTCGTTAAGGTTTGAGAATTATTTCGATTAGGCAGATTACACGAACATGTACGGTCATATACATTACATATTATAACGTGCGCAGTGATGGATTAATTATTGCAATCGCACGTAATTTAACTATGCGTCTATTATACTCTTGTAAACAGGTTTACATCACCGCGGATTAATGAAATATCTCAGTAACACAGCATCCTATCTGCCTATTTGCTCAACTGTAATGTCATTGTTTTCTATTATACACATTAGTTACGACATTTTAACGGTATAATACACGTATGTCGTATACTATAATAATCGTTATTTCATTGAGGTGCGCAGATCGAAATCTATTCAAGTATAGGTAGGTACGGTTCGTTAAGTTTGCAATCGCAAAGCGCAGTAGAATTATATATTATTTACCCGGAGAAATTCAGAAATGCTATAGTTTAATTTGATTTACGAGAGTGCACATGAGAAATATGAGGTATGAGTTATGAGGGATAATTATCACAGTGTAGTTTTCTTTGTTCGAGAAATACAGTATAAACTATAAGAGGACAGAGGGGTCATACATTATACATGAAATAAACCTAAAACTTTAGGTAGGTACCAGACAATAAACATGACTATTCAAAAATGCTTTAGGGAATCATGAAGATCTTGTTGATCATTAGGAAATCATGATGGAATTTTAGAATCTGGTGTACGCAATATCTACAGTGATTTAGGCACTCATGGCGGATTTACGGGGGGGGGGAGTCCAGGGGGTCTGGACCCTTCTCCAGACATTGATATAATTTCAAAAAAATGTTCAAAAAATAGGTATCTATTAATAGAGATACCTTTTAAATACATATTATTTTTCAGGACCCCTCTCAGAAAAATGTTGGAAATCCGCTACTGTTAGGAACCCACTATGCATAAAAACCATTCCATATTTCCATACGTTCCAGGAATATACATTTTTAAGTAATAATGTTAATATAACACTGTAATGTTCCCCGAACGGTTCAAGAATGATTTACAGAAATAAGAGCAGTATATATTTTAAGTTCCAACGTAAACATATCGGTGAAACATTCCCTAATACTTCTATAAATATTTATATGAAACATTAAAGTATAATGTTTTCTTATCTTACGAGAATGTTTCAGAAAAACACAATTTAATTAAACCGAGATTCCAAGGCGTTTGGCGTGTCGTGTTATATTGCTCGTGTTGCTTGTGTATAATCGTACCTATTTGCTAATTTATTCTTATTAATATTATCGTACATAGTCTAAATATTATTTAAAATTTAAATTTATATGAACGAGAAATCGAAAAGATCCTTTTGTGCAGCATACGTCCTGATGATTGGGTAAATTTTAATTTAATTTTAAGTATTTCTGGAATAAGTAATAAAGTGTTACAAGAATGTAAACAAAAAACATTGTTAGAATGTGTTCCAGAAAAACATCTATGAAACATGCCTAACTAACTGTTTAGTAATGTATAATATCTAAGTGCATGGAAATTGGCATATTGCGTTTCTGACATGTATTTGGAACTTCGTGGTAATTTCCATAATAATGTTTTAACGTTCCGTCGGAATATTACTTAAACATTATTGGAACCGTTTTTTGCACAGTGGGTACCGTCTGATATTTTATAATGAACAATTCGATACCTATCGAATATGATTTATGCATAGACAAAATATCGTTGAATTCATGTAGAATACGGTGTTTTGTATAGTTTTAAATTATTGTTAAAATTGTTATAAACGACTCGTGGTTCCATATCCGATTTAGATAATTATTAATTATACACATTCATTATAATTCCTCTCGCTTATACCGAAATGATAAACGTGTCTACACTTTAACATCTGATAGCGCCTATTTTTTGATTTAAGGATGTGCATTCAGCAGGAACTGTCGTATACCTATATACGTGTATAGTAATATTATGTCTACAAAAATACACAAATTGGTATTGGGTTTCGAATTTATTTATATCAACTAGGTATATTATATCGTCGGCGTCGGTCCCAGAAAGTAATATTGTATATATATATATATACAAAAAAAAAAAAAAAAAAAAAAACAGTTCTCACGGGGCTACCGGCACGAACGAGGAAAAAAGGTTTCATATTTACCTTGATGATAATAATATTAATAATAATAATACGCCTTATTATACATGACTTACTATGAGTGTTTATGTATATATATATATATCTGTAGAGTCATATAAAAGTATATGTATATTACGTATTTAAAATAAAAAACCGCTTATCCTTGAACTTCTAACTTGACCTCCTGTATACCTAAATGATAAAAAGAGGAATTTACATACGCGTTTAATACTATACATTTTTCTAATAAGTTAATCCCTGCGATAAGAGATGCATGCCTTTATCCAACGTCATACGTTATTCTATTGTTTCAACACGCACACGCGTCTATATAGGTGCCTACTTCCATGCGTTTTTCTAACGAATATATTGTTACATAATAAAATCGCACTGGGATCCTTTCACTGAGAAATCGTATCGTATTTTATTATTTTTTTTTTTTTTTTGAAATACTTACATGCAACATAATCCCATCAGATTGTCGGTGAGAGTAATATAAATCAAGTGTGTATACTATATATATATATATATATATATAGGTATACTTTAACTTGAAACAATATGAATGAATTTATTATTGAAATGAAACTTACCGATTTGTGACCGTTTCTTTTGTTCGTATACTATACGCAGAACACGATGCGTATTATATGTGTGGGTCCATTAAACAACTACAGGAAAACCGCTCACATATATATCACGAATGTGCTAATTTTATTAAATATCTGAGGATTTATATTTATTCGGTTAGGTATTAAATTAAAAATGACCGGTTTAGAACTTGATTCTAAGAAATGTAATTAAATTGCAATTTAAATGAAAACCGGTCATCAGTTTAGACAGGGATATCTGTTGTCATTAGACCGTTTAAGTCCCTCAGGTTAAGAGTTTTAATTCACATTAATATAGTTGTTTATATAATTGGTATATCTACCCCCTCGTTGGTAACCAATGTTGGATTGGTGACAGTATTCTGTTTAGATTATAGGTAGTTATATTATATTACGCTGGTGCATGTCCCGGAAAACGGATCAATCGGGTGATTCTGGATCATTTTTGAATTTATACGAAAGCGAATCAATGGCGATCAATTAAAATTTTTGGAACAATTTCGTTAAAATCGCCCATAACCACGCTATTGATGTGTCAGTACGTATCGATAGTGTGACCACCTCTCGAGCCCTGCAGGTTAATTAGTTAAAATTGTGTATGCATTTCTACTTGTCTATATTATACAATGACATATATGTAAATCAGGTCCGATTTTGTCCCATTTTGAGAGAGAATTTATCCCCGCTCGTAGGAAGAACAAAATGGGATGATATTTTGCCGGAGAGATTTTATCCTAGTTTATCGCGTGCTTATGCCGTCCAATAGATCATTGCAGCTATACAGATCAAGTGACGGCGTGAAGAGATAGGATCGTTATAGTCGGTATCGGTTTATATACAGTGCTTGTTTTTCAGCTCATTTATACAAGTATAATTCAGATATATATATAATACTTATACCGTGGCCCACTCGAATGTTTGTGAAACAATAAGACGGCGGATGAAGAAAAATAAAAAAAAACAACAACAATAATTTATAAATAGATTTAGAACGAAAAAAAAAAAAAAATCATTTTCAGAAGGACTTTTCGGACACCGCGAGACGACCGTACCTACGCTGTCGTGCGGCACTCGGCCCCACTCCGTCGGCTTTCACCTGTGTCCGACCTGTACCTACGCCGAGCTCCGCGGGTTTGCGGACGACGACGCTTGTGACGACGGTTAGTATATTTTTCGTCGGTTCGCACAACGGACTGTACGCCGCCGCGCCGTTACATACGTTACTGTACGCCGCCGCGCCGTTACATACGTTACATACCGATACATCGGGCCGTTAAGAAAAAAAAAAAAAAAAAAAAAAAAAAAAATTCTT